>OX439140.1:116797439-117260906 GCA_949318255.1 Pollenia labialis
AACGCTCCAATCGAGAAAAGGACGTTTATCTGTGATCCCTTACATTTTTCAGCTAAAGTCGATTTTTTCATACAAAAATGTAAAAAAACTTAAAATGGCTGTAGTTTCTTAAATAACGCTCCAATCGAGAAAAGGACGTTTATCTGTGATCCCTCACATTTTTCAGCTAAAGTCGATTTTTTCATACAAAAATGTAAAAAAACTTAAAATGGCTGTAGTTTCTTAAATAACACTCCAATCGAGAAAAGGACGTTTATCTGTGATCCCTCACATTTTTCAGCTAAAGTCGATTTTTTCATACAAAAATGTAAAAAAACTTAAAATGGCTGTAGTTTCTTAAATAACGCTCCAATCGGGAAAAGGACGTTTATCTGTGATCCCTCACATTTTTCAGCTAAAGTCGATTTTTTCATACAAAAATGTAAAAAAACTTAAAATGGCTGTAGTTTCTTAAATAACACTCCAATCGGGAAAAGGACGTTTATCTGTGATCCCTCACATTTTTCAGCAAAAGTCGATTTTTTCATACAAAAATGTAAAAAAACTTAAAATGGCTGTAGTTTCTTAAATAACACTCCAATCGAGAAAAGGACGTTTATCTGTGATCCCTTACATTTTTCAGCTAAAGTCGATTTTTTCATACAAAAATGTAAAAAAACTTAAAATGGCTGTAGTTTCTTAAATAACGCTCCAATCGAGAAAAGGACGTTTATCTGTGATCCCTCACATTTTTCAGCAAAAGTCGATTTTTTCATACAAAAATGTAAAAAAACTTAAAATGGCTGTAGTTTCTTAAATAACACTCCAATCGGGAAAAGGACGTTTATCTGTGATCCCTCACATTTTTCAGCAAAAGTCGATTTTTTCATACAAAAATGTAAAAAAACTTAAAATGGCTGTAGTTTCTTAAATAACGCTCCAATCGAGAAAAGGACGTTTATCTGTGATCCCTCACATTTTTCAGCTAAAGTCGATTTTTTCATACAAAAATGTAAAAAAACTTAAAATGGCTGTAGTTTCTTAAATAACACTCCAATCGGGAAAAGGACGTTTATCTGTGATCCCTCACATTTTTCAGCAAAAGTCGATTTTTTCATACAAAAATGTAAAAAAACTTAAAATGGCTGTAGTTTCTTAAATAACACTCCAATCGAGAAAACGACGTTTATCTGTGATCCCTCACATTTTTCAGCAAAAGTCGATTTTTTCATACAAAAATGTAAAAAAAACTTAAAATGGCTGTAGTTTCTTAAATAACACTCCAATCGGGAAAAGGACGTTTATCTGTGATCCCTCACATTTTTCAGCAAAAGTCGATTTTTTCATACAAAAATGTAAAAAAACTTAAAATGGCTGTAGTTTCTTAAATAACGCTCCAATCGAGAAAAGGACGTTTATCTGTGATCCCTCACATTTTTCAGCTAAAGTCGATTTTTTCATACAAAAATGTAAAAAAACTTAAAATGGCTGTAGTTTCTTAAATAACACTCCAATCGGGAAAAGGACGTTTATCTGTGATCCCTCACATTTTTCAGCAAAAGTCGATTTTTTCATACAAAAATGTAAAAAAACTTAAAATGGCTGTAGTTTCTTAAATAACACTCCAATCGAGAAAAGGACGTTTATCTGTGATCCCTCACATTTTTCAGCAAAAGTCGATTTTTTCATACAAAAATGTAAACAAACTTAAAATGGCTGTAGTTTCTTAAATAACACTCCAATCGAGAAAAGGACGTTTATCTGTGATCCCTCACATTTTTCAGCAAAAGTCGATTTTTTCATACAAAAATGTAAAAAAACTTAAAATGGCTGTAGTTTCTTAAATAACACTCCAATCGGGAAAAGGACGTTTATCTGTGATCCCTCACATTTTTCAGCAAAAGTCGATTTTTTCATACAAAAATGTAAAAAAACTTAAAATGGCTGTAGTTTCTTAAATAACGCTCCAATCGAGAAAAGGACGTTTATCTGTGATCCCTCACATTTTTCAGCTAAAGTCGATTTTTTCATACAAAAATGTAAAAAAACTTAAAATGGCTGTAGTTTCTTAAATAACACTCCAATCGGGAAAAGGACGTTTATCTGTGATCCCTCACATTTTTCAGCAAAAGTCGATTTTTTCATACAAAAATGTAAAAAAACTTAAAATGGCTGTAGTTTCTTAAATAACACTCCAATCGAGAAAACGACGTTTATCTGTGATCCCTCACATTTTTCAGCAAAAGTCGATTTTTTCATACAAAAATGTAAAAAAACTTAAAATGGCTGTAGTTTCTTAAATAACACTCCAATCGGGAAAAGGACGTTTATCTGTGATCCCTCACATTTTTCAGCAAAAGTCGATTTTTTCATACAAAAATGTAAAAAAACTTAAAATGGCTCTAGTTTCTTAAATAACGCTCCAATCGAGAAAAGGACGTTTATCTGTGATCCCTCACATTTTTCAGCTAAAGTCGATTTTTTCATACAAAAATGTAAAAAAACTTAAAATGGCTGTAGTTTCTTAAATAACACTCCAATCGGGGAAAAGGACGTTTATCTGTGATCCCTCACATTTTTCAGCAAAAGTCGATTTTTTCATACAAAAATGTAAAAAAACTTAAAATGGCTGTAGTTTCTTAAATAACACTCCAATCGAGAAAAGGACGTTTATCTGTGATCCCTCACATTTTTCAGCAAAAGTCGATTTTTTCATACAAAAATGTAAACAAACTTAAAATGGCTGTAGTTTCTTAAATAACGCTCCAATCGAGAACAGGACGTTTATCTGTGATCCCTTACATTTTTCAGCTAAAGTCGATTTTTTCATACAAAAATGTAAAAAAACTTAAAATGGCTGTAGTTTCTTAAATAACGCTCCAATCGAGAAAAGGACGTTTATCTGTGATCCCTCACATTTTTCAGCAAAAGTCGATTTTTTCATACAAAAATGTAAAAAAACTTAAAATGGCTGTAGTTTCTTAAATAACGCTCCAATCGAGAAAAGGACGTTTATCTGTGATCCCTCACATTTTTCAGCTAAAGTCGATTTTTTCATACAAAAATGTAAAAAAACTTAAAATGGCTGTAGTTTCTTAAATAACGCTCCAATCGAGAAAAGGACGTTTATCTGTGATCCCTCACATTTTTCAGCAAAAGTCGATTTTTTCATACAAAAATGTAAAAAAACTTAAAATGGCTGTAGCTTCTTAAATAACGCTCCAATCGAGAAAAGGACGTTTATCTGTGATCCCTCACATTTTTCAGCAAAAGTCGATTTTTTCATACAAAAATGTAAAAAAACTTAAAATGGCTGTAGTTTCTTAAATAACGCTCCAATCGAGAAAAGGACGTTTATCTGTGATCCCTCACATTTTTCAGCTAAAGTCGATTTTTTCATACAAAAATGTAAAAAAACTTAAAATGGCTGTAGTTTCTTAAATAACGCTCCAATCGAGAAAAGGACGTTTATCTGTGATCCCTCACATTTTTCAGCTAAAGTCGATTTTTTCATACAAAAATGTAAAAAAACTTAAAATGGCTGTAGTTTCTTAAATAACGCTCCAATCGAGAAAAGGACGTTTATCTGTGATCCCTCACATTTTTCAGCAAAAATCGATTTTTTCATACAAAAATGTAAAAAAACTTAAAATGGCTGTAGTTTCTTAAATAACACTCCAATCGGGAAAAGGACGTTTATCTGTGATCCCTCACATTTTTCAGCAAAAGTCGATTTTTTCATACAAAAATGTAAAAAAACTTAAAATGGCTGTAGTTTCTTAAATAACGCTCCAATCGAGAAAAGGACGTTTATCTGTGATCCCTCACATTTTTCAGCAAAAGTCGATTTTTTCATACAAAAATGTAAAAAAACTTAAAATGGCTGTAGTTTCTTAAATAACACTCCAATCGGAAAAGGACGTTTATCTGTGATCCCTCACATTTTTCAGCTAAAGTCGATTTTTTCATACAAAAATGTAAAAAAACTTAAAATGGCTGTAGTTTCTTAAATAACACTCCAATCGAGAAAAGGACGTTTATCTGTGATCCCTCACATTTTTCAGCAAAAGTCGATTTTTTCATACAAAAATGTAAAAAAACTTAAAATGGCTGTAGTTTCTTAAATAACGCTCCAATCGAGAAAAGGACGTTTATCTGTGATCCCTCACATTTTTCAGCAAAAGTCGATTTTTTCATACAAAAATGTAAAAAAACTTAAAATGGCTGTAGTTTCTTAAATAACACTCCAATCGGGAAAAGGACGTTTATCTGTGATCCCTCACATTTTTCAGCAAAAGTCGATTTTTTCATACAAAAATGTAAAAAAACTTAAAATGGCTGTAGTTTCTTAAATAACACTCCAATCGGGAAAAGGACGTTTATCTGTGATCCCTCACATTTTTCAGCAAAAGTCGATTTTTTCATACAAAAATGTAAAAAAACTTAAAATGGCTGTAGTTTCTTAAATAACGCTCCAATCGAGAAAAGGACGTTTATCTGTGATCCCTCACATTTTTCAGCAAAAGTCGATTTTTTCATACAAAAATGTAAAAAAACTTAAAATGGCTGTAGTTTCTTAAATAACACTCCAATCGGGAAAAGGACGTTTATCTGTGATCCCTCACATTTTTCAGCAAAAGTCGATTTTTTCATACAAAAATGTAAAAAAACTTAAAATGGCTGTAGTTTCTTAAATAACACTCCAATCGGGAAAAGGACGTTTATCTGTGATCCCTCACATTTTTCAGCAAAAGTCGATTTTTTCATACAAAAATGTAAAAAAACTTAAAATGGCTGTAGTTTCTTAAATAACACTCCAATCGGGAAAAGGACGTTTATCTGTGATCCCTCACATTTTTCAGCAAAAGTCGATTTTTTCATACAAAAATGTAAAAAAACTTAAAATGGCTGTAGTTTCTTAAATAACGCTCCAATCGAGAAAAGGACGTTTATCTGTGATCCCTCACATTTTTCAGCTAAAGTCGATTTTTTCATACAAAAATGTAAAAAAACTTAAAATGGCTGTAGTTTCTTAAATAACACTCCAATCGGGAAAAGGACGTTTATCTGTGATCCCTCACATTTTTCAGCAAAAGTCGATTTTTTCATACAAAAATGTAAAAAAACTTAAAATGGCTGTAGTTTCTTAAATAACACTCCAATCGAGAAAAGGACGTTTATCTGTGATCCCTCACATTTTTCAGCAAAAGTCGATTTTTTCATACAAAAATGTAAAAAAACTTAAAATGGCTGTAGTTTCTTAAATAACACTCCAATCGGGAAAAGGACGTTTATCTGTGATCCCTCACATTTTTCAGCAAAAGTCGATTTTTTCATACAAAAATGTAAAAAAACTTAAAATGGCTGTAGTTTCTTAAATAACGCTCCAATCGAGAAAAGGACGTTTATCTGTGATCCCTCACATTTTTCAGCTAAAGTCGATTTTTTCATACAAAAATGTAAAAAAACTTAAAATGGCTGTAGTTTCTTAAATAACACTCCAATCGGGAAAAGGACGTTTATCTGTGATCCCTCACATTTTTCAGCAAAAGTCGATTTTTTCATACAAAAATGTAAAAAAACTTAAAATGGCTGTAGTTTCTTAAATAACGCTCCAATCGAGAAAAGGACGTTTATCTGTGATCCCTCACATTTTTCAGCTAAAGTCGATTTTTTCATACAAAAATGTAAAAAAACTTAAAATGGCTGTAGCTTCTTAAATAACGCTCCAATCGAGAAAAGGACGTTTATCTGTGATCCCTCACATTTTTCAGCAAAAGTCGATTTTTTCATACAAAAATGTAAAAAAACTTAAAATGGCTGTAGTTTCTTAAATAACGCTCCAATCGAGAAAAGGACGTTTATCTGTGATCCCTCACATTTTTCAGCTAAAGTCGATTTTTTCATACAAAAATGTAAAAAAACTTAAAATGGCTGTAGTTTCTTAAATAACGCTCCAATCGAGAAAAGGACGTTTATCTGTGATCCCTCACATTTTTCAGCTAAAGTCGATTTTTTCATACAAAAATGTAAAAAAACTTAAAATGGCTGTAGTTTCTTAAATAACGCTCCAATCGAGAAAAGGACGTTTATCTGTGATCCCTCACATTAAAATGGCTGTAGTTTCTTAAATAACACTCCAATCGGGAAAAGGACGTTTATCTGTGATCCCTCACATTTTTCAGCAAAAGTCGATTTTTTCATATAAAACTTAAAATGGCTGTAGTTTCTTAAATAACGCTCCAATCGAGAAAAGGACGTTTATCTGTGATCCCTCACATTTTTCAGCAAAAGTCGATTTTTTCATACAAAAATGTAAAAAAACTTAAAATGGCTGTAGTTTCTTAAATAACACTCCAATCGGGAAAAGGACGTTTATCTGTGATCCCTCACATTTTTCAGCTAAAGTCGATTTTTTCATACAAAAATGTAAAAAAACTTAAAATGGCTGTAGTTTCTTAAATAACACTCCAATCGAGAAAAGGACGTTTATCTGTGATCCCTCACATTTTTCAGCAAAAGTCGATTTTTTCATACAAAAATGTAAAAAAACTTAAAATGGCTGTAGTTTCTTAAATAACGCTCCAATCGAGAAAAGGACGTTTATCTGTGATCCCTCACATTTTTCAGCAAAAGTCGATTTTTTCATACAAAAATGTAAAAAAACTTAAAATGGCTGTAGTTTCTTAAATAACACTCCAATCGGGAAAAGGACGTTTATCTGTGATCCCTCACATTTTTCAGCAAAAGTCGATTTTTTCATACAAAAATGTAAAAAAACTTAAAATGGCTGTAGTTTCTTAAATAACACTCCAATCGGGAAAAGGACGTTTATCTGTGATCCCTCACATTTTTCAGCAAAAGTCGATTTTTTCATACAAAAATGTAAAAAAACTTAAAATGGCTGTAGTTTCTTAAATAACGCTCCAATCGAGAAAAGGACGTTTATCTGTGATCCCTCACATTTTTCAGCAAAAGTCGATTTTTTCATACAAAAATGTAAAAAAACTTAAAATGGCTGTAGTTTCTTAAATAACACTCCAATCGGGAAAAGGACGTTTATCTGTGATCCCTCACATTTTTCAGCAAAAGTCGATTTTTTCATACAAAAATGTAAAAAAACTTAAAATGGCTGTAGTTTCTTAAATAACACTCCAATCGGGAAAAGGACGTTTATCTGTGATCCCTCACATTTTTCAGCAAAAGTCGATTTTTTCATACAAAAATGTAAAAAAACTTAAAATGGCTGTAGTTTCTTAAATAACACTCCAATCGGGAAAAGGACGTTTATCTGTGATCCCTCACATTTTTCAGCAAAAGTCGATTTTTTCATACAAAAATGTAAAAAAACTTAAAATGGCTGTAGTTTCTTAAATAACGCTCCAATCGAGAAAAGGACGTTTATCTGTGATCCCTCACATTTTTCAGCTAAAGTCGATTTTTTCATACAAAAATGTAAAAAAACTTAAAATGGCTGTAGTTTCTTAAATAACACTCCAATCGGGAAAAGGACGTTTATCTGTGATCCCTCACATTTTTCAGCAAAAGTCGATTTTTTCATACAAAAATGTAAAAAAACTTAAAATGGCTGTAGTTTCTTAAATAACACTCCAATCGAGAAAACGACGTTTATCTGTGATCCCTCACATTTTTCAGCAAAAGTCGATTTTTTCATACAAAAATGTAAAAAAAACTTAAAATGGCTGTAGTTTCTTAAATAACGCTCCAATCGAGAAAAGGACGTTTATCTGTGATCCCTCACATTTTTCAGCAAAAGTCGATTTTTTCATACAAAAATGTAAAAAAACTTAAAATGGCTGTAGTTTCTTAAATAACGCTCCAATCGAGAACAGGACGTTTATCTGTGATCCCTTACATTTTTCAGCTAAAGTCGATTTTTTCATACAAAAATGTAAAAAAACTTAAAATGGCTGTAGTTTCTTAAATAACGCTCCAATCGAGAAAAGGACGTTTATCTGTGATCCCTCACATTTTTCAGCTAAAGTCGATTTTTTCATACAAAAATGTAAAAAAACTTAAAATGGCTGTAGTTTCTTAAATAACACTCCAATCGAGAAAAGGACGTTTATCTGTGATCCCTCACATTTTTCAGCTAAAGTCGATTTTTTCATACAAAAATGTAAAAAAACTTAAAATGGCTGTAGTTTCTTAAATAACACTCCAATCGAGAAAACGACGTTTATCTGTGATCCCTCACATTTTTCAGCAAAAGTCGATTTTTTCATACAAAAATGTAAAAAAAACTTAAAATGGCTGTAGTTTCTTAAATAACGCTCCAATCGAGAAAAGGACGTTTATCTGTGATCCCTCACATTTTTCAGCAAAAGTCGATTTTTTCATACAAAAATGTAAAAAAACTTAAAATGGCTGTAGTTTCTTAAATAACGCTCCAATCGAGAACAGGACGTTTATCTGTGATCCCTTACATTTTTCAGCTAAAGTCGATTTTTTCATACAAAAATGTAAAAAAACTTAAAATGGCTGTAGTTTCTTAAATAACGCTCCAATCGAGAAAAGGACGTTTATCTGTGATCCCTCACATTTTTCAGCTAAAGTCGATTTTTTCATACAAAAATGTAAAAAAACTTAAAATGGCTGTAGTTTCTTAAATAACACTCCAATCGAGAAAAGGACGTTTATCTGTGATCCCTCACATTTTTCAGCTAAAGTCGATTTTTTCATACAAAAATGTAAAAAAACTTAAAATGGCTGTAGTTTCTTAAATAACGCTCCAATCGAGAAAAGGACGTTTATCTGTGATCCCTCACATTTTTCAGCAAAAGTCGATTTTTTCATACAAAAATGTAAAAAAACTTAAAATGGCTGTAGTTTCTTAAATAACACTCCAATCGGGAAAAAGACGTTTATCTGTGATCCCTCACATTTTTCAGCAAAAGTCGATTTTTTCATACAAAAATGTAAAAAAACTTAAAATGGCTGTAGTTTCTTAAATAACGCTCCAATCGAGAAAAGGACGTTTATCTGTGATCCCTCACATTTTTCAGCTAAAGTCGATTTTTTCATACAAAAATGTAAAAAAACTTAAAATGGCTGTAGTTTCTTAAATAACACTCCAATCGGGAAAAGGACGTTTATCTGTGATCCCTCACATTTTTCAGCAAAAGTCGATTTTTTCATACAAAAATGTAAAAAAACTTAAAATGGCTGTAGTTTCTTAAATAACACTCCAATCGGGAAAAGGACGTTTATCTGTGATCCCTCACATTTTTCAGCAAAAGTCGATTTTTTCATACAAAAATGTAAAAAAACTTAAAATGGCTGTAGTTTCTTAAATAACACTCCAATCGGGAAAAAGACGTTTATCTGTGATCCCTCACATTTTTCAGCAAAAGTCGATTTTTTCATACAAAAATGTAAAAAAACTTAAAATGGCTGTAGTTTCTTAAATAACGCTCCAATCGAGAAAAGGACGTTTATCTGTGATCCCTCACATTTTTCAGCTAAAGTCGATTTTTTCATACAAAAATGTAAAAAAACTTAAAATGGCTGTAGTTTCTTAAATAACACTCCAATCGGGAAAAGGACGTTTATCTGTGATCCCTCACATTTTTCAGCAAAAGTCGATTTTTTCATACAAAAATGTAAAAAAACTTAAAATGGCTGTAGTTTCTTAAATAACACTCCAATCGGGAAAAGGACGTTTATCTGTGATCCCTCACATTTTTCAGCAAAAGTCGATTTTTTCATACAAAAATGTAAAAAAACTTAAAATGGCTGTAGTTTCTTAAATAACGCTCCAATCGAGAAAAGGACGTTTATCTGTGATCCCTCACATTTTTCAGCAAAAGTCGATTTTTTCATACAAAAATGTAAAAAAACTTAAAATGGCTGTAGTTTCTTAAATAACACTCCAATCGGAAAAAGGACGTTTATCTGTGATCCCTCACATTTTTCAGCAAAAGTCGATTTTTTCATACAAAAATGTAAAAAAACTTAAAATGGCTGTAGTTTCTTAAATAACACTCCAATCGGGAAAAGGACGTTTATCTGTGATCCCTCACATTTTTCAGCAAAAGTCGATTTTTTCATACAAAAATGTAAAAAAACTTAAAATGGCTGTAGTTTCTTAAATAACGCTCCAATCGAGAAAAGGACGTTTATCTGTGATCCCTCACATTTTTCAGCTAAAGTCGATTTTTTCATACAAAAATGTAAAAAAACTTAAAATGGCTGTAGTTTCTTAAATAACACTCCAATCGGGAAAAGGACGTTTATCTGTGATCCCTCACATTTTTCAGCAAAAGTCGATTTTTTCATACAAAAATGTAAAAAAACTTAAAATGGCTGTAGTTTCTTAAATAACACTCCAATCGAGAAAAGGACGTTTATCTGTGATCCCTCACATTTTTCAGCAAAAGTCGATTTTTTCATACAAAAATGTAAACAAACTTAAAATGGCTGTAGTTTCTTAAATAACGCTCCAATCGAGAACAGGACGTTTATCTGTGATCCCTTACATTTTTCAGCTAAAGTCGATTTTTTCATACAAAAATGTAAAAAAACTTAAAATGGCTGTAGTTTCTTAAATAACGCTCCAATCGAGAAAAGGACGTTTATCTGTGATCCCTCACATTTTTCAGCTAAAGTCGATTTTTTCATACAAAAATGTAAAAAAACTTAAAATGGCTGTAGTTTCTTAAATAACACTCCAATCGAGAAAAGGACGTTTATCTGTGATCCCTCACATTTTTCAGCTAAAGTCGATTTTTTCATACAAAAATGTAAAAAAACTTAAAATGGCTGTAGTTTCTTAAATAACGCTCCAATCGAGAAAAGGACGTTTATCTGTGATCCCTCACATTTTTCAGCTAAAGTCGATTTTTTCATACAAAAATGTAAAAAAACTTAAAATGGCTGTAGTTTCTTAAATAACACTCCAATCGGGAAAAGGACGTTTATCTGTGATCCCTCACATTTTTCAGCAAAAGTCGATTTTTTCATACAAAAATGTAAAAAAACTTAAAATGGCTGTAGTTTCTTAAATAACACTCCAATCGGGAAAAGGACGTTTATCTGTGATCCCTCACATTTTTCAGCAAAAGTCGATTTTTTCATACAAAAATGTAAAAAAACTTAAAATGGCTGTAGTTTCTTAAATAACACTCCAATCGGGAAAAGGACGTTTATCTGTGATCCCTCACATTTTTCAGCAAAAGTCGATTTTTTCATACAAAAATGTAAAAAAACTTAAAATGGCTGTAGTTTCTTAAATAACGCTCCAATCGAGAAAAGGACGTTTATCTGTGATCCCTCACATTTTTCAGCTAAAGTCGATTTTTTCATACAAAAATGTAAAAAAACTTAAAATGGCTGTAGTTTCTTAAATAACACTCCAATCGGGAAAAGGACGTTTATCTGTGATCCCTCACATTTTTCAGCAAAAGTCGATTTTTTCATACAAAAATGTAAAAAAACTTAAAATGGCTGTAGTTTCTTAAATAACACTCCAATCGGGAAAAGGACGTTTATCTGTGATCCCTCACATTTTTCAGCAAAAGTCGATTTTTTCATACAAAAATGTAAAAAAACTTAAAATGGCTGTAGTTTCTTAAATAACACTCCAATCGGGAAAAGGACGTTTATCTGTGATCCCTCACATTTTTCAGCAAAAGTCGATTTTTTCATACAAAAATGTAAAAAAACTTAAAATGGCTGTAGTTTCTTAAATAACACTCCAATCGGGAAAAGGACGTTTATCTATGATCCCTCACATTTTTCAGCAAAAGTCGATTTTTTCATACAAAAATGTAAAAAAACTTAAAATGGCTGTAGTTTCTTAAATAACACTCCAATCGGGAAAAGGACGTTTATCTGTAATCCCTCACATTTTTCAGCAAAAGTCGATTTTTTCATACAAAAATGTAAAAAAACTTAAAATGGCTGTAGTTTCTTAAATAACACTCCAATCGGGAAAAGGACGTTTATCTGTGATCCCTCACATTTTTCAGCAAAAGTCGATTTTTTCATACAAAAATGTAAAAAAACTTAAAATGGCTGTAGTTTCTTAAATAACGCTCCAATCGAGAAAAGGACGTTTATCTGTGATCCCTCACATTTTTCAGCTAAAGTCGATTTTTTCATACAAAAATGTAAAAAAACTTAAAATGGCTGTAGTTTCTTAAATAACACTCCAATCGGGAAAAGGACGTTTATCTGTGATCCCTCACATTTTTCAGCTAAAGTCGATTTTTTCATACAAAAATGTAAAAAAACTTAAAATGGCTGTAGTTTCTTAAATAACACTCCAATCGGGAAAAGGACGTTTATCTGTGATCCCTCACATTTTTCAGCTAAAGTCGATTTTTTCATACAAAAATGTAAAAAAACTTAAAATGGCTGTAGTTTCTTAAATAACACTCCAATCGGGAAAAGGACGTTTATCTGTGATCCCTCACATTTTTCAGCAAAAGTCGATTTTTTCATACAAAAATGTAAAAAAACTTAAAATGGCTGTAGTTTCTTAAATAACGCTCCAATCGAGAAAAGGACGTTTATCTGTGATCCCTCACATTTTTCAGCTAAAGTCGATTTTTTCATACAAAAATGTAAAAAAACTTAAAATGGCTGTAGTTTCTTAAATAACACTCCAATCGGGAAAAGGACGTTTATCTGTGATCCCTCACATTTTTCAGCAAAAGTCGATTTTTTCATACAAAAATGTAAAAAAACTTAAAATGGCTGTAGTTTCTTAAATAACACTCCAATCGGGAAAAGGACGTTTATCTATGATCCCTCACATTTTTCAGCAAAAGTCGATTTTTTCATACAAAAATGTAAAAAAACTTAAAATGGCTGTAGTTTCTTAAATAACACTCCAATCGGGAAAAGGACGTTTATCTGTAATCCCTCACATTTTTCAGCAAAAGTCGATTTTTTCATACAAAAATGTAAAAAAACTTAAAATGGCTGTAGTTTCTTAAATAACACTCCAATCGGGAAAAGGACGTTTATCTGTGATCCCTCACATTTTTCAGCAAAAGTCGATTTTTTCATACAAAAATGTAAAAAAACTTAAAATGGCTGTAGTTTCTTAAATAACGCTCCAATCGAGAAAAGGACGTTTATCTGTGATCCCTCACATTTTTCAGCTAAAGTCGATTTTTTCATACAAAAATGTAAAAAAACTTAAAATGGCTGTAGTTTCTTAAATAACGCTCCAATCGAGAAAAGGACGTTTATCTGTGATCCCTCACATTTTTCAGCTAAAGTCGATTTTTTCATACAAAAATGTAAAAAAACTTAAAATGGCTGTAGTTTCTTAAATAACACTCCAATCGAGAAAAGGACGTTTATCTGTGATCCCTCACATTTTTCAGCTAAAGTCGATTTTTTCATACAAAAATGTAAAAAAACTTAAAATGGCTGTAGTACCTTAAATAACACTCCAATCGAGAAAAGGACGTTTATCTGTGATCCCTCACATTTTTCAGCAAAAGTCGATTTTTTCATACAAAAATGTAAACAAACTTAAAATGGCTGTAGTTTCTTAAATAACGCTCCAATCGAGAAAAGGACGTTTATCTGTGATCCCTCACATTTTTCAGCTAAAGTCGATTTTTTCATACAAAAATGTAAAAAAACTTAAAATGGCTGTAGTTTCTTAAATAACACTCCAATCGAGAAAAGGACGTTTATCTGTGATCCCTCACATTTTTCAGCTAAAGTCGATTTTTTCATACAAAAATGTAAAAAAACTTAAAATGGCTGTAGTTTCTTAAATAACACTCCAATCGAGAAAAGGACGTTTATCTGTGATCCCTCACATTTTTCAGCTTAAGTCGATTTTTTCATACAAAAATGTAAAAAAACTTAAAATGGCTGTAGTTTCTTAAATAACGCTCCAATCGAGAAAAGGACGTTTATCTGTGATCCCTCACATTTTTCAGCTAAAGTCGATTTTTTCATACAAAAATGTAAACAAACTTAAAATGGCTGTAGTTTCTTAAATAACGCTCCAATCGAGAAAAGGACGTTTATCTGTGATCCCTCACATTTTTCAGCTAAAGTCGATTTTTTCATACAAAAATGTAAAAAAACTTAAAATGGCTGTAGTTTCTTAAATAACACTCCAATCGAGAAAAGGACGTTTATCTGTGATCCCTCACATTTTTCAGCTTAAGTCGATTTTTTCATACAAAAATGTCAAAAAACTTAAAATGGCTGTAGTTTCTTAAATAACGCTCCAATCGAGAAAAGGACGTTTATCTGTGATCCCTCACATTTTTCAGCAAAAGTCGATTTTTTCATACAAAAATGTAAACAAACTTAAAATGGCTGTAGTTTCTTAAATAACGCTCCAATCGAGAAAAGGACGTTTATCTGTGATCCCTCACATTTTTCAGCTAAAGTCGATTTTTTCATACAAAAATGTAAAAAAACTTAAAATGGCTGTAGTTTCTTAAATAACGCTCCAATCGAGAAAAGGACGTTTATCTGTGATCCCTCACATTTTTCAGCAAAAGTCGATTTTTTCATACAAATATGTAAAAAAACTTAAAATGGCTGTAGTTTCTTAAATAACGCTCCAATCGAGAAAAGGACGTTTATCTGTGATCCCTCACATTTTTCAGCAAAAGTCGATTTTTACATACAAAAATGTAAAAAAACTTAAAATGGCTGTAGTTTCTTAAATAACACTCCAATCGAGAAAAGGACGTTTATCTGTGATCCCTCACATTTTTCAGCTTAAGTCGATTTTTTCATACAAAAATGTAAAAAAACTTAAAATGGCTGTAGTTTCTTAAATAACGCTCCAATCGAGAAAAGGACGTTTATCTGTGATCCCTCACATTTTTCAGCAAAAGTCGATTTTTTCATACAAAAATGTAAAAAAACTTAAAATGGCTGTAGTTTCTTAAATAACGCTCCAATCGAGAAAAGGACGTTTATCTGTGATCCCTCACATTTTTCAGCAAAAGTCGATTTTTTCATACAAAAATGTAAAAAAACTTAAAATGGCTGTAGTTTCTTAAATAACGCTCCAATCGAGAAAAGGACGTTTATCTGTGATCCCTCACATTTTTCAGCTAAAGTCGATTTTTTCATACAAAAATGTAAACAAACTTAAAATGGCTGTAGTTTCTTAAATAACGCTCCAATCGAGAAAAGGACGTTTATCTGTGATCCCTCACATTTTTCAGCAAAAGTCGAATTTTTCATACAAAAATGTAAAAAAACTTAAAATGGCTGTAGTTTCTTAAATAACACTCCAATCGAGAAAAGGACGTTTATCTGTGATTCCTCACATTTTTCAGCTAAAGTCGATTTTTTCATACAAAAATGTAAAAAAACTTAAAATGGCTGTAGTTTCTTAAATAACGCTCCAATCGAGAAAAGGACGTTTATCTGTGATCCCTCACATTTTTCAGCTAAAGTCGATTTTTTCATACAAAAATGTAAAAAAACTTAAAATGGCTGTAGTTTCTTAAATAACGCTCCAATCGAGAAAAGGACGTTTATCTGTGATCCCTCACATTTTTCAGCTTAAGTCGATTTTTTCATACAAAAATGTAAAAAAACTTAAAATGGCTGTAGTTTCTTAAATAACGCTCCAATCGAGAAAAGGACGTTTATCTGTGATCCCTCACATTTTTCAGCAACAGTCTATTTTTTCATACAAAAATGTAAAAAAACTTAATGGCTGTAGTTTCTTAAATAACACTCCAATCGAGAAAAGGACGTTTATCTGTGATTCCTCACATTTTTCAGCTAAAGTCGATTTTTTCATACAAAAATGTAAAAAAACTTAAAATGGCTGTAGTTTCTTAAATAACGCTCCAATCGAGAAAAGGACGTTTATCTGTGATCCCTCACATTTTTCAGCTAAAGTCGATTTTTTCATACAAAAATGTAAAAAAACTTAAAATGGCTGTAGTTTCTTAAATAACGCTCCAATCGAGAAAAGGACGTTTATCTGTGATCCCTCACATTTTTCAGCTAAAGTCGATTTTTTCATACAAAAATGTAAAAAAACTTAAAATCGCTGTAGTTTCTTAAAAAACGCTCCAATCGAGAAAAGGACGTTTATCTGTGATCCCTCACATTTTTCAGCAAAAGTCGATTTTTTCATACAAAAATGTAAAAAAACTTAAAATGGCTGTAGTTTCTTAAATAACACTCCAATCGAGAAAAGGACGTTTATCTGTGATTCCTCACATTTTTCAGCTAAAGTCGATTTTTTCATACAAAAATGTAAAAAAACTTAAAATGGCTGTAGTTTCTTAAATAACACTCCAATCGAGAAAAGGACGTTTATCTGTGATCCCTCACATTTTTCAGCTTAAGTCGATTTTTTCATACAAAAATGTAAAAAAACTTAAAATGGCTGTAGTTTCTTAAATAACGCTCCAATCGAGAAAAGGACGTTTATCTGTGATCCCTCACATTTTTCAGCAACAGTCTATTTTTTCATGCAAAAATGTAAAAAAACTTAAAATGGCTGTAGTTTCTTAAATAACACTCCAATCGAGAAAAGGACGTTTATCTGTGATTCCTCACATTTTTCAGCTAAAGTCGATTTTTTCATACAAAAATGTAAAAAAACTTAAAATGGCTGTAGTTTCTTAAATAACGCTCCAATCGAGAAAAGGACGTTTATCTGTGATCCCTCACATTTTTTAGCTTAAGTCGATTTTTTCATACAAAAATGTAAAAAAACTTAAAATGGCTGTAGTTTCTTAAATAACGCTCCAATCGAGAAAAGGACGTTTATCTGTGATCCCTCACATTTTTCAGCAACAGTCTATTTTTTCATACAAAAATGTAAAAAAACTTAAAATGGCTGTAGTTTCTTAAATAACACTCCAATCGAGAAAAGGACGTTTATCTGTGATTCCTCACATTTTTCAGCTAAAGTCGATTTTTTCATACAAAAATGTAAAAAAATTTAAAATGGCTGTAGTTTCTTAAATAACGCTCCAATCGAGAAAAGGACGTTTATCTGTGATCCCTCACATTTTTCAGCTAAAGTCGATTTTTTCATACAAAAATGTAAAAAAACTTAAAATGGCTGTAGTTTCTTAAATAACGCTCCAATCGAGAAAAGGACGTTTATCTGTGATCCCTCACATTTTTCAGCTAAAGTCGATTTTTTCATACAAAAATGTAAAAAAACTTAAAATCGCTGTAGTTTCTTAAATAACGCTCCAATCGAGAAAAGGACGTTTATCTGTGATCCCTCACATTTTTCAGCAAAAGTCGATTTTTTCATACAAAAATGTAAAAAAACTTAAAATGGCTGTAGTTTCTTAAATAACACTCCAATCGAGAAAAGGACGTTTATCTGTGATTCCTCACATTTTTCAGCTAAAGTCGATTTTTTCATACAAAAATGTAAAAAAACTTAAAATGGCTGTAGTTTCTTAAATAACGCTCCAATCGAGAAAAGGACGTTTATCTGTGATCCCTCACATTTTTCAGCAAAAGTCGATTTTTTCATACAAAAATGTAAAAAAACTTAAAATGGCTGTAGTTTCTTAAATAACACTCCAATCGAGAAAAGGACGTTTATCTGTGATCCCTCACATTTTTCAGCTAAAGTCGATTTTTTCATACAAAAATGTAAAAAAAACTTAAAATGGCTGTAGTTTCTTAAATAACGCTCCAATCTAGAAAAGGACGTTTATCTGTGATCCCTCACATTTTTCAGCAAAATTCGATTTTTTCATACAAAAATGTAAAAAAACTTAAAATGGCTGTAGTTTCTTAAATAACGCTCCAATCGAGAAAAGGACGTTTATCTGTGATCCCTCACATTTTTCAGCAAAAGTCGATTTTTTCATACAAAAATGTAAAAAAACTTAAAATGGCTGTAGTTTCTTAAATAACGCTCCAATCGAGAAAAGGACGTTTATCTGTGATCCCTCACATTTTTCAGCAAAAGTCGATTTTTTCATACAAAAATGTAAAAAAACTTAAAATGGCTGTAGTTTCTTAAATAACACTCCAATCGAGAAAAGGACGTTTATCTGTGATTCCTCACATTTTTCAGCTAAAGTCGATTTTTTCATACAAAAATTTAAAAAAACTTAAAATGGCTGTAGTTTCTTAAATAACACTCCAATCGAGAAAAGGACGTTTATCTGTGATCCCTCACATTTTTCAGCAAAAGTCGAATTTTTCATACAAAAATGTAAAAAAACTTAAAATGGCTGTAGTTTCTTAAATAACGCTCCAATCGAGAAAAGGACGTTTATCTGTGATCCCTCACATTTTTCAGCAAAAGTCGAATTTTTCATACAAAAATGTAAAAAAACTTAAAATAGCTGTAGTTTCTTAAATAACGCTCCAATCGAGAAAAGGACGTTTATCTGTGATCCCTCACATTTTTCAGCAAAAGTCGATTTTTTCATACAAAAATGTAAAAAAACTTAAAATGGCTGTAGTTTCTTAAATAACACTCCAATCGAGAAAAGGACGTTTATCTGTGATTCCTCACATTTTTCAGCTAAAGTCGATTTTTTCATACAAAAATGTAAAAAAACTTAAAATGGCTGTAGTTTCTTAAATAACGCTCCAATCGAGAAAAGGACGTTTATCTGTGATCCCTCACATTTTTCAGCTTAAGTCGATTTTTTCATACAAAAATGTTAAAAAACTTAAAATGGCTGTAGTTTCTTAAATAACGCTCCAATCGAGAAAAGGACGTTTATCTGTGATCCCTCACATTTTT
This sequence comes from Pollenia labialis, assembly GCA_949318255.1. Lineage (NCBI taxonomy): Eukaryota > Metazoa > Arthropoda > Insecta > Diptera > Polleniidae > Pollenia > Pollenia labialis. The sequence goes on from OX439140.1 coordinate 116,816,131, forward strand.
CAGCTTAAGTCGATTTTTTCATACAAAAATGTAAAAAAACTTAAAATGGCTGTAGTTTCTTAAATAACGCTCCAATCGAGAAAAGGACGTTTATCTGTGATCCCTCACATTTTTCAGCAAAAGTCGAATTTTTCATACAAAAATGTAAAAAAACTTAAAATGGCTGTAGTTTCTTAAATAACGCTCCAATCGAGAAAAGGACGTTTATCTGTGATCCCTCACATTTTTCAGCAAAAGTCGAATTTTTCATACAAAAATGTAAAAAAACTTAAAATAGCTGTAGTTTCTTAAATAACGCTCCAATCGAGAAAAGGACGTTTATCTGTGATCCCTCACATTTTTCAGCAAAAGTCGATTTTTTCATACAAAAATGTAAAAAAACTTAAAATGGCTGTAGTTTCTTAAATAACACTCCAATCGAGAAAAGGACGTTTATCTGTGATTCCTCACATTTTTCAGCTAAAGTCGATTTTTTCATACAAAAATGTAAAAAAACTTAAAATGGCTGTAGTTTCTTAAATAACGCTCCAATCGAGAAAAGGACGTTTATCTGTGATCCCTCACATTTTTCAGCTTAAGTCGATTTTTTCATACAAAAATGTTAAAAAACTTAAAATGGCTGTAGTTTCTTAAATAACGCTCCAATCGAGAAAAGGACGTTTATCTGTGATCCCTCACATTTTTCAGCAACAGTCTATTTTTTCATACAAAAATGTAAAAAAACTTAAAATGGCTGTAGTTTCTTAAATAACACTCCAATCGAGAAAAGGACGTTTATCTGTGATTCCTCACATTTTTCAGCTAAAGTCGATTTTTTCATACAAAAATGTAAAAAAATTTAAAATGGCTGTAGTTTCTTAAATAACGCTCCAATCGAGAAAAGGACGTTTATCTGTGATCCCTCACATTTTTCAGCTAAAGTCGATTTTTTCATACAAAAATGTAAAAAAACTTAAAATGGCTGTAGTTTCTTAAATAACGCTCCAATCGAGAAAAGGACGTTTATCTGTGATCCCTCACATTTTTCAGCTAAAGTCGATTTTTTCATACAAAAATGTAAAAAAACTTAAAATCGCTGTAGTTTCTTAAATAACGCTCCAATCGAGAAAAGGACGTTTATCTGTGATCCCTCACATTTTTCAGCAAAAGTCGATTTTTTCATACAAAAATGTAAAAAAACTTAAAATGGCTGTAGTTTCTTAAATAACACTCCAATCGAGAAAAGGACGTTTATCTGTGATTTATTTATTTATTTATTTATTTATTTATTTAATTAGAAAAATTACAGTACAACAAGACTTTCAATCTTATATAATAGTACTGCTGATACAGTGGCAGATTTATTTGAAGTTACTTATAGTAAAAGTAGACAATAATTTTAATATAAGTTACAAAATTTTAAGCAAAATGAGAAAATATTGCAATGTTAAAGTGCTTAGCATTGCCTAGGACTTGTATATTAGATGGGAGTTCATTCCAGAGACGGATGGCATTAACGAAGAAGTGTCTTTCTGATATTAGTTTACGGTATCGAATGGAGTTTATTTTGTATCCTCTATTGGATCTTGAAAACGTTATTCTTTTGTAAAGATAGTCAGGTTGTTTACTATAAATAATTTTGTGCAAAAATAGTAGAGTGCGGCATTTTAGTAGGTTTTCAAAAGGTACATTAAAGATTTGGTAAGAAAACTGTGATATTCTACTGTATCTAGTTTTACCATAAATATATCTTGCAACATTATTAAATGTAACTTTGAGCTTAGTCTGGCATAGTGAATTGCAGCTAGAAAAAATTTCGCAACCATAAAGAAGTGTCGGCAGTAAAAATGTCCTGGCAAGAAGCATGCGTATATTAAATGGAGTGAAATATTGCGTGGTCCAAAGATTTCTTAGCATGGAGTAAGTTTTTCCACAAACGAAGTTTACGTGACTTGACCAGGTTAGTTTATTATTAATTATAATTCCAAGGTTTTTTGCAGTATCAACTATGTCAATTACGGATTGCCCAACGAGTATTGGTGGTAGATTTGAGTGTACATAGCTGCTTTTGCTTATCAGTATTGCCTTGGATTTTTTTGCGTTTAAGCAAAGACCATTTATTAAGGCCCATCTATGAACTTTATCAAGATCATGGTTTAACTTTTCGATGCATTCATTGATACTAGATGGCGAACAGCTAATGTAAAGTTGTACATCATCAGCGTACATGTGAATTCCACAATAGCTGACTCTAGACGGTAAATCGTTGGAATAAATTGAATATAGAAGAGGACCCAGAATTGAGCCTTGCGGTACACCTCTTGGTGTCAAACAAATGTCAGATTTTTCAGAACCTGAGCATACAAATTGAGTTCTGTTATAAAGATATGACGAAATTAATTTAACAGCAGTGTTTGAGAAATGGCACATGTGTTTTAATTTTTGGCAGAGTAAAGTGTGTTCGACAGTATCAAATGCCTTTGAGTGATCAAGTAAGATTAGAAATGATATCATGTTCTCATCCATCTTTGATCGTAGTTCCTCACAAACGTCGATTAATGTTGACATACAGCTATGTTTGGGTCTGAAACCAGATTGCCTATCAGATAGTATTGATTTATTATATAAGTGTTTTGTCATTTGCCCATTGACTAATCTTTCAAAAACTTTTGACAAATACGGTAGTATTGCGATAGGTCTATAACTTTTATCGGCCTTTTGGATAGGTTTAATTTTTGCCTGCTTCCACAATAATGGGAAAGTTGACGTTGTTATTATTGTATTCATCAAGTGTGTTAATTGTGGGAGTATATATGGAGTTATTAGTTTAATAAATTTAGGATGGATACCATCATGGCCAACCGAATCTGACTTTACATCAAAAATGGACTTCAGGACTTCTTCCTGGGTGGTATTCGTAAACTCAAATCTAGCCTGGTGTTCATGATTGGTAGTGCTAGTACAGAAGGCATTAGTAGAGTCATAGTATGTAAGATTTGCATCAGGCATTGGTATACTTGAAAATTCAGTATTTAGTTGGTTTACGTCAATTTTGCTACCGTCATGTAAATAATTTTTACCAATACCTATTGAGCGGATTTCCTTCCATTTCCTCTTTGAGCTAGTGGCTGATTGAAATTTTTCTTTATAGTATTTACATTTTGCAGCTCTGATCTTTATGTTTACATTTCTTCTACTGATCTTAAAAATATTGTAAAGTTCACTGGTTCTAAATCTTTTCCACCTTTCATATGCTATATTTCTTTTATCAATCGAAGTTTTTATATCGCTTGTAAACCAGGGGTTGTCAGTCTTTAGCTTCTTAGTTTTAACCGGAATATATTTTTCATATAAGTATTGTATGTTATTAGTCAAGAATGTAACCTGTTCATCACAAGATGGCATTTGAAATGACTGGCTCCAAGGAATTGTTGTCAATTCACTTTCCAGCGATTCAATATCAATATTTTTAAAATCTCTAAAGGTGATAGTTTCTTCTTGAGCAGTTGTTTGAAAATCATAACAAATAAAGATTAGATCATGTTTGGAGAAAACAGAAGCAGAAAGCTGGTCGAACAAGAGTATACGGGAAAGATTATCAGTAAAACATAAATCAAGTAGAGTGCTTGCGGTTGTTGTAAAATGCGTTGGTGTTGTATTATTTATCAAAGTCAATCCGATTGCATTCATTTCCTCCTTCAAAGATTTATCAACCATGATGTTAGCGTTGAAATCACCGGTTATGACTATATTGGTGTAATTAAGACTGAGTGTTGATAATTTTTCTAACAACGGTGTGATATTAATTCTATTGTTCGGTCTATATACTGTACCCAGAAGTAATTTTTGATTATTGTGTGATATTTCAAGAAATAAATATTCCGTCATTTGAGTATTAAAGGACAGCCCATTATCATTCGAAACTCTTAGTTTAAGTTTACTTGCAATAGACGATTTAACATAGATTGCCACTCCGCCAGCATTCGTAGATCTATCTGACCGAAAAAGTCTATATCCATTAAGCTTGTAACTGTTATCGTGCACATCAGTACGAAACCAAGTTTCAGAGACACATATAATATCTATTCCAGATTCATTAAAAATATATCGAAATTCGTCTATTTTTTTGTTTAAGCTTTGTGCATTAAAGTGACAAATATTTAGTCCATTAGTTCTTTTGGAAAGTATCCTTATCATGGTGTAGAGGTTTTCTCTGGAACTAACTCTACCCATACTATTTGCATCTGAACTCATATTGTACGACAAATGTTCTAATTGCAATGCTAGCACTAATAACGATTATTTTATGCTTATAACAAAGAAAGATAATACATTTTCTAAAATTAGCGGTAAAAATTACATCATTGTACAATTTAAGGTTTAATGTATAAAATTTTAATACGGCAACAAAAATTAAAATTGTGAATAGTTTTATAGAGCATATCATAACATCAGTTTTCCATATTATTTGCTTCATTATCTGGGGATCGAAACATCTGGTATAGGGTTTTGAGTTCAGTAATACATACCGGATCGTCTTCTCCCAATTGTTTAATATAAACAAGACCTCTATTAGTATACGCAGCTGATATTGTTCCATTCTTTTTCAAACGATGTGCTTGAAGAAATATACGGTGATTCTCAGGAGTTAGATTTTCATTTACATAAAATGGGACTGAGCTGTCGAACCCGATGTGATTTAAGCGTAGAAAATTGTTTGTTGCTTTTATATAGGACGTTATTGATTTCAGAACGAAATTTCTATCATATGGACATTTGAACTTTATAATTATAGCAGGATCATTTGTGTTATTATTATTATTACTATTACTTTGAAATTTTCTATGAGTTATGTTATTTTTTACACGAAATATTGCTTTAGTATTTGGCGGATTTATATTAACAGTTTGACAGAGTTTAAAGTATATGGCTTGTAGATTTTCATATTGGCTGTAAGGAATACCATTTATACGAATATCAGTAGATACTATTGAGTTTTCGTGTTTTCTAATATATTTTTTCAGAGTTTCGATCTCTTCTTTAAAAATTTCATTATCATTTGTAAGTGCTATTATTGTCTCCGTTGCTGTACACTTTATTTCTTGAACCACTGATTCTAGAGTTGATACTTTTGTTGTTAAGTTGATTAAGTCACTCATAGCAGCGTTAAGTTTTTTATCAATCTCATTTAACAAACGATCTTCACACTCGCGAAACATAGTTTGTATGGTTGTTTGTAGTTGTTCGGTTAGCTTTTCAAAACGTCTTTCCATCACTTGTATGAGCTTAAGCGGAGAGCTTGAGTTCGTTGAGTAAAGAGAATAAGAGTTTAAAGAATTATTAGGAGTTTTTTCTTGTAAAGTAGTCTGTATAACTTCTCTTAATCGTTTTGGCGCGGGAGTATTTTCAATTAAAGAGGTTTGAATAATATCTCTTGATCGTTTTGGCGCGGGAGATGTTGTTGATTTATCCATAATATTTGTTGAAACTTGTTTCTTTTGTTTATGTAGTTTGTTAGGTTTAGTTTTTTTATTATTGTTGTTATTTTGACTTCTTAATTTAGTTGTATACATTGAAGTTTATATTACGATTATATATTTTGGGTTTTTTATATTTATTTTGATAGTTTAAATATTGTCTTAAATTTGTTATAGATGATTTATTTAGTTACTTTAATTTTTATTTTATGTTTTGTTTAATGTTTTGTTGTGATTACAAATTAATTTCCACGGAGCTCAATTAAAACACGACCGAACAAGAGAACTACTCTTTTTTTTTTTTTTTTTTTTTTTTTTTTTTTTTTTTTTTTTTCCTCACATTTTTCAGCTAAAGTCGATTTTTTCATACAAAAATGTAAAAAAACTTAAAATGGCTGTAGTTTCTTAAATAACGCTCCAATCGAGAAAAGGACGTTTATCTGTGATCCCTCACATTTTTCAGCAAAAGTCGATTTTTTCATACAAAAATGTAAAAAAACTTAAAATGGCTGTAGTTTCTTAAATAACACTCCAATCGAGAAAAGGACGTTTATCTGTGATCCCTCACATTTTTCAGCTAAAGTCGATTTTTTCATACAAAAATGTAAAAAAAACTTAAAATGGCTGTAGTTTCTTAAATAACGCTCCAATCTAGAAAAGGACGTTTATCTGTGATCCCTCACATTTTTCAGCAAAATTCGATTTTTTCATACAAAAATGTAAAAAACTTAAAATGGCTGTAGTTTCTTAAATAACGCTCCAATCGAGAAAAGGACGTTTATCTGTGATCCCTCACATTTTTCAGCAAAAGTCGATTTTTTCATACAAAAATGTAAAAAAACTTAAAATGGCTGTAGTTTCTTAAATAACGCTCCAATCGAGAAAAGGACGTTTATCTGTGATCCCTCACATTTTTCAGCAAAAGTCGATTTTTTCATACAAAAATGTAAAAAAACTTAAAATGGCTGTAGTTTCTTAAATAACACTCCAATCGAGAAAAGGACGTTTATCTGTGATTCCTCACATTTTTCAGCTAAAGTCGATTTTTTCATACAAAAATGTAAAAAAACTTAAAATGGCTGTAGTTTCTTAAATAACACTCCAATCGAGAAAAGGACGTTTATCTGTGATCCCTCACATTTTTCAGCAAAAGTCGAATTTTTCATACAAAAATGTAAAAAAACTTAAAATGGCTGTAGTTTCTTAAATAACGCTCCAATCGAGAAAAGGACGTTTATCTGTGATCCCTCACATTTTTCAGCAAAAGTCGAATTTTTCATACAAAAATGTAAAAAAACTTAAAATAGCTGTAGTTTCTTAAATAACGCTCCAATCGAGAAAAGGACGTTTATCTGTGATCCCTCACATTTTTCAGCAAAAGTCGATTTTTTCATACAAAAATGTAAAAAAACTTAAAATGGCTGTAGTTTCTTAAATAACACTCCAATCGAGAAAAGGACGTTTATCTGTGATTCCTCACATTTTTCAGCTAAAGTCGATTTTTTCATACAAAAATGTAAAAAAACTTAAAATGGCTGTAGTTTCTTAAATAACGCTCCAATCGAGAAAAGGACGTTTATCTGTGATCCCTCACATTTTTCAGCTAAAGTCGATTTTTTCATACAAAAATGTAAAAAAACTTAAAATGGCTGTAGTTTCTTAAATAACGCTCCAATCGAGAAAAGGACGTTTATCTGTGATCCCTCACATTTTTCAGCTAAAGTCGATTTTTTCATACAAAAATGTAAAAAAACTTAAAATCGCTGTAGTTTCTTAAATAACGCTCCAATCGAGAAAAGGACGTTTATCTGTGATCCCTTACATTTTTCAGCAAAAGTCGATTTTTTCATACAAAAATGGCTGTAGTTTCTTAAATAACGCTCCAATCGAGAAAAGGACGTTTATCTGTGATCCCTCACATTTTTCAGCAAAAGTCGATTTTTTCATACAAAAATGTAAAAAAACTTAAAATGGCTGTAGTTTCTTAAATAACACTCCAATCGAGAAAAGGACGTTTATCTGTGATCCCTCACATTTTTCAGCAAAAGTCGATTTTTTCATACAAAAATGTAAAAAAACTTAAAATGGCTGTAGTTTCTTAAATAACACTCCAATCGAGAAAAGGACGTTTATCTGTGATTCCTCACATTTTTCAGCTAAAGTCGATTTTTTCATACAAAAATGTAAAAAAACTTAAAATGGCTGTAGTTTCTTAAATAACACTCCAATCGAGAAAAGGACGTTTATCTGTGATCCCTCACATTTTTCAGCAAAAGTCGAATTTTTCATACAAAAATGTAAAAAAACTTAAAATGGCTGTAGTTTCTTAAATAACGCTCCAATCGAGAAAAGGACGTTTATCTGTGATCCCTCACATTTTTCAGCAAAAGTCGAATTTTTCATACAAAAATGTAAAAAAACTTAAAATAGCTGTAGTTTCTTAAATAACGCTCCAATCGAGAAAAGGACGTTTATCTGTGATCCCTCACATTTTTCAGCAAAAGTCGATTTTTTCATACAAAAATGTAAACAAATTTAAAATGGCTGTAGTTTCTTAAATAACGCTCCAATCGAGAAAAGGACGTTTATCTGTGATCCCTCACATTTTTCAGCAAAAGTCGAATTTTTCATACAAAAATGTAAAAAAACTTAAAATGGCTGTAGTTTCTTAAATAACGCTCCAATCGAGAAAAGGACGTTTATCTGTGATCCCTCACATTTTTCAGCAAAAGTCGATTTTTTCATACAAAAATGTAAAAAAACTTAAAATGGCTGTAGTTTCTTAAATAACGCTCTAATCGAGAAAAGGACGTTTATCTGTGATCCCTCACATTTTTCAGCAAAAGTCGAATTTTTCATACAAAAATGTAAAAAAACTTAAAATGGCTGTAGTTTCTTAAATAACGCTCCAATCGAGAAAAGGACGTTTATCTGTGATCCCTCACATTTTTCAGCAAAAGTCGAATTTTTCATACAAAAATGTAAAAAAACTTAAAATAGCTGTAGTTTCTTAAATAACGCTCCAATCGAGAAAAGGACGTTTATCTGTGATCCCTCACATTTTTCAGCAAAAGTCGATTTTTTCATACAAAAATGTAAACAAATTTAAAATGGCTGTAGTTTCTTAAATAACGCTCCAATAGAGAAAAGGACGTTTATCTGTGATCCCTCACATTTTTCAGCAAAAGTCGAATTTTTCATACAAAAATGTAAAAAAACTTAAAATGGCTGTAGTTTCTTAAATAACGCTCCAATCGAGAAAAGGACGTTTATCTGTGATCCCTCACATTTTTTTTCAATTTCTGGCCAAAAGAAGTCGTTTATCCTCTCGCAATAGCGTACATCATTTACGGTAACTGCTTGACCGACATCATTTTCGAAGAAGTACGGCCCGGCCCGCCCGATGACACCGCCAGCCAGAACGATCTGGGCGAGCATGCACAGGTGTTTTACATTTTCTACAGACCCAGTTTGCTGGAATTTGCGCACAGTTCTCCCGATTGTGGACACATTTGGTCGATTATGCTGATCAATAAAATTACGAAGAGCACGAAATGCCTTTTGTTTTGATCGTCCATTTTCGTAAAAGGCTTCAATTGTGTACCTCTCAATGGTTAAATTTGAAATTTGAAAAAAAGAAGTGTCAAATTAAGTTGGGCAAAAAAACTTGACGTAAAGGTATGACTTACAATTAACATCGTGCATTATGGTTGGACCACCCTTTATCGGCAAATTTTCAAATAAAAAAATCGGCATTATCTGCACTTTAATTTAAATATATTTAATATAAAAATTTTAAACATATAAAATTACATTAAAATCAATAAAAACTAATTTTTTACGAATAAAGGCCCAACTATAATATGCATAAGCTTGCATTAAAAAAAAACAAAATAAAAATCAAAAATATTTGATTCCGTACGGAAAGTGCGATCTGTTTCGCATTTGCCACTCGATCGTATCTTTCTTCCATTTTGTCACTGGACAGCTTAATACGGGTTCGTACAAATTCATGAAGTTCATTAAGAGTTTATTGTTCACGAAAGGTGGGCCATTCATTATTTTCACTCGTTGGTATAGACTTAACGGCAAACTCTAGATCTTGTTGTTCTTGTTTTCCTTACGACGTGCAATCCACACATTTCCTTGTAAGCAGATTCAATAGTAATATTCACACCGAGCTTGTTAGTTTGTTAGTCGTTAATCGTTACTTTTTTACACGCATTTTGTTTTTGTATATTTAACGCGCTGCCGGATTAACATTTAACAAATTAACGACACGGCACCCCTGATAAAATAGTTGTTAGTTCATAACTCGCATTCAGCTGTTGCAGTTTCTAAATAAATATAATAAATAAGTAATTTGTGATACATTTCTAAAAAAATTGTAATAAATTGTGTCAGAACAATAAATCAGCTGTTTTACTACGAAAGTTACCAGACTAACAAAGTTTTAAAAAGGGGGTCGTTTACAGTTGGTGTCTTTAACAAATTAACAAGCTACCGAGTAACAAATTAACAAGTTCGGTGTGAATACCACTATTATTTCTTCCCTGGTCGAAATGTACACCGTAGCAGCACACCCAATTGTTCACAATGACGTACATCCTAGCTTTTTGGTTTGGGATGGAATACCCCTCCGGCCATTTACTAAAGTAATCGATGACTATTAGCACATATTTGTTACCGGCATTACTTACAGGAAATGCCCCAGCAATTCGGACAAATCGGGGACCAGAATTATACTGTTTTAGTTACCCACGACTTCTCCTTACTGGACCTTTGGCGGCAATGCATAGTGCGTAATTTGTTATCCAATCAGCTACCGCTTGTTGGCAGCCAACTTAGTGGAAGCGCTGTTTTAATTTTTCTACCACCCAGATGACCACTACTAGGACCGATATGGAATTCACTCAGAACTTCTTTTTTACATTCGCCGACGGCACTACCATAAAGTTTTTAACCGATTTTTCGTCAGTACTTTTCCACGTACGGTATAAGCAGCCACCCTAGAGGGAAGCGAACTGACACTCTTTGGTGGTAGGGACCGGTTCCAGTTCTAACACTTTATATGAATAAGACCTATCACTTTTACATGGGGTTGTCATTGGAGGGGGTAAATTGACACTATTTGACTAATCACAGACCTATTCTCAATGAACCTGCTTAGTGTCAGTTACTAAAAAGTAGTATTATTTAAATACAATGTAGTATTATTTCAATAAAACTAGTCCAAGAATTAAATTTAAGAGCCAAATTTTAGGAATTACCAAAAAATGTGTCATATCACCGCTGAAGACTGTTCTGTAATTCCCCTGCGGGAAATTTGTGTCAATTGGTCCAACAGACTGGTCCTGGGATTTGTGAAAATAGAACAAGTACAAAAAGAAAGGACTCATGACCAGTGAAAGAAGAACCAATCCCTTAACTGGTTTATAAAGAACAAAAAGGTAGAAAAAGTAATGAATTACAGTACAGTCTTAACTGGTGCTGTGACACATTTTTTGGTAATTTCTAAAATTTGGTTCTCAAATTTAATTCTTGGACTAGTTTTATTAAAATAATACTACATTGTATTTAAATAATACTACATTTAAGTAACTGACACTTAGCAGGTTCATTGAGAATAGAGACTCTAACTGCAAAAGACGAACGTAACAGATGTTTTCTTTTCCTTCAGCCCTTTTCCACAATCCTTGCATTCCAGCTTAGATTTTTTTTTTTAAATTTCTTAAGCTTATCCCGCGAAGCTTTTATGCTTGTCTGCAGGAAAGAAACCAGAGTCTCTGGCGGGAATCGAACCCGCAACCCCGGCGCTGATAGACTAGCTCGCTACCAGCTAGTCTACCGGGGCACTCGATGGTCGTCTTGACAGAGTATTCACATTGTCATGTATCCATCTTTTCTGTTATCAATGCTTAAATCGAAGCTCTGAAGGTGCTCAATCCAACAATCTAGCTTATGTTCACATCATTGTTTTAAAATAAGTCAATAAAATTTCTACATTAGTGTTTTTCATACGGGATTTTCCGCAGATTTTTTGGGGGAAAAAATCCCGTAAAATTTGTGCGGGAATTCCCGGAATTTTTTTTATTTAACTGTGGCAACTTCATTGTTGATATGTTGTTATGAAAAAGATCTTAGTCGTTAGGCAAAACAATTAAATTGTTTTCTCACTTTTGTTTGGTTTAAATCACTTTAGTCTAGCACAACTGCTTCTAATCGTTATAATCACCTCTTAGAAAAAGAGTCTATGAAATACACCCAATATATAGTTTTTTTATTTCAACTCAACGAAAAACTACAGATTCTGACTTAAGACATTTTTGCCAAACGCCAAAGAGATGCCAATTGATATCCAATAAGTAAGGCAATGTTGACTGCTCTAAAATTTCGAAAGAAGAAGATAAAAAATGTACAGAATATTTAAATTGTATAAAGGCTCAGATTTATTTTATAAAATCGGAAAAATGTTGTACCCACTTGCTTCAAAAAATTTAATGATTTTATATGCAGAGCATCTGCATAAAAGATTTTTCGGATTGGTCTCTGTAAGAAATGATATTAAAAGTTATTAATAAATAAAACGCTTATTTGATTCGAAGAAAATAATTTTTTTTTAAAAAAGCATTACAAGTTTTGAAGTCATTGAAATCTTCTTGACAAAAATTAGAAAGAGGCTTTCAAACGATTCTGTAAATGCTTATTCTGAACTAAGTCCTATTTTAACAGAAAAATTTTGTAATAATTCTTTAAGTTTTTTAAGTTCTTTAAGTTTTTATTCCTGAACACTCCTATTGTCACAGATCGGAAGTAAAATATTGCACTTTGAAAAAAAATAGCCAAAAAGTCATTTTGTTTTAACTTCCTCAAAAATCCTACAAAATAATTGAAATTTTGGTAATATGAACTTTTGAACTTAAAGATTTTGAGGTAAAATTAAGCATTTTTCCTTTTTGCCACAGAAAAAAAGTTGAATGTGTTAAAAATACTACTTAGTTATAATTACTTATTGTTTTATGTTACAAACCTAATCTTAGTAGGCTTTGAATTTGTATTTTTATTTTTAATCGTAGCAACCTTTGCTTTATACATAATAATACATTTGTATAAGTTAACACCCTGTACACTGAAAATGCTAATCCAACAGTTGACACTTTTGTGTTGCCAAATTGTGGGAACTTCCGCTCCAAATAAAATAATTACATTAAAATCTGCTGACGGCATGTCTGCTAAAGTAAAATAATTTCCCAATAAGTGTATCGAGCAGTTTGTTTGCAGCGCACGTGTAACGGTGGCAGAGGGAAACAAAACCACAAATAATAATATAAAATTAAGTATAGAATTTGTTAAGTTTAGTTTTTAGTTTCTTTTCTCAGATAAAACATGTATAAAGTTTAATAAAGAAAATTTTAAATAAAAAATTATATTTTTTTTAATTTTTTAACTTAATAAAAATTAATTGGCGCCCAACGTGGTTGTAGTGATATAAAGTGAACGTGTGAAAATAACAAAAATAAACTGTAAGACGTCCTCAATAGCACGCCAGTAAAGTTATTTCAGTGTTTAAAATAAAAACTAGTAGTGAATGTGTGAAAATAACAAAAATAAACTGTAAGACGTCCTCAATAGCACGCCAGTAAAGTTATTTAAAAGCTATTAGTGAACAAGTGTAAATCGTCCTTAAAAAGCACGTCGCTTAGATAAGCACCACACCGACTTAATATCATCTATAAACCCATTCAGCATCCTGTAGTGTCCGTCCGCAGGAAACCACGCCAGAGAACCGTTGCAGACCCGTAGTAGTTTATCAACAAAAAGGACCATCTCACCGGCTTCGTGTGGATATATATGACAACATGACGAATTCCAAGGACTACGGACGACTTCTGAATTTTATATCAATAATTGCAGCAACTCTCGCTGAGACTCAAGTCCTAGACTACTCTAACTCGCAAATCATAACTATAGAAACGGGGACAGCTAAACTTCAAACTGGTACATTTAAAATTGTTCACATAATTGAGTTAGATGAATACCAAAAAGCTATAACAGATATTGAAAAAACATTAGATGAACATATTTCTTCTAAAGACAGTAGCTACGTATATCTAAAGCACGACATAATACAAGTCAGAAATATACTCAGCGCACTTCAACCAAGACTACAAAAAAGATCCCTAGACATTTTAGGAACCGCTTGGAAGTGGCTTGCGGGCACTCCTGACCACGACGACTTTCAATTAATAAATGATAAGACAAATAACTTAATAAGAAATAACGATAGACAAGTAACAATAAATAAACTAACAATGAATAGATTAGACGAGGTAACGAAAATAACTAACAAATTACTTAATACTATACAGTCAACAGACATATATGAAAAACAAATTATAATTGGATTAGAAAGAAAATTAAAAATAATTAAAGAAGAATTAATCCAAATAGATTATTCTATACAATGGACAAAAGCAAACATTGTCAATTCTTTTATATTATCAAATTTAGAAATGAATCTAACTAAACAATTTTTTGAAAAAGAAGAAATTCCTTTTACTAATTTAATTGAAGCACTTGAGTTTAGCGAAGTAAAAATTGCTTCTAATCGTTCTACTCTAATATATGTAATATCATTACCTAATACAAACAAAATAGATTGTAAGAGATACCTTGTAAAATCAGTAAAGAAAGGAAATATTAGTATAAAATTACCATTTAAGGATATAATAACATGTAATCAACAGGTATTAGGAATTAAGAATGAATGTAAAACACTGAACAATTTATCAATATGTAAAACTGCAGATATTGTTAATATAACTAATTCAAACTGTCTACCTAAACTAATTAAGAGCTTACCATCTAAGTGCACAACAATCAACAACCAACACCTACCATTAGTAGAAGAAATATCATCAAACATTCTGCTGCTCAACAACCACAACGGAGAAATTCAAATAGATAACAAAACCATATCATTGAGAGGAACCTTCCTAATACACCACAAGAATTCAACAATAATCAGATATCTTCAGCTAAGCCATTACCAGCTATAGCTCAGTCTACAAACTCGACCAATACATTCCAAGAAGTCTTATCATTAGAAATGCTGAAAGATTTACACATGACAAACACAGAAGAAATCTCATCAATCAAATACAAATATGGTACGAGCCTGATCACTAACCTCATAATTTTCATCATAGCCATTGGCCTAATCTGTTACAAGACATATACAACGAGGAACAAGAAACTCAAGGTTACAGTCGTGGACAACAAAGATCAACTTAAAAGCTCTTATACCATAAACAGCGAGGACGCAGTTGAGTTTAAGGGGGGAAGAGTTAACACCCTGTACACTGAAAATGCTAATCCAACAGTTGACACTTTTGTGTTGCCAAATTGTGGGAACTTCCGCTCCAAATAAAATAATTACATTAAAATCTGCTGACGGCATGTCTGCTAAAGTAAAATAATTTCCCAATAAGTGTATCGAGCAGTTTGTTTGCAGCGCACGTGTAACGGTGGCAGAGGGAAACAAAACCACAAATAATAATATAAAATTAAGTATAGAATTTGTTAAGTTTAGTTTTTAGTTTCTTTTCTCAGATAAAACATGTATAAAGTTTAATAAAGAAAATTTTAAATAAAAAATTATATTTTTTTTAAATTTTTTAACTTAATAAAAATTAATTTATATTCTTTCTTTATTCATTCCTTAATAAAACTTTAAATCGTTTTATTTACAATATTTCTTACAGAATGCATTAAAAAACTTATTTAATGGAGCTCAGGAAATATTATTTGTTCAAATAAATTAAATTAAATAACATTTTGCATAGATTTGTATTGAGCGGAAATTCGCGGGATTCCGAAAATTTAAATATAAATCCCGCTTGCCCGGGAAATGAAAAACTCTATTCTACATACATAAATAGCAATAAATTTTAATACAGTAAAATCCCGATAATTCGTACCCCGATAAATCGTAATTCCCGATAATTCGTAATAAACTGTCGGCCCCTTGAAAAAATCTCGTTAATTCGTAAAATTTCCATACATTTTGGTCCCCTCGCTTATTTGTTATTTTTTTTCATATAAAATCTTCTTTGCCTCTTATAAATCGTAATTGTTTGCTAACTGCCACTTATAATTCGTAATAAAAACAACAGAAACATGGAAAGAATGATTTTTTGTTTACCGCTATTTTTTTTTGCGTGGGTTTTTTTCTTGTGTGTTTTTTTATTTTCTTAAGATCAGTTTGTTACATGTACAATTTTTATATATTTTTTCTTTTTAATAATTTTTTTATGTTTTTTTTATCGTTTTAGTAAATAAATTGAAAAACCCCGTTAATTCGAATTTATTTTATTTTGACCCCGTTAAATCGAAAACCCCTATAATTCGTAAGAAATGGCCGGTCCCTTGCGATGACGAATTATCGGGACTCTACCGTATATTATTTAAGATTTTTGTTTAATTTATCAAAATCAAAACATTAAGTGACTCGTCTATGTGACAGCAATTTTAACCAAGACTCATGTCACTTATAAGTGACTTTTACGTACTCATGTATGTGAAACCAATTTTAATTAAAACTCATGTCACTTATATGTGACTTTAAGTATGTCACAAATATGTGATGCACAGTATCTGTTAAGAAAATGTTTTGAAAAACTCATGTTACATTTGTGTCACATATTTTTTTGTTCCTGAGATTTTACAGAAAACGCATAAAACTGCTGAATGCGAACGTGTTAATTACAATTTTTTTTATTTTGATTATTTTATTTTGCAAAATTAAAAGCATTTCTAGAAATTTTTCAGCTGTGTAAAAATCCAAGACAGGTAAAATTACAATTTAAAACAAAAATTGAACATTTGTATAACCAGGGGTCTAATCACCGCATACGATATCGAGCAAAATTCATCGAAATTATTTATTTTGGTATCTTGAAACTCGATATCGAATGAAATGTATTGAAATAATAGCATTCGACATCGAGTAACTCGACCTTACATTTATCGAGTTTTCATTCGATACGCCAGTGTCTATCGTATGCAAAAAAATTCAATAGTTTATTCGATACGATAGTATCGAATGCGGTGATTAGACCCCAGGGTAAGTTTTTATGAGAACAAACATTTAGATTTTCTCAAAGACCTCCACATTCTTGTAAAAAATATAAGCCCATATTTCTGTAAAAAAATTGAATTAAAAAAGATCGAGTTGCATACAAACAAGTGTCTATTAACAACAACTGCACAAAGCTGTGCTGCACAGCGACAATTTGCATATCACCTTAATGCATTTCTGAAAAATTTTCGGACATTTGGATGCTTTTTAAATTCATTTCTTTTCTATCATCAATAACGTGTCCTTCTTAGCCGTCTTCAAAAATGCTGCAGTGTGATATTTTTTTTTAGTTTTTATAATACTTGGCCTTTAATCGGATGTTAACGGAACAATTTGGCTTAAGTTTACTTCGTATTTTGTAAAAGTTTTTTATATTGCCTTCTCCAAAGTAATTCAGCTCGCCCATTTCTAAAGGCCCAAATACACTTGTCAAATGCTTGTCCAGCCGGCGAATTCAATGTGTACGTGTGCTGGACGTAATATTCGCCGTCATATCTAAATTTTTTGATTTTTCATCAAGCGTTGTCGGTGTCACACACACCAACACATTTTCACTAATACTACCACAATGCTTGATGAGTACTTTGATCAGTGTATTTTGGCCTTAATATGCCATAAAGTCATATGTCTTAAATAATAACAAGAAAATAAATATGACAGCTGTGTGCAACGCTCATTATTTAGATTTCTACTGAGTAGTTATGACAAAACAATAAACACAGCATAAGAAGTCGTATTATTTAAGGACTTTTTTTTGTATGAAACATAAATATAATTTTTTGAAACTATTGTAAAATATAAGGATATTATGACAATATGACTTAATAGCACACCTTGTGAATACCCCAAATGTTTTTTTTTTAATTTTCTGAATCGAGAATATTTAACGGAGCGCTATCTTCCGTCACTAAACCAATGTATGACTGAAATAATTGTTTTTAAATTATTTAGATTTTGACAAATCTGTCATAAATTCCCGAGATGTTCAAAAATATTAATCCCGGTACTGTCGATTTACCATACAAAAGTACAAACGTAGTGTACAAAAACATTACAACCAACATCTTTTTTGTGCAATTTCATATGATTTTGAACAATTTGGACCGAACTGTCTGTCGTACTAATTTTTTGTTCAGTGATGGTAACAAATGTTGTATATAAATTCATTGCAATTGACCAGAAATGACAACCTGCAAATGGGGAGATTATACCCACCCAACTATGATTCCATTCTACCTTTTGATACTAATGTCATCGATATTAATTATTTATTAAAATAAAGTTAAATTTTCCCTACATATAAAAATATAATGAATAAAAAAAAAAAATCGATATTTCGTTTATTTTACACTTGTTTTTCTTCTGTGTCAGACAAGAAACTCGTAGATACATAAAAATTAAATAAACAAAAGCAAAAAACAACGAGCTAAACAAAAACTATCCCGCGGGCATTATTTAAAGTGGACTTTTAAAGTCTCATCATTAAGTATGTAAATGAACATTCCATTCGAAGTGCATTAGGGCAGCTCAGAAATTGCGGGAAATTGTAATATATTGGAGGGAGATATAAAGAGCATATCACGTTATTTAACAAACTATTCGACTTATGGTGTTTTCTTTTCTGACAATAATGTTCCATGTGTGCTACCATTTGTGCGGGTTTTTTCTCTATTCTAAAAAAATATGCAAAAATGCAAGAAGTTGTTGTTTTCCTTTCTAAATATGTTGCAAAAATAAATGGCAAATTTGTTGCATTTCTTATCCCCAGTTATAATTGAGTGGGAGATAACAACTTTTTTTGCATCTGCGCCAAGTACAGTAAAATCCCGATAATTCGTACCCCGATAATTCGTAATAAACTGTCGGTCCCTTGAAAAAATCTCTTTAATTCGAAAAATTTCCATACATTTTGGTCTCCTCGCTAATTCGTATTTTTTTCAAAAAAATCTTCTTTACCTCTTATAAATCGTTATTGTTTGCTAGCTACCACTTATAATTCGCATTAAAAAGAACATAAACATGGAAAGAATGATCTCTTGGTTACCGCTACTTTTTTTTGCGTGGGATGTGAGTTTATTTTCTTATGATCAGTTTGTTACATGAATAATAAAGAAAAATGTCAAAGCTCACGCCTCGTTTTAGTAAATAAATTGAAAAACCCCGTTAATTCGTATTTATTTGATTTTAACCCCGTTAAATCGAAACCCCGCTAAATCGAAAATCCTTATAATTCGTAAGAAATGGCCGGTCCCTTGCGATTACGAATTATCGGGATATGACTGTACTTTGTTTTCGTATTAATTTTTTTTCTTGTGTTTGCGTACAATTTGTGTTATAATGTGATTTATGGTTATATTTGTTTTACTTATGTTTAATTATTAATTTTTTGCCGCAAAACTTTGAACAACAGCTAACTTTCATTATTGAAAATCAGTGTTGTTAATGCTTATTGGAATTCAAATAAAATTTAATGTTAAAAATTGCTACAACCGTGGTGAATATCGCTTTGCATTCAATATTAAACACGGTAAATACGTATGGGGGATACACAAGGTGTCATAAAGTCATAAGTCTTAAAATAATAACATGAAAATATACGACTGTTGTAAACAACCCCTCATAATTTGGTGTGCTATTTTGAATTTAAGTCAGCTGATTTAAAACAAATATAAAAAATAAATCTTTACCAAAAATAAAAATATTTTTTAATTCTAATCCATGAATTAATAAATTAAATTAGATCTTTCTTGACTCTTTTCCATTTTTCAGACGCAAACCACAAATAAATTAAATTTTTTTTTGTTTACCAAACATCAGAGTCCTAAGCCGATCTAATTTGACGCCGTAAGTGTTTTGTTGCAAAAATTGCTAGCCGCAGGTTAAATTCTGATGTTAGCCGGATAAAATATTACCATCAACGGCGACGGCTACAAAAACTAATGCGGTTCGGCTAAGCTGCTCAGCGCAGGTTTCTTCTGATTAATTATGACAGCACAACAAACATACCAAGCAAAGTTCTATTGATTTAAGACACTTTTTGTTTACAAAGCAACAACAATTTTTTTAAACCATTGTAAAATGTTCGAACATTATGACAATATAACAGAAAGCACACATTGTGCATACCCCAATACTAGTGAAAACATAGCTTTAATTTTCTTCCATTGTAATTTAGAAAAAAGTATGACTTTGTAAGGATGCGTGTAACCTGATAAATATATTATACAATTAAAATGCATTATTATTTTTAGGAAAAGAAAAAACCATTAAATATAAATAGTGCAGAACTATTCAGAATATTTAGGCAATTCTCAAAGTTTTCTACTGTGTCATATGATACAATATGTTACATAAGAACATTTTGTAATTTGCTTAATAATGTTTTATAACGTAAAAATTGTTCACGTTAGAAATATCACAAGCATTTAATAACACAAGGGAACAAAATTGAATTTTTTGTGCGGCCTGGAACTTTATTGCACATTTTTTCTTACTAATTTGAGGTCGCTGATTTCAAAACGAATCTCCATTTTTCTCCATTAGCTCGATTTTTCAAGATATACCGGGTTATCCAAAATTCAGACACTTTCACTACATACATTGAAATAACTTGAAAACGGTTCACCATATTCCATTTCTTAATGTGTATGTTGGATAGAGTTGTCAACCGATTAAGAATAATTCGATTAAACGATCAAACAAAACCAAACTCTTGTTCGAATAATTTTAAAACGACGATTTTCCAATGAAAAATAATTCGATTAATCGAACTATTTTTCTTTATTAAAAAATAAATTAAATAAAAGCTTGGAATATGATTTATTCTCATACGTTTTTAGTGATTTTATACAAAATGTAGGAAAGTTAAAGCATATTGTTACCATAGGCCTGGTTATAATTAATCTCAATGTTTAGTAAGCCAAAACCGTGTTGAGTACTCATATTATTTCAAAAATGTATTTTATGTTCTGATTAAACAAATCATAACAAACAATTGAGTAGGTGAGTTACAAAACTCGTTCGCTACAAAATTCAAAATACGAGATGACAATTGATTCTAACAGTTCTTTTTTTATAGCACTCTTACTTGTTTAAAAAAAAAAACGTTAAAAAATTTTCATGAAAGGGGATTTTTCAATTTCGGGTGAAAAATTTAAAAATAAACAAAAAGCTTAAAAATATATATTTGATTTATGTATATAAATCATATTTTGAAAGTAGAAGATGTTGTATTGCAGTTTATGTTTTTTTAACATTTCTGTTAGTGCCACAATATTACCATTGAAAACGATGTATTGGAAGATAATCCAACGACATCAAGAAATGCGGAATTTGGGCCAATGGAAAATACATTAAGAGAGACAGCGACTGTTCTATAGAAGAATTTGTATAAAGAAGTTTGGCTGAAGATGGCAGGTCTTTCAACGCCTTTCGAAAATCCAGAGTAATAACGGATTATTAAGGAATTTAGGGTTTTACGATGTGTTTAAGTAATACAACGATATGGAGTGAAGATGACAAATTTTATGCATCATAAAAGAAAAAGTAATTTTTTTGTAAAAATAATTTTTTTATTCGTTACTCTCATCGATTAATCGAATAATTTTAAATATTTAATCGTTTGATCGAACGAACAAAATTAATTGTTTGAATTATTCGAACAAAGTTGAAAGACGAATAATTGACAACTTTGATGTTGGAACAAAGTTGAACTTTGTTTGTTTTTTTGTTGATTTTATTAATTCAGTAAATTGCGAACAAAATCAAAAGTTGTGCACCGATTGCAATGAAATAAGCTCATTTCATTTAAAGTATGTTTAGCTAACAGTTTTTAGACCAAAACTGTGAATTTTGTCACATTTTTATTAATTTTTAAAGAAAAAATTTTTTTTTTTAATATTGTTATCAAAATAATTTTCGTGGGAATACAAAATTTAATTTAAATGTTTTTGTTATTCGTGCTTAATTCCCAATTTTTATTTTTTGATTAAAACACTGAAATTTATTGTTGATGGGATAAGCTATTCCTATGCTCATTTCACTGGTTGCTTAGGCCAGATCATCAGGAAACTTCATCCATAAAGATTTTAGAAAAACTAAAGATATTAAACCAAATAAAACTGTTAAGCGTATAAGAATTACAGCAACAGTTCTACTTGTAACAATATCAAAGTTTAAACAAAATCATCAACAATAAACAGTGAGTGAGAAAAAACAAAATAAAAACAACAACAAATCGCTTTATTGTTTTCGCAAACAAAATATAAAGCGGGCTGCCAGTCAGTTTTTTTTAGGCCGTGCACTTACCAGTCCTTCTAAACTTCAACGATATCTGTGAAACTACTGGGCAAATTTAAAAACAAAGTAAGCACGGATTAATGATAATATTGTAGCCGAGTTTCGTAATTTGTAAAGCATAACAAATTTTGTAACTTCTATTAAGTATTTATACCCACAACGCAGACGAAAAGACCCATCGTTTAGTATACCGATCTGTCCATGTGCGCAAAGTACAGGTCATACACTCACAATATTATTGCAGTAACGGAGTGTAGTTTATTTAAGAAGTATTCCTCTCAGTCATTTTTAAATAAATAAACATTTAAAGTTCCAAGCAAATTTATTTTTAACTGAGTCTAACAGTTATTCAAAACACTAAGTGCATATTAATACGGACTTTCAGTTGTAGTTAATATTCTCCGTTGATTAGCTTGATTTATTCTTTATGTAAAATTAAATGAAAATGTAATTTAAAGCAACGAAAAGTGCATTTAATTTTTACTGTCACAAATTCAACCGCGAATTCCGTAAAAACAAATGAATATTCATAAATTAACTGTCAAAAATTTAACCCCATGTTCCGTAAAAAACAAAGGAATATTCATATTAATTTAAGTTACTTATCCAAAAAAAATTTGTTAAAATTATTTAGTTAAATACATCAAATTTTTAAAGTAAAATAATTGCGAAACCATATCGGTCGCTGCTGGTGTCTTATAATTGTGAGTTCTTCTGTAAAAAAGCGTCAGTACAACAAAAGTAAAACAGGCGTGTGTAACAGGGTAAGTAAACAATAATGTTCTCTCTCTCATTAGAAAAACAAACGCTTGTTTGAAAATTTTTTTAATTTCTACAAATTTTTTTACTGATTCAATTAATATTTTTGTTTGATTTTTATTTAACCAACAAAAATGTTGACAACTATTCAAAAATATAATATACGCGTTATTGATTTCAAGTTTTCATAATTTTGTATGAACTATTTAACGCTCTTTAATGTTGTCGTTTTTTTATTTGATCGTAAGCAACACTTCTTTATGTAAAATATAAGAACAACAAAAAAAAAACACATACAGTCTATTTTTGGACGCTTTAAAAAAGTTCAACAAGAAGAAATATGATAAAATAGAGTGACGAGGTTTGTAGTAAAAAAACAAAAACAATAGCAGGTAAAAAAAACGTTTCACTCTCTTTAAACAACAGCAACAGCATTATAAGAAAAAAAATAATTTTTGGTTGGTTTCAAAATTGGTAAAAAAAAATGACAAACAAAATCCCGTATTCAAATTTTTAAACTGTTTATTCAAATACGTACATCAAATACAAAAATTTAATGATGACGAAAAACATAATTTGTTTAAACTTTGATATTGTTACAAGAATATATAAGAATTATAAGCAACAGTTATATGCTTATAATTCTTATACCCTAAGCAGTTTTATTTGGTTTAATATCTTTGGTTTTTCTAAAATCTTTGGATGAAGTTTCCTGACGTTCTGGCCTAAGCAACCGGTGAAATGCGCATAGGAATTGCTTATCCCATCAACAATAAATTTCACTGTTTTTATCAAGAATAAAAATTGGGAATTATGCACGATAAACAAAATCTTTTAATTTGTATAAAAATGTTAACACTTTCAATGTATGTGACAGGGAAAGTTAAAAGCGACCTATGGGTCGAAAGAAGTAATTTATACTTTTTTGGTATGTTTGGTATGTTTATTGTGCTGTCGTTATTAATCAGAAGAGACCTGCGCTGAGCGGCCGAACCAAACCGCATTAATTTTTGTAGCCGTCGCCGTTGATGGTATAGTTATATCCGGCTTATATCCGAATTTAACCTGCGGCTAGCAATTTTTGCAACAAAACACTTGAGGCGTCAAATTAGATCGGCTTAGGACTCTGATGTTTTGTAAACAAACAAAATAAAATTTATTTGTGGTTTGCGTCTGAAAAATGGAAAATAGTCAGGAAAGATCTAATTTAAATTATTAATTCATGGATTAGAATTAAAAAATATTTTAATTTTTGGTAAAGATTTATTTTTTATATTTGTTTTAAATCAGCTGACTTAAATTCAAAATAGCACACTAAATTATAAGGGGTTGTTCACAACAGTCGTATATTTTCATGTTATTATTTTAAGAGTTATGACTTTATGACACCTTGTGAATCCCCCAAATATAAAAATATTGGTTTAAGACCCACCTTAACCAAGTTTATATGTATTTCTAGATTGTAGTCGATTGGGCTGACTAGTCCAATGGCCAATTTCAGGATTGATATATTAAACACATTTATGTTTAGAATCGTTTTAGATAAATTCTCTTATTCACTAAACACTCTAATGAAACTTAATTCAACGATGTGGTACATTTAAATTCAACTTAAGTTTCCATTGTATGCAATAACTTGGCAAGGTGCCCGCAATTTCACAACAATACAACAACAGCAGGCAAATCAATAACAGGCAGCTGTTGTCAGCACCTTGTGAATAAATAAACTTTTTTATGATATTTTTTTTTGTATTTAAATTAAATAAGACGTTTCCAATAAAACTCAATAAATCAATCTGTATTTAAATACGATTTAAGTTTACATGAAAATTTACATAATATTGATTTAAATATTATCCGGAAGATTGGACACAAGTGATATAACCAAATTTCATTGGAATCGGTACACATTGGACCGAAGCTCTAATACAAATTCTTCTCCTTATAAATATTGTTAATGACATAAAATTTGGTGACAGTAACTTTGACGGTTGCTTCTATACCGTGTGGTAGTAGGTCCGAAATTAACATAGATTCTATAAAAAACCCCTTCGTCATATTGATGGCACAAGGAACTATTATATGAACCTCATAGCAAAATTTTGCTCTGGTGGGTCCATGATTGCAAATGGGTCCCAAATTCTGTGGTGCAGGGTATCATGTGACCGATTAAATTTCCGTACATGTTTTTAAATGAGCAATTTATTTATTTACCAAAAACATTGATATAAACTTAATTTACATAAAAACACACATTTTTAAGTGGTGTTCGACTATTTGTGTATATAAATGATCAATTTAAAGATAGGAAATATAAAAAACTAATGTTTATAAAGGTAGAATGAAAAATAGTCATTAGGGCAGAGTAAAAAGCGTACATAAAAGAACACAATTTGTAAGGTCACTGGATATTATAAAATTATTTTAAATGTAAAAGGAATACACATGTCAATATGAATTGTCAATAAAAAAGTATACATAGCGTATGATTAATATTAAAATACACAATTTATTAATAAATATAAATTACGTATACGCTTAGTAGCCTAATATTAGGAGGCGATAAATGTTTGGTTTCGAATTTCGAAAATAAACACAAATTTAGAATTGTGGTTATTTTGTTGAACTATTTATGGGTTTTAATCCAAATTTTTAATATGTTTAATCAGGGTTAAGTTCATCAAATTTAATTTTCATTAAATTATTTTTATGAAGAAAGGAATTTTACAACATGAAAATTAATTAAAATTGTTATTGATAATCATTCATTCTTGACTGACCAGAGATTTGAACCCAGGCGGCTGGTTACCATGACATGTTTCGATCGCAACCACTCGATCTCCTCAGATGGATTTGCCGTCTTACACTCGCAGCCATCGACGACTGCTGACGTCAATAGTCAAATATCAATCCTTAAACCAAATTGTATTTTTAACCTTTGGTAGATCGAAATTTGCTTCTTTGAATGATTATCCATTTTTTTTATATCGATTTTACATGTTTTTCCTAACTTCTGTTCTGTTTTGTTTTGGCCCTGGTGGACGTTATTACATACATTCTGAGCAGCAAGGCAGAGCTGTAACATCTAAATCATGGAAAATGACTTTATTTAATAAATATTATACTTGAGAGCTCGTTAAAATGGGACTTTGTATATAGAAATAAGCTATATTTATACTTTTTGTTTATTTGAAGTTTGTAATTATATACTCATATCACTAAATAAACGTTTAAAAAAAAAAAAAAAAAAAAAAAAAAGACTTAGATGGGTGGGCTATATATTGCAGATGTCTACAATGTAGACTCTACATCCTCAATCTTTAAGAAATATTGGTCACCAAAGTAAGCGCCTTAGTGACGACACTCAATGACAAGCAATGAGGGTAATATAGAGGAAAGTTGGTGAAAAAAAGCCAAAATCCACACCAGGTTAAACACCTGAATAATGATGAAGACGGTGATACATACATAAATGGTGGGACATTTTTTCGGTCTATAAAATAATTTGATTTCACTCATTTTAATATAAAATTTAAAAAAAAAACAGATAAATGTAAAAAGTACAATTTTGCAAGTAAAAAATGTCCCTCCTAATAATAGAATCAATACAAAATGTGCAACTTTATAGATGTTTGTTGTATTCTGACATTTAACCGCAATAACAATGAATTTGTTAAACATGATTGCGAAAAAAAACTTAAAACACTGACACACTAAAAAATGTATTTTATTGTACTTGCACTTAAAACTACATTGTGTTCGTATTGTTTTAAAGCCATTTATTTAACAATGGAAAACAAAACCGAGAACAACTAAAACAACAATTACCAAACAACGCCAACCACCATGTTGAAAATTAAACCAAAAAAAAAAAAACTAAAAGTAATAAAAAAAAAAAAATATTAAATAATTTACCACAAATGTTTTTCAGTAAACAATTTGTATTTATTGTTTGTGGCCATGACTGGTGCAAATTCATCAATATTCGATTATTCCATGGGCTTAAGCTGCATCCTCTAACCTGTACCACCTTTCCAAAGTTCAATGTTTATGATTTTTCTCTAAAAACAAAAACAAAAACATTTACATGACACATTTCGTTCATTCATACATGAAAATTGTAAATTTGTTGATTCTAAATTCATATTTTTTTATTTCGAAATATTAATTTGTATCATTAACGATAAATGGAAATGAAAAAGAAACACCTACATAAATGAATTCATGCGATAAAAAATGTATGATTGTATGAGTGTTACTGAATAGTTTTACTTACTTTTATTTCCGCTATTGTTGTTTTGGAGTTCATATGTTTACTGTGTGAGTATTTGTTGTTATCACGGCTGTTAGTTAGTAGACACAACATTTTGTTATTTGTCTAGACATAAAAAAAAATTCATAATCATTTATGCTTTTTGCAAAAGGATTCAATCAAGCTACTTAAATATTTTTTTAAGATGTGGGTTTTCCCAAAATTTATAATAATTCTATTATTTTATTGTACACTCAAAATAAAATCAAAGGAAAATTTATTTTAAACAACTAAAAATTTATTTAAAATACGGGCCATTTACATTTAATTAAAAATAAATGAATGTTGCATTAATTTTTATTTATTAAACAACATTTTCCGAAAAAATATAAAAACGGAAACCATTATTTTTTGGTAGTTTGTTTTTTTAATAACAAATGTAAAGTTAAAAAAATAAAGTTATTCGTAAAATAAATATAAATCAGTTACTGCAATAATTTTATGAGTGCAGTGATCCTATGACGTACATTCAAGAAACAAACTCTACATCATTTAATGCGCAAAATTTAAAATTGCTGCATATTAGTATTCATAAATAGAAAAAGCCTACCCAACAAACACATATATGATGCTGCTTTGTATTTCACTATATATTTTTTTAAGATTTCAAATTAAAAAAAAACATGTTAAAATAGCTTAAACCAGGGACCGTAACGATTATGAAGAATATCGTAAAAATTCCAATTTGTTCTTTTCTAAGCTATTTTTTAAGCTACTTATTTTTTAATGTTTTATATCGCTTATAATTTAATTATTTATAACATTAAAAAAAACACTTTTCGCTGGATAATTGACGACTAAGGGCCATTATTACAATCTGTGATAAAGTTCCTGATATTTAACAATTTGCTATATTTGTTTACTCGATTTACTCTTGATAATACGTATACACTACTTGCAAGTAATTACTTGCATGCGGAAACGGGGGGGTGCTTTAATACCATGGGAGATAAGGCCATGATGGCTTTATCTCTCATTCAAAAGGGAGATGAAGTCTTTTATTTTTTTTTCATTTGAATGGGAGATAAAGCCATCATGGCCTTAGCTCACATTAGTAATATTAGAAAATGGTTTTATTTCTCATTTCAGTTTTGAAGAACTTTTGCATTTTACTTTGATTAATAGTTTTCTTATTTTTTAATTAAGAGGTATTGATTTGCCCTTTTACTAAAGTTAAGTATTGAAATCTGGCTTCGCATACTAAAATAGTTCTGCGTGGCGGCCTGCGGCCGTGCTTACAGGTTTTCTCCTTCAGTAGGACGCGGCAGGTGGCTTCGCTGAATAAAGTTTTCCTGCGTGCGTCACAAGAATAAAAAATGTCTTTTCCCGGAAACAATAAACACTAAAGTATTGGAATCTGGCTTCGCAAAAATATGGCTTTATCTCTCATTTGCGAAAAAAAATATGGCTATATCTCCCATTTCGCAAAATTTTAAATATGACCTTACCTCTCAATGATTGGGCAATAAGGCCATTATGGCTTTATCTCTCATTCAATTGAGCAATAAAGCCATCATGGCCTTATATCCCATGGTTTTAAAGCACCCCCCGCGGAAACGTTGGGTTAGTGAAAAAGTGTGAGTGTTCTTCGAACTTGCACTTGCACGTGGAAACGGGGGGTTAATGAAAGAGCATACGTATTCGTGTAAATCCGGGATGCAAAAGTTGCTACAATTGTACTTTTTTTTTAGCACAATTGAGGTGGTTTGTCCTCAATGACTAATTTAGTACTACATATCTCGAAATTTGTCTACTTTATTACATTTAACAAAAGTACTTTATTAAAATATCTCGTTCTTTATCTTTATATAACATCTGTTGTGTTGGTGTGCTCAAAGGAATTTAAAATAAGAAATGAACAGATGTGATGAAATGCTAGAGGAATATTATCGATTCCACATTCACTTGCGAATGCAGAAAGGATATTTTTCTGTCAAAACATAATTAAAACCAAAGAGAGAAATATACTGTTTGTTACCACTGTCATATTTCCACATGAAATAAAGTATTTGCTGAAGTTATCGAATTCCTGTTGCTTCAACTTATACATGACTAAAGCCCAAATTTACAGTCATTAGTTAATTATTAGTAAACTAATATGATAACTATTGGCTAACTAGCATTTCACATTTAAATTTTGTTCAGAGCAAAAACTGGTATCAAAATAACAAATTTCAATGTTGGCAGCAGTGTTTTTCTTTAAGTTTTTATTACTACTAAATATGAAAAAATATCAAAATGTCATAGAAAACACAAGGAAAAGTGGACGATTCTTTGTTTAGTTTTTTTTTTAACTTAGTCTGTTTTATCAAATCACTATGAAAACATGGTTAAACAACACATGCAAATAATAGAATTGTTTTATCAAAATAGGTGCTCTGATAAAGTTGAGTACACATCTTAAGTAAATGATCATCCATCACTTGTACGTCGACGAAGCGTAAGATCTGTCGTAAACATCGTCGCTGTCCATAACAACGTGCAGGAGAATTCGAGCCAGTAAATTTTGCGTCGCTTAAGAAGTGGGGTTTTCGCAGACAACAACTTGGCTGTAGGTGGCGTTACTATCTGTCAGTGATCGTCCGCTTCTTTGGGCCTGAATTGGATAGATTTCATTTACATATGAGTTAATAGTTGCTACGTGCCACACAGATCTTGCCTTTCTGCACCATCGATATGAAGGTATGGTCATCTCCCGTTTAAGTAATGTGAACTGACCATCGAAAATGTGCGATTTGAACCGGTTAGACCTTTTCTTGTGGTGCATCCTTAAATAGAGTAAAGCTATGGACATGGAAGAAAATTCAATAATAAAACTATTTCAAATCGTTTTACCAACATTGTTAAAGGATGCATTCCAGAAGGATTTCTCTAAAGTCGAAGGTTTGTGCCGACGACTGATGTCTTTTAAGTTAAATTGTTTAAAAATTCGTTAATTAAAGTCCTTCTACATGCTATTGCATCTTATAAAAAATATATTGTAATTAGTTTAGGAGTACCACACAGAAAAAATTATTGGCAGTTTCTTTTCAATTAATGGTGATTTTTGAATTTTAAAATAAATCTAATAACGTTCTTAATTGATTGAATTAAAAAAAATTTTTTTTCAATAAAAATTTTACTTGATTTTAAGCTTAATTTTAAGTAAATGTTTAATTGAATCAATCAACTCTGTTGTTTGAATTGAAAACTTTGTTGAAATAATGCTAACACAAACATAGTATAAGAACGTAGATATTACGTTTATTTTCATATAAGTTGAGTGCGCCGGTAGGCTAGCTGGTAGTGAGCTAGACTATCAACGCCGGGGTTGCTGGTTCGATTCCCGCCAGAGACTCTGGTTTCTTTCCTGCAGACAAGCGAAGAGCTTCGCGGTATTAGCTTAGGGAATTAAAAAAAAATAAAAAAAAAATTTCTGTGTTGTAATCAATTACGTCAGTAATTCATTCAATTAATATATTGATATTTTTTTAAATACTTTGTTAATTCATTCAATTAAAAGATTGTTTAATATTAATAATTTTTTCAATTATTTTTGTAATTGAAATATAAAAACTTTTTAATTGGAAAAAAATCACTGTTTTGCAATTTTTGCAAGTTTGAGTAATTGGTATAATCATTTCGGTGATAGGTGCAAAATTAAACAATTTTTTGCTTGTTTCAATTATTTTGGTGATTAAAACCGGTTTTTACTTTTTTCTGTGCAGCTAAAGTCATAAACAAATTTCAAGGAAATTGTTTGAGATGCTTTAATTTTTGCTTTTGAAATTTGTAGGAAAAATATTGTATTTCGGACAAATTTAATTGGATATGGATTTTCAATAATACAAAAGTTAAAAAAAGAAAACGTCACAGTGTTGTTAATATCTTAAAACAGTTTTGACGATTTCTGGGTGTGAACATGATGTTGACATGTTTTTGAAAAAATCGTTGATTTAATGCAAATTAAATAACTTTCGAATAATCTGGGACAACAAGCAATCTAAACTTCTTCTGTTGGGCTCTTATGTCTGAAATATTGTTCACTATTTAATTTATTAATATCAAAAATATAATTTAGCGCGGTCGGATGAAGGTGGAGTAAATAGTAAGGAGAACGGATGGAGTGAAGTAGCTCTTACACCGTTTTAAAACAACCGAGGCACTTGAATGCTTCTTTCGACACCTTGAATATATGTTTTGTCAATCGGACATCACATTGTATCTTCAATAATTATACCACCCATATATGTATACAGATCCGTCGCGTGTTGATGCATCAGCATGCAACATATCCGCCGCGTGTTGCTGCTTCAGCATGCAACATTGTGACTTTCGGGCATTAAAATCGACCCTATTCGCCACCCCATTGTGAGATTATGTCCACGTCTCGGCCAAAGTATAATTCATGTTCTGCCTCATAGCTCCAACATCGGAAACGCTTGGTATATATTCAAAGAAATGCGAAGGTTGCTGTCATTTGCAAAAATTAGAAAGGGTTGGAAGTTTGAAAAAGGAGGACCCTTTTAACAGCTCGATTACTGATCATGTTTTGAGTTCGCATAGTGGTTGTTTGCTAGCTGGAAAGTGAGAATTATTTGCAAATAATTTATCAAAAGAATTGACTTATCAACCGGGTCCGTGAATTTTCGGCCATCCCTTAAAAGTGTTGGTATTGAAGAAATAGTATCAACCCTTTTTCTTTTAACGAGTAACCAAAAGCTTCTACTACCCCGGGGAGCAGAAAGAACTTTAGTACCAAGACGTATTTATGAAAACGGTGGCGGCGATACTACAACAAGTACAACACCAAAAACACAACATTATATTTTATTTGTTACTTTTGTTGGTCGATAAGTCAAAGACCCAAGCAAAATTCCTCTCTATAAGTGAGAAAAAAAATGCACAGATGTGCTTTCAACGCTACCTGAAAAATGAATTTGTCTTGTTCGCGAAGAGTTTTTTCCCGTAGTACTTTGGCACACGAACACCTTGTCATCTTGCACAGCAATTCAGTATCAGCGTTTTTATTGTCACGCAAATTTCTGAATGTTTTCTCTCTAAATCTGACTTTTTTTTAACTTGAATGTACACTGATAGAAAAGGCGTCATAACGCTGATGTATTTTGACATCAGTACTATGACAAGTGTCTTCGTTTTTGACCCCATGACACTTTTCATCATTGTGATGTCAACCTTAACATCACTTGGCCAAAGTGTCATCGGGGTCAAAATGAAATTATGTCATCAATGGGATGACACATCGGTATCATAGAAATGAAGAACAAGTCCTCATTGCGATGACGGAGTAACATCAGAGAAAGGACACATTAGTATAAATTTAATGACAGTTTGTCATTAAGTCAAAGTCATTGGAATTGACTTAAGTCAAAGTGAGAGATAATTATTATTATTTACTTACACTTTACATATGTTTGTTTCACGTTTGTTGAATTACGACCTTTGTTTACAGCAGAACTCTCAATAATAAGACACCAGCACCATGCCCCATAATATGTTATATTTAACTAAATAATTAAAAAAAAATAGAATATAGGAATTTTTGCTTCTTATAGTACATTGCAATCATAAAAAATAATGTTAATAATACACAAAATGTGGCATCGAATTGATGTCACTATAGTCATAGAATAGATGACACGTAAAAAATGACAAAATTGTACGAAGACGTTAGTCATTGGATTGATGTCACTTTTTGCATCATTCCCAGTAAATACTTCGCCTACTTTTTTAAAATAAATAGCTTCTTTAACTCATTATTAAGAAGCTTTATTCTTTCTTTAGCTTTATTACTTCTATCACTACTTATTTGTCAGATGTATGTAGGAAAAAATAATGACTTACATAAAAATGCGTTCATTTTGGGACATCCCTAGTAAAATTGGTTCTTTCAGTAGAATTGGAAGTAGTATTTTAATTTTTTCCTAATTACTTAACACATTATTTTGTAGGCGAAGTTTTTGATGTCATTTGTAGTAACATTGATGTCACAATATTGATGTTAGGGCATCATCAATATGAAGATGCATTTTTCTATCAGTGTACAGTTCTATTTCTAGCATTATAACATTTTCATTGACGTCAACGTAAAAATACATTGAGCTCAGCCCAACGTGCTTTTCCGTAAACAAATGTAGAGCGTAGCTTTTCGTGAAACGTCTCGAAGTTCATAAAATAAATTTCACTTTCAGGTGTTATTTTGAAAATCTCTTCACCTTACACTGAAAATTTTATACATTTTTTTTGAAATTTTCCATATTTGTATGAACATTTTTTAAAATTGTTGTAAAGAGTTTTAGAAAATTAGGGTAACCCCCTTAAAAAATTTTAAATATAAAAATCAATTTTGTCTCTATCCCTACACCATATTTTCGTGTATTTATTTAAGTTTAGCCTCGAGAATTTTATCAATTGAATGTTGCATCTTAATGAAACTGGTAGTTCTATCCCTAAAAAATTCAGTCTGTATAAAAAATCAACACATGCAAGTCGTAAACAAATGTAATTGTTGCAGTTGCTGTTGTTGGTTTTGTTCAAAAAGTTCAAAATCCTGTGTAGTGTATTACAACATATAAAGCAAAAAACAAAAAAATAATAACTGCATATATGAGAGTGCAATTGTATGAATGTGTGAGTTTACGTTAAATTGTATTGTATGCAATAAAACATTTTTTTTTATAACTAAACTATGTTAATGTATTCTTATAGACATATAAACATATCGTCACCTTAAATACAAATGAACGAAAGGTAAAAAGAGCGCAAAACGAAAAATAATCAAGGCATTAAAGGGACTTAAGAAAAAAATTAACTGGTGATTTAAATAGTTTTTAAAATATATTAAAATTTCTACATGTAAGTAAAAATCTTTGTTGTGTTAGGTTAGGTAAAAATTGTGGCGCAAAGTCATCTTCATACCCTAGCCTAGAGGCAAATATGATCG
Organism: Pollenia labialis; assembly: GCA_949318255.1. Taxonomy (NCBI): domain Eukaryota; kingdom Metazoa; phylum Arthropoda; class Insecta; order Diptera; family Polleniidae; genus Pollenia; species Pollenia labialis. The sequence continues at coordinate 116,850,039 of OX439140.1, forward strand.
ATCCATTGTGACGTGACCCCTTAAATAGTAATAGAAAATAACGAAGAATATTAATAGTGAAAGAATTAGTTATTTAAGTCATATATAAAAACATGTCGTGCATTGTGACCTTTTTTCCTCACAAAGCGGGAAGGTTTCTTCAATAGTAACGGGTACCGCGACCAGGTTATGTCTATGTCTATCATCCGGGCGTTAGAACCAGCCCTGCCCCATTTCATCGCCCCTAACATTACTGTGGACCTCCGGCAGCCAGCAGTGCATCACCCTGTTACTTGTCCCCAACTCCTGTAGCCCTCCCCGGCATTCCGTTACCAACTTCGAGGACATTTTACAGGAAGAGAGTGATCTAATGGCTGCTTGGCTATCATTAAAAATCACAATACCGCCGCCAACCATTCCTCTGTCAAGACTGTTGCTGCAACACACATCAATGGCGCGAACCTCGGCCCGAAACACACTAGGTGATTCGCAAATCGTTTTGTAAAAACAAATTTAACAAACTTTAATTTACCCCCATGAAACAGCAACGTACGAGTTCGTTGAGCCGACAAATCAAATGTAAGTTTTTTGCGTGGGGATAACATTTTATTAAGGATTCTTTAACTGAACGAACCCTATATAAATTTTAACGTACGAGTTCGGTATAACAGGCCAACGAACACTTCATTAATGTTAACGTTCGAGTTAATAAAAATAATGGGCATTTGTGCTTACACGACTTAATAAATGTTTTAATAAATATTTTATATTCTTTACGTATATATGAAGTATTGAATAAATGCTTGTTCATTGTGGCAATGAACAGTACTTAAATTTTAGTACCTGAAACATTTCATTTTTCATTACATTAACGAATAAATCATTGAGCTAACGAAAACTATTTTAATACTCGTTGTGCGTTAATATTATAAACATATTTTGTTTCAGTCTTAGTAGAGTTTGTCTGGGGTTTTTTGTTTCACCTAAAAAAATATAGAAGTGTGGTTACGTCGTCCGCTTGCATTTAATATGACGATACACAGTCTTAAATTTAAACAATGAATACATCCTGAAATACAGGTATGCAAGTTTAAGAGAAATGCCTTAAAAGTATTATAAATTGTTAGTATGTAGTAGGGTGTTCAATTAATCGGGTTATTGTTTTATTCGATTAAGCGAATAAAATTTTAAAAGTAATCGATTAATCAAATAAGTCCAAGCCCAGAAATGTTATAAATTACGAGCTTTTTTGTCGATAATTTTAGAAAAAATAAGTACTTGAGTAAATAAACATTCTTTAAAAAAAAACATGTCAATGTAGCTTCAAATTGTTGCTTTACTTCGTTCATATTTAAGCCATTAGATTTCAAAAGAGTCAATAATACCTTGGATTTTTTGAAAATTTTCACGCACATTCTATCCTCTGCTTTGCTTCGGCAAATTATTTCCTCAAGAGAATCGATCAAAGTATTTTGTTTAAAATATTTATTCATTGGACACTTTTAGCTTCCTTTGATGTTGCTGCTGGAGCATCTTCTTCCTTCAAGCACTTTGTTATAGTCACTGCGTAAGCGGTAAATTAGTGAAGACGTTAAAGAACCTTTAGGTTTATACATTTTTGGACAGCTGTTACATAAAGAATTATTAGATTTATGATTCGTTAACTATTTTTCAACCAAACTTATTCTAAAGAGAGAAGCGCATGAATTGTTTGTTAAAAAATATATTGATAAAAATTTTTGAGTTATTAATTATTAAATTATACATTTAACAGATAAAACATATATTATTATCTTTTTTCGATTTATCTATATAAATTCGTCGATTAATCCTTTAATCGATACTAGCAATTATAAATTAATCGCCTAATCGACTGAACAACCTAGTATTTAGTACTAACTTACCCTGCGGTAAATATTGAAAGGACCGCAAGTGGGAGGCTTTTTAAGGCCTCTATGCTCCTTTCTTAAAGATTCACTTCGCATGATATCCTGTCTTCAGAAGTATGTCTTCTAGATATTCAGTACACATTCGCTACTCCCTTCTTTAAGCAATGGAGAAAGAAAGTTGTTCAGTTTTATTTTTTTCTTATTTTTAGTGACCTTCCTTGCTCCCTTCTTTGGCAGTGTGGAAGGGCTTGCTCCCAATGACAACCTGTGTAAAAAATAAATTAATATGGAATACGGCGAGAAGGGCTTGTAACTCCTAAAAAAGGCCTTCTATTAGGCTTCTTTACTGATTCTTTTTACCGCTGGGTATGTATAAGAATGATTTGTGTGTGTGTATTTGTATTATAAGTGTGCCTTTTGAGAATCTCCATGTTTAGTAAGAATCGTTTTGTTAAGTTTATGTTGTTTTTACATTAAAGACAATAAGAATTTATTTAGTTTGGGTTGGTTTTAATATTACCTGTAGCTTCATTTGCTATTGCCATACATCATTTCAAATGAATAAATTGTGTTACTTTTTGTTTGTATGACTCATTTACTTAAAAAGTGTGATAACTCAAAGAATTTAATTTTTTTGTAAATGATAGATGTACATATAGTGCTATATAATGATAATGAACGTCGCCACAAGCTGGAATATGAATCAAAGGGGATTTCTTATAATAGTGGAACGTTAATTTGACACTTAACAAACAAATTGAAAAAAATGGATGAAATAAAGAACCATAATATGATTAATATTGACCATATTATTGTTAATTCTGATCATAATATGGTTACTTTTGTCAAAATGCTGAGAAGTTTTGACCATTATTATAGTTAATATTGACCAAAAAATGGTTAATTTGGACGATATTATGGTTGATTTTAAACATACTATGGTAATATTTAAACATAATCTAGTAACCCGCAAACATAAAAATTGTTTAAATCCAACCATAGTATGTTGCTCTTAGGATATGGTTACCTCCAACCATATTTTTTTCTTCGTGTGGGTATTATCTTCGAGCAGTGATTGGTGCAGCTGTGTTCCAAATATGTATAATAAAAACAAGTTAGAGTGCTATTTCGGCTAAGCCGAATCTGATATACCCTTTATCATGGTTGGAAAAGAACAAAAGTTTTTATATATTTATGTTCCTTTCACTCCTCTAGGGAGCATAGGCCTAACATTCTTGGTTTGGTTTCATTAATAAGATGTATATTAAGACTTACGGCTTATTAGACCATAGCGTCCGATCCTGGTGTTGGGGCTGCCAACATCGCCACCTGGCATGCGAAAGTATGTAGGTATTTAGCCATTCAAAATATTAGGGTATCCCGCCCAAGTATAATATCTAAGTATATGTACATATATAGTATTAATCGCTTATTTGCATTTAATTATTTGCACATGTTTGTGTGGTATTAAATATTTCATAAAGAAACAAACCACTTTGCCAGATTATTATACTGACGTGTTAAAGAAGAAATTTACCATTTACTTGGGTTATACAAGTTGGCCTCGGGAAGATCTATGGTTACCGTAAATGGGTATTAATTGATCTATGGTTCGCGATAATGCGTATTTTTCCGAGCTTTCCAGAAAATATTTTCAACCAAAGATTTCCGATCTTTTGATATATAACACAGTACAACACATGATTTTGGGACTCAATTCTGATAATTGGTTATGAAAGTAGACCCAAAAAGAAGAACTTCTGCATCACTAGATTGGTCGTGGTACATCAAATAATAATAAAAATTAATTTGAAGTTAGTTAGTATTGTATAGGAGAATTTGTCACGTTTTAGGCTCTTTTGTTTGTCATAACTCTAGAACCACTAGTCCGAATTAGCTGAAACAAATTAAAAAATTAAGAATTACAATTTCTTTAATCTGTTCATACAACGTTTTGCTACATAAGCAACAGTTTCGCAGTTATAAATAAATGTATGAAGAAAAAAAATATTTTTTGCCCAAAAAATTGAAAATTTTTATTTTTAATTTATAAAAAATCCAAAACGGTAAAAAAGTGTCAAGTCCTATTACTTTCACGTAAAGTCGCATTACCTATGAACAAAATGAGACATAAATCATGTAAATCGATAAACGCGTTTCGCTTTTATTAACAATTAAGTGAAGGTATGAATTTCAAAAATTTGCTAGAGATATCCACAAAATTCTTTGGAAAAAACATTCATGACTTTTTTTATGATTCTCAGAATTAAAAAAAAGTAATAAACAAAAGGTTATTTGATTTTTATGATTGCGGTAGCAAAGTAATAAGCGGTAATAAATGTGCGTGGACAATTTAAAGGAAAAAAGGAGAGTGCATTTTTTAATTATTTGGGTTTTTCCGTTAGTTACCTGCATGATATTTCCATGTATCCACATTATAAGGGTATTATAACAATTTTAGCACACTGTGTTCGGCGTAAAATTTGCACCACTTAAATCTGCTTCATCAAAATAATGACAATACGCTGTTTTGAATTCCTCAGTAATCAATTTTTTTCGATCCAGTTGGCCTCTTTTTGGGGCGATATGACCACAAACGTAACAAAAATTTTCCAACTGTGGGCACTTGTTATTTTCCATATATTATATGTTTTGTTGTTATTCACTTTTAAAAACCGGAGAAAAATTCACTTGTACTTCTCGCGTTCGTCGAAAATCTATCAAATAGCATAAATATATAACAAATAAATGGACATAAATTGAACATTCTATTTATATCATTAGCACCTCTTCCACTACATTAAATCTATTAATATTACCATATTTACTAAAAAAAAACTCTTGTAAAAAAATTTCCTTTCAACTTTTACCTTGTGTTTCACCTTATTCGTTTTTTTTTTTTGTTTACCAATGTGTTTTTTATAGTTGTTTTTTTTTTTGCTTTGCCAGCGTGCCAACTTAATAGGAAGTGCACTTACCTTTAATGACACAATCGTGTAAAAGACCGTATTGGGAAATAAATTCTAATAATACTCGTAAGTAGAAAATTGAGTATGTGTGTGTAAGAGAGTGTGTTAAATGAAGCATAAGTTGGGAAAAATGCGTCATTGCAATCAACTTCGCACACTCAAACACACACATACACAATATTTTACTCATATAATAAATACATTAGAAGTAGAAATATACAATGCGACGTCATAGACTTTAACAACAACAAATATAACAAATACAACATAAAAAAATCCTAACAAATAAATATTTTTAACTTAAAAATCAGTGATGCTATTAAAGTGAATGGTTCGTGAGGTCACAAAATGACGTTGTTTAAAGGAAATTGAATGAAATTTTTACTCTTGTATGATTGGGAGTGTGTCTGTTTGCACAATGTGTTGCACAATTTAAACGCATACACACAAATATACACTCGTAAAAACTTGCTCATACCCTCCACGAAATTTGAACTACTTCGTCACATTTGGTAGTTAAACAGAAGATTTTGCGGAATTTAGCAATAACAAAATTCGTAAAAATCGAATAATGCGTTCCAAAATTATACTTTTTCGTCACATTTAAAAGTTGTTCGATAATTGTAAAAGTTATAAAATTACAACAACAGCAAACATTAACATTCCCCATGTAGTATTGACTTCTTTGCAACGATTTGCGGTTAAAAAAAGAAGTCCAAGTACATAAAAGTTTTGCCTGAGTTATTTCAGTTTTTACTTAAATTGCAATGTGATCGGTGGTGCGTGAGTGTGAAGTAGTATAAATCTGTAAAAAAAACCCTTTAAATATTTAAAAATTAAAAAGTTATATTGAACTCAAAGTAAGGTTGGATCCAAAGTAAGGCTGGATCCAAAAGTTACCGAGCGTTCTAGTACACAAAAGTATTAAATGAGTGCACAACACGACCCAAACTCATTCTTGGGCTAGATTGGGTAAATTTCTAATAATTTCTCATACATTCATTTTTTTTTTGGACAAAAAAGTGAACTAAAAAATGATAATTGTCTTTTTTAAAGGATATTAGTGATTTTTTGAACTGTTTGTTTAGTCAATGATCAGTGAAAAAAATGTAAAAAATAATTTTTGCAAAGCATTAAAGATTTGTCCACATTTCGTTTTTAACTTTACAACACTTATGGCCAATTTCACCACTTTATTTAAATATCAATTTGTGTTTAAAATTGATTTTTCATGTCAACAACATTATTTGAAAAACTATGTATATTTAAATATGAATTTATATTTAAATAGAATTGGTGAAATTGGCCATAACAATTGTCTTGTCTAAATGCACTGTAGGTTCTTGATTATTTGTAAAACTTTTAGCTCAGTTAATTTTTATTTCACCCAGACTCGCCTAACAAAAGAAACAGAGAGATAAACAGTAAAATGGCCCACTTTTATTATAAAGAACAATAAGAAAAAATTAACTTCAAAATAGTACTTTTTAGAGCCAAAAGCGACACCACCAAATTCAATTGGTACCAAAGTACTTTAATTCATTTTAAAATTAAGACACTAAGTAGATTCCAAATGTAAGTATTACCATAGTGGGACACTTCTTCCCGAACGATGTTAACACTTAAATAAGAATTGAATAGCAGAAGCGATAGATTTTTGCTAAATGGGGAAACTTTTAGATTATTTATCTATCGAAATTGTTTGCAGGGTACATACTTATACAGAAGTGTATTGGAAAAATGATTTAAAAAATTCAAGAGTAAAATGGTAAAAAGGATTATAAAGAAAATTGACAAAAAAAAAAAACGAGGATGCTTCGTTAAACAAATATTTTCCACGAGTGTGTGTGTGTTTGTGTGTATGTGTGAGTGTTTGTATGACAAATTTAAACTGAAGTGCAACAACAAAGTACCGAAATTTCTCTTTTTTTATATTTGAAAAGGAAATAAAGCACGTGTTTATGGGTATACCCTACATTGAGTAGGAAATCAACATATATTGTTTAATTAAGACCAATTTAAAATATTACGGGATTTTTCATGACATTTTAATTATATTATAAAAAGTAAAGCTGACTTTTGAGCTTTTCTGAATTTAAAATTGGCAAATTGCGCAAGCCATAATGAATAAACTCAAATTGCTTTCTATTAAATGCTCCTGCACCAGCGAAAGAAACCATGTACATTTTAAATTTCCAATTTTTAACTATTTTAATTTGGAGTACGCGGCACAGTGGTGTAAGAGAAAATAAATCGTAATAAAAAATATATATCTTAAACTTTTCTCAGATTTAAACAGAACTATCTCTAGTTTGTTTTTAAGAACTCAACCTTTCTGATTTTCTTATTAAAGGTAGCCCAACTATAATGCACGATGATTTACACTATAACGTCAAGTTTTTTGCCCAGCTTTATTTGACATTTCTTTGTTTCAGAGTTTGACAAATTCAACCATGACCATTTTAAGCGTCGTCAATACGCCAAATTGTTGGTTGAACAGACGGGAGTGAACTTTAACAAGAAAATCATTTTCAGCGACGAGGTACACTTTCACCTTAAAGGATCCTTTAACAAGCAGAATTGCCGCATTTGGAATGTGAATCCACGAGTAATTGTTGAAAATCCGATGCAGCCACAAAGAGTGACTCTTTTGTGCGGTTTATGGACTGGCATCGTCACCGAGTCGTACTTCTACGAAAATGAGGTCGGCCAAGCAGTTACAGTGAATGGTGTTTGATATCGCAAGATGATACCGGGCTTCTTGTGTCCAGAAATTTAGAATATGGACCTGGAAAATATGTGGTTTCAACAGGATGTTGCCACTTGCCACACAGCCAACGAAACAATTACTCTTTTGCGCCAGAAAATCAATGGCTTGTTATTTCACGTCGTGGCGAAGTAAATTGATATCGTTGGACTTCTTTCTTTTGGGATATTTAAAAAAAAATGTGTACTTCAATAAGCCATGAACAATTCCTAAGCTAAGGGATGCGAAAATTCGGCCCTTTAAATACATCGCACCTCAATTATGTCTCAGAGTCATTGAAAATATGGACCATCGGATAGAGAAATACCACTGAAGTCGTGGCGAACATTTGACCGATATCTTCCTTTGCATAGAATTGCCATAGATCCTTCTATAAAAATAAAATATATTAAGATAATTCTCTGAAAACTTTTTGTTTTATTTACAATTAACATCGTGCGTTTTGGTTGGACCACCCTTTATAAGACACGCTGTTAGAACAAATAGTAGTTTTACAGAGTGTTAAAGTTGATGATCGCTATTGTAGAAAATCTTTAGGCACTTATAACTTGTAAATTCAAATTTTCAACTGTTGTTCCTAATTTTGTTAACAAACTTTTTTTTAATATCTAGGAAATTTAATATTAATTTAAGTGCCCCAGTAGGCTAGCTGGTAGATAGCTTGTTTATCAGTGCCAGTGTTGCGGGTTCGATTCCCGGCAGAGACACTGGTTTCTTTCCAGAGATATTGGACAATCGTTGAGCTTCGCGAGGATTAGCTTAGGGATTTAAAAAAAATTACTACACAATTGAACAATAGTTGTTTGTATATGCCATATGCAAAAAAGCAGTATCAAAATCAGACTGCATTTAAAAATTGATAATGAGCGATGAGCTTGGAATACGGAGAATTAAACTGCTGTTCATCAGAGACAACAATAAAACCTTAAAGGTACTGTGCGGTGCGGTGTATCGTTCGAAAGTATAATTGGACCATTTTTTTTTAATATGACGGTGTTTCAATTTCTGTTAACGGAGGTGCGTCTGGTATGCATTTGTATTTTAAATTTTATTAGGACAGTTGTGGAAAACCATCCATGGTTTCAACAAGATTGAGCCACAGATGTGAAAACAGATTTATACAGTTATCAACTGCTATTTGTCCTAATCTTATGGTGGATCTTATCAACTGGTTTAAAAACTAAACGTTTACCAGACGCCCCCAGGAGTGTGACACAGGTAGCACTTTGATTGAAAACTCCGGAAAAATTATACACTCGTCTCTTGTTGAAAAGCTATTTAAGCTCTGCTGCTTTAGAAAAAAAGTCCAGCAGCATTTAATTTTGCAAAAAATTCCTTAACAATATGCATTTAAAAAATTAATATGAATCACATAAATAAAAAAAGTTATAAACCATTTTAACCATATGGCTTATTCTACGCTACCTTGTACATGTTTTGTTTGTAAAATAACAATAAAACCAACAAATTTTCTTTTTTACAGTCGTCAATGGCTGTGAGTGTTAAACTACAAACCCCTCTGAAGAGTTTCAATGGAAACATGTAAGAGTACCCTGTCCGTGACAGCCTGAGTTCGATTCCCACGTCAGTCATGAATGAAAAATATCAAAAAATATTTAAATTTATTTCATGTTGTAAAATTCCGTTCTTCATAAAAATAATTTACAAAAAATTATATTTGATAAACTTTAGCCTAATTAAAAATATCAAAATTTGGATTAAAATCCATAAACAGTTCAACAAAATAACCACAATACTAGTTATTTTACAAAAAATTATTAAAAATTTATTTAATAAAAAATTCAAATTCAAATTCTAAAACTAAAACTAAAAAACAGAAAAAAATATTTTTAATGTCAAAAAATTTATTTAAGTTTTTCCAAAGTGTTTTTCTGTGAAGTGTTTTACAGGCACCACAATATTAATTTTTCAAAAAATTACTTTATTAATCCTTATTTATTATTTGGCGCCTACGCATATGCTACGTTATTGTATATACGCATAACTCAAAAGCCCTGATGGGAGGGATAAAATTGTTTTACAATCGTCCAACTTTAGTTAAAGAATAGTCGGCAAACCTTTATTGTTACAAAATTGATCAGTTTTAAAAAATACTTCTGAAAAATAATAGGTGCGTTTGTTTTCTTTTCCAGTAAAATCCAGTGGGTGAGTAAATTTTGGGCGATATGAAAATTTGCAGAAAAAAGTAAACGAACGGGAAAATTGCAAAACCTGCATGTTAATTCAAACATATGACCGCTAAAAAGCTTAGTGTTGCATATCTCTCCGTATTTGCTTTCTATTGGAAATTTATGTGTACGCGAACGCATTTCAGTAAAATCCAGTACAAATTTGTACGAAATTTTTGGAAGTTTTGGGGAAAACGAACACAGCTAATTAGTGTTCTATATGGGATACACACCCATGTGTGATCAATATCAAATATATAAAGTAGCCTGTGATGATCTCTTTAAGTCAATATAAAAAAATCATCTGAATTGTAACATTAGATCCTGACTCAATAACGTTTGTGTAGTATGTATAAGGCTGTTCTTTAAATCAGCTGCTTTCAAATGCTGGTCTGAAAACATAAATAGTGTTTAATTTTGAAAGAAATATTTGAAGTTTTCAAAATTTTTAATATTTTAATCAGGCTTAAGTTCATCAAATTTAATTTTCATTAAATTATTTTTATGAAGAAAGGAATTTTACAACATGAAAATTAATTAAAATTGTTATTGATAATCATTCAATCTTGACTGACCTGAGATTCGAACCCAGGCGGCTGGTTACCCTGACATGTTTCAATCGCTACCACTCGATCTCCTCAGATGGATTTGCCGTCTCAAACTCGCAGCCATCGACGACTGCTAACGTCAATAGTCAAACATCAATCCTTAAACCAAATTGTATTTTAACCTTTGGTAGATCGAAATTTGCTTTTTTGAATGATTATCCATTTTAATCGATTTTACATGTTTTTCCTAACTTCTGTTTTTTCCGTACTTATGTCAAGAATTCTTCTTGAAGTCCAAAGTACATTTTTTGTTTTCAAAATTTAATTTCTTAAAGCAAAGAGTTGATAACTTAAAAACAATAAAGTTTTCGAATTTTTTTCCAGAGGGCAAATATATAAAATATCACAACTTTTTTTTAACTTTTCGTCTATTTTATTTTAAGCTTTAATTCCGATGAGCCTTTTTTATAATTAAACTCTCGTTAACACTTTGTTAAGCAATATTTGTTTTTTAAGACCTTTTGCATTGATCCTCATGACCCTTTTTAATACCAATACACTTTGCACGAGTCTATAAAAATATCATTTAATTGCTAGAAATCCTTCAGCTTAATACTGTACAGCAAACGCTTGTCTTCGATGGTCAATTGTCTGTTAATGCACAAAAAGGATTCTTTGCCAATTTTGTAAAATATTTGATTTTGTTGTTGTTCCAATTGTATTGTAGTTTTTGTTGTGAGCCAATACTCGTACGAGTGAGTGCTACTCATTTTAATTTTTTGTTGTTTTATTTGTTCGTTCGTTCATTCGAATTACGATGCTCTCAATATTACAACAAGATGTTTATTGGAGAGTGTATTATACAGCATAAGTGTAATTGTATTGTTCACAAAGTATATGAATATGTATGTGTGTATGTTTGTATGCAGGATGTGAGTGTGTGTCTTTATTTGAGTCTGTTAAACAGATATATAGTATATGTATGTGTTTGTGTGTGTGTCTCTATGGTAAATATGAACGAATAATACAAAAACGAATGAATACTTGGGACATTAAAAACAACGGCAGACCAACAAACACAAAACTTTAACGGCAGCATCATACAGCCATAGTCGTTATAGTCACATCCTCATCATCAACACCACTAGAATATGGTGTTTAAACTATCAGGTTCAGTTTGTTTCGTACTGTGGCAGTGGGCACTTTTCTGAGTCATTTCGTGTTTCTTGCTTTTTCATTTTTCACACATAAAAAAAAGAACGTGGAAAAAACTTTATCGTATCGTAGTTTTGTAATGTGAAGGCAGATAAAAGCTTTTGTTTCGGTTAAGAAAAAAGTTTCCGTTTATTCCTGAGTTACTTTTTTTATGTTCCTCTACATAAATGTTGTTATTACTGTAATACTTTTCTAAGTCTTAACATACTTCAACACTTTAATTCTGTTCATACGTAAAAATGTGTATGTAAAATTCTACGGTCTACTTCAACAGTTAATGTCTACGTACAGTTAATTTTTGAGTGTGTACGTATGTTTGCCAGTGTCTCTATGAGAGCGTGTTCGTTTGAAAATTACTTCCTTAAGTTAAGTTAATACTTCCTGTCGCCGTACAAACATATTTAGTTTGTGTTTTTTTCTCCATCTCTCTGTGTATGTGTGTGAATAATAATGTTATTAGTTACGTGTTTTCGTGGTCGATAATGTACCAGGGTGTTTGAGCATGATTAACCTCTGTCAAGTTGACATTTAAACAACATGCTTATACGGGGTTTCTTTTGTTTTTGCTAACTGTTTAATATAACGTGTGTGTGTGTGTGATTAGTGTATTTGTGAATGAATTTATAACTATGTTAGAGAAAACTTAAACCGATTGCCAATTCAAGTGAATCAAATAAACAGCCAGACAGTGTAACAGCTTGGCCCTTAAAACAAACGACAGTACTAACACTAGAAGTTGGCGTACCAACAACAAAATTGTATGTGTGTGCAATTATTGTACTTCCTACAGTATAGGTGATACTTTATTCAACCGCAACATAAACTAAAACACACTCTTCCACAAAGCGTACACCGCATAGAAACATACATATAAATGTGTTTGTATTTATATCTACATAAATTACCGTTAGATCAACAGGTGTTATAGCCACCTGCGTTAGTGTGTGTTTGGCTGTGTGTTTTTCATCTAACGAAACGAAACCTTCGTCTTTTTCCCACAACAACAACATGTTGTAAAAAATTTACTCTCATTCTATTCATTTCTTTCACTCTAATATGTTGGAGGAGTTTATTGAAAAATTACCCAATATTGACAGTGATAAACGTTACGAGGTATGTATGTGTGATAAACTCTGTATGTCTTATATATGTGTATATGTGTGCCTTTTATAAGCTTTATAAATCATTGCAAATAGTATTGTTTCTGCATTTGCTTGTGCATGTCTATATAAAATGCATGTTTGTGTAAATGTATTCGAGTGTATGAATGTGAAAGCGATTTATTCTAATCGCTCTTTTCTATTTTCCTTATTAGATTTTTTGTTGTTGATGTAGTTGTAGCCAGCAGCAGAAGAAAGTGATTTATTTAAATCACCACGGAACTACAGTGAGTGATGATAACTGCAAAGGAAATAATTTAGATTTCAGTTTTTGTTTGTCGGTTTTAAATAAAAAGTTCTGAATTCTTGTTTTTTAAATTAACTGGGCTTCACATTTTTGGCTGGAAATTGATTTTTGCGATTTTATAGGGACATTTGCTATGTATTAACATAAAGTTTTGTTAAAGTTTTTACCATATTGGTACTATTTGTGAGGCGGACAACCAAACAAAAAAAAATAAAATAATGCAGAAAGTAGTTTTTATTTGATGTTAATGTTAGTGCCAAATTAAACAAATCAGCCTAATAAATACTCAGTCTAAATATGCAGTCCATAAATTTGCAAAACTTATAGATATCCTTTTTCAAAACTCATAAGGACACCATGTGCTAGTTTCAGTTAAAAAAAAAGAAAAATATTGGGACTATGTTAAAAACAAGTTAGAGTGCTATATTCGGCTGTGCCGAATCTTTGATACCCTCCACCGAATTTCTAGTTATTATTAATTTATCTTTAAAAAAACTAGAGGTCTGCAAGAATAAATAAAAATAAATTTTAACACACTCACTTGTTTTTTAATTACAATGTGTCGATCACCCAATGATAACGAAACAAATGAAAAAATAACCAGAGACAAAACAACAAAAACTCATTCTATTCAGTCAAATCAAGTCAAATAAGTAAATTATTCAAATATAATTTAAATGTAAAATATGTGTACCTACACATTATGTATGTATGTGTAAGCTTAACTCTTATACATAAAAGAAGCCACAAGCTTACAAACATATTATGGCAAGGTATTCAAATAAATGTATGCACATTCAATAATTCAAAAATTATTTGAATATTTTTTGTAAACTTGCTCTCTCTAACGGGTCATTCCAATGTTTTGTTATTTATGAATGCCTCTCATATTCATTTACAGTAAACAAGTTTTTTATTCAGTTCATTCATTCTTATTTTTGTATAGGGTTTACTCTCTTCTTATCTTTTTGAATGTTTTATAATTGAATAAATGTTGTGCACTTTGAGTAAAGGCAAACAAGTGAGTTATTCTAAGCAGACCTCTAAAAAAATAGACGTCAGCATTTGAATTGGCTGCGGCTTAGACCTATAAAATTATTGACCGGCAATCAGAAAGCTTTGTGCTTTTTCTGTAGCAATTTTACCTGGCTTGAGTAAAATATCATGATTCGTAACAGTTTAAGCAGAACTAATATGATTTTCAGGAGGGGAATTTATATTGGAGCCATGGTAAGTTATGGGCCAATCATCACAAAATTCTGCAGAGTGATTTCTGGTATTAAAAAACATAAATTTGAATAAATTTCAATACAGCGGTGAAATTAGTTTTAGCGTTTACAGTGAATTTCAAAAGGTTGCTAAATATGGGATCTAAGGTAAATTATGGACTGTATATCACAAAATTGCATTACATTTTTTCTGGCCATATGAAGTTAAGTTGGTAGAATTTTTACCACAATATCTATGTATATCTTGTACGGTGTTGGGCGTATTTAATTAATTTACTAGAGCAGGCATTATATGGGGCCTATAGTAAATTATGGACCGACCATTACGAAATTTATAAGTGCGATTTATAGTCCTTATTCTAATGGCATTATTTATTTCAGTGTTAGGCGTAATTAACTGTTTATATGGGTTTTATATTAAATTATAGACCGATCTTCACGAAATTTTACAGTCCTTAGGACATCTAGTCCTAGATAACTGTGACGTACCAATTTTATTATGATAGCGTTATTTATTACGGTTTAAGGCGCACTAAGTCGTTTACCGGTGGTTGGGTTTATATGGGGCCTAGGTTAAATTATGAACCGGTCTTCACGAAATTTAACAGTGTGATTTTCAGTCGAATACAACGTATTTTTGCAAAGTCTTATATCATTCCATGCATTATTCCCCGATTTATGTTAGTTTTTCTAAATTTTTTATAGTGGTGGTTTCACATTTTTATACATAACTCTGATCCTACTAAACCAATTTTAATGGATTTCAATCGCAAACTGTTTAGGACAACTACAAACAATTTTACACCAAGTTTGTTTGAGTTTTTCGAAAGTGAGCGTGTTTTCAAGAGACGGACAGACAGACGGACATGTCTTAATCGACTTAGAACTACTCAATGAGCCAGAATATTTATACTTTATGGGGTCTTAGATCTATAATAAAAGAGTTTCACACGAAATGACAAACTTAGTATACCCTCTTCACAACTAATTGTGGTGGAGGGTATAAAAATGTTATCGAAATGGTCACTACCGGTTTCGCAGTGCTTCAACCATGTACAGCTATTTATGTATGTTTGTAAATTGCACTTAAAAACGCTAATGCTATGTGAGAATACTCTAGGCTAATTTTGGAACAAAGAGAAAAAAAATTGGGCCTAAGTAAGACAAATTTGAACTCAAAATGATCACTTGTGATTTTAAAGTGCGTTACGCCTGTTAAGAAATTTGCAATTTTGGAGATACCATTTTCAAAAAAATAAAATAAAAATAAAATAGTTCGAAGCCAGAAAAATTTGAATTTAAATTTGTCATTCCCGGTTTTGCAAATGAATTATTTTTTCAAGATATTTTTTAAGAGATCGAAGGATTTCCTATAAGAATAACTTATATGTATTTATTTTTTTTTTGTTTCTTGTTCGAAACAATGATTTAACGAAAAACTATTTTTAAAAAACGGCAACACTTTAGCACCCAATTCCATAGCCCCACAAATGAACATCATACAAAAAAAAAAATAATAAAATAATAAAATAATAAAATAAAATAATAAAAATAACACACCCTTTCATATCTACTACACTCAAAAAAGTCCATGCCTTAAGGTCCAATTAGAGGTGACATAACTAATGTCATAGGCGTAACAATGACCATAGGAAACAAAATTAAAGTGCCAAAGTATAAAGAGACGCTTGCGGAAAAACAATCTCGCAAGAAATGTAAAATCAAGCAACAATTTGATGTTTCTCTTTAATATGATTCGTAAAATTATTTGAAATTGAATAGTTAAATTTTAATTTATGACTTAAACGTTAGTTAAATATATAATATTTAGTATTCTAACGGTAATTTTCACCATGCTCAGTTAAAACTTACTATTACTTTAACTTCGAGGTAGCAATATGTTTTGACATTTATAACTGATAGTAAATGACAACTGAAATTAGTCGTAAGAATCAGTGTTCGAAAATAAACAGAACATTATTAAGCATTTAGCTCACCCAGTATCTATTTTTTTTAGTGTTTGTGCAGACGAACACAACCCTTAACACCGTTCATAAATATTTTCAAGAAAAAGCCGAATATTATATAGTGTTCTACTCTTCGTTAAAAACAGAACAATTGTAGTGATACTGTAGACAAACATTATATTTTTATGTTCTATAATGTATAATAAAAATATTTATGTTTTTATTTTAATGAAATTTATTATTTATTAATTATTAAGATTTTAATTGCGGGACAGCCGCTTATGCAACTGTCCGCTTTAAGTTTACATTTACAATTGATCTTTTTTATTATCACTTAAAAACTAACAACCTATTTTTATTCTTAAACTAATACAATTTGCTTACTCATCATAATGAATTTTTATTAAATCAGTGAGAATATGCATCGTTGCAAATTCTCACTGATGGGTTTGATGTGTGTGGACATTTTTGCTTACACAAAGTGTAAAGCTCGTGTTGCATACAGAAGGTATGGTAACGACGACTTGTCAAACACACTACAAATGTTTATATTTTACATTGATACAGTGTTCAAAAATAAACACTAAATATCGGTTGGTTTGTGAAAAACACAAACGCTTATAGTGTTTGTGTAGTAAATCATTAAATAAAATAAAGTTTCCCTGTTTCTCATAATACAGGGGCCTAATTCTGGCATTCGTGATCGAGTACTTTCTCGATTCGAAAGTAATTTTATTTTTAATTCTTCTAATACTAAACGAATCGAAATTATTTTTACAGTGTTGTGAAACTCAAATTAATGAAAAACAATTCCTATTCGTTCAGTATTGAATGAAATAATTAGATATTAAATTGCTTTCGAATCGAGAAAGTACTCG
This sequence comes from Pollenia labialis, assembly GCA_949318255.1. NCBI lineage: Eukaryota > Metazoa > Arthropoda > Insecta > Diptera > Polleniidae > Pollenia > Pollenia labialis. The sequence continues at coordinate 116,867,076 of OX439140.1, forward strand.
ATCACGTCTGCCAGAATCAGGCCAATGTTTTTATCCAACTCAACAGAAGATGAGAACATTTAATTCCGTTCGGTTCTTTTTTTAAAACCACAAACTTCATTGTGTTCGGTTCGGCTGATTAATGTTCGTCGCTTTTGGCTGGTAAAAAAAAACCAAGCATTTTTGACAAAAAAAAATAAACATTCGAAAAAAAATAACAAAAATCCAGCATAATAATTTTACACCAACAAAACATATACACAATACACACACAAGCTGTTCGTGCAGCAGTCGTTGCTAAAATTTTTTGCTCGTTCATTTTGGAAAGGCATCGTGAAAATGTAAAAGGTTTTTGGTAACATGTTGAAAAGAAATGAAGAAAACAGACGTGTCAGAAAAGACATCATACAAATGCCGCCTTAGTTTTGTTAAAAATTACGGAACATGTACGGTATTTTATAAAAGTTTTATGTAGAACATAATTTTTTGGTAATATTTACAAAAACTGGGACTACGACTGAATTCGTTACTTTAATAAAAATAAAAAATGCTAGACTTATGTGTGGTTTATAGAACACGAGCGCAAATGAGACGAAAAAAGTAGCTGTTTGCAGTGTTGAGGTATAGTTGTGCTTTTTATAAAGAAAAATATTTTTTGTTGTCCGTCCGCCTCACGAATAATGCAAAATTTGTGATTTATTGGAAAGTTTGCTACTTATAGAAAATTTTGATAAAATTTGCCGTTTAGTTGGAATTCTCCTTACACTTATTATAGTTGTTAGTGGGCTAAGAAAAAACAAAAACAAAATGGTGTATTATTTTCGCAAGAAAATCAAAACAAAGCAACTTGCCAGAGAAAATCATAAAGCAATTAGTCTTGGGAGAATTCCAATCAATTGTAGTGGGGAATGTAAGAAAAGATAAACCCACTATTTATTGTTGGTATATTGCTTCAGCTTTGATATGGTTTTTTTGAGTGTTTACAATTCTCATTCACTCTGCAGTTTTAATAAGCACGACAAATAAAATCATGTTATTTAAAAATTTTGCATTCCCAAAAGTTACTTTGATAGAGAATTTTTTAAAAAGTTTGATAGGGAATTTTGCCAAAAGTTCTGATAAAATGCCTAAAAATTTAAAATTATTTTTAAACACTCTATAGTTATATTACCGACTGTAACTGCAAAAGTAGTGCAAGCCAAAATGGAGAAAACAGTGTGCATGCCTCTGTTTATGTGTGTTCGTTAGTGTTTAAATGAAATTGTTTGTGTTGGTTTTTGTTAGCCTCTAACACTCATTGATTACAAAGATAAATGAATTTATAAATTGTTTGCTTGATTTAAAATTTTTCTTTTATTTATTTTATAAATTTTTTTTCTCCTGTTTGCAATTTATTTATAGTTGTGTATAATTTTTTAATGCCTTTTTACGGTTTTCTTTCAAGGATATTTCACCATTCGAACAGCACACAATGGCAACATCAAATGGTCTTGACAATATTGCCATGAGACGTGATGATGAGTACAGGAGTCGAATAATGAGAAGTGAGTGCATAAATTGCTTTATAACTACAAAGATTTTTATGATTGTTGGTAAATGTTTTTGTAAAATATTTCGAACAATTACAATTTTTAATTGACGATGTTATTTTGATTTGTGGCTTTTCGTTAAGTAGGAGGAAGTGAGAGATCAAAAAAAGTTAAAATAGAAATGAATAGAATGGGTTCTAGAATACGGTGGGTATCGGGGTCCTAGCCTAACAGGGTTGGCTATATGTGCCTGAACAACTTAGTTGATACTTTAATACCTGACTGTAGTACTCCAATTTAACGTGAGTGATCTAGATGTGATGCGAGGAAGATCCGCGTGATACTTAGGTTTGGTAGAGACCAAATTAGAACAGTGACATTGGTTATTACGAGTTTCTGGTCGATATGGACTCATGCCATTGGACTGGTTCTAAATTACAATGGTAGTCAGTCGTCAGAATGAAGAGAAGGAAGAAACGATACTCCGCTTTCTCTGCCAATGCTATTAGTGATCTATCCTAGTCATTTTGGCATTTCGGGAGACCATAGTTGCCCTGTTTTCATCTTTTGCGAATCTATATATCCTCTGGCCCAAACGTGTAGATGACTCTAGAACGTTCAAGCCCTAACGTGATGGCTCTAGCATGGTCTATTATGTTAATTAAACTTTTGCATCTATACATCTATAATATTGTGCATTTACTCTATGGCTGAATTTTAATTGAGCTATTATACATAATAAAACAAATGTATACTTAAAGGCGTAACAATTTGTCTAATATGTATATACAAAGTTCTTTCGAGTAAACTACAGTGGTAAATGAAAAATTGTAAATTTCAAGTTGACCCCTTAATAGGAAACGGTGTGATATGTCAATTTACTCACACAATTTTAAAACTTCTTATTTAAAAGATAAATAACAACCGAGTGCTTTACACAAAAAGATACAAAAGAAAATTTTTGTCCTCGTCTTAGAAAATCTTATTCCATGTTCTTGTCCATGTCTATAAAGCAAAAAATTTTGCTCCTTTTTTTATCTAAAATACTTCAAACATTTGTCACGCTGTGTGGTTTTATACACAAAGGATTTATAAGAATGGACATGCATGTCTGTATGTATAACATCTTCTTTCAAATAAAAATAAATATAAATAAACTTATTTGTACGAAAAATAATCTTTATTAAGAAAGTCTCAAACATTTTTTAAATATACTTATGTGCATTGCATTATAAACTACATGAGTAGCATACCAATTTTTTTTAAATGACCTTATTAAATCCAACGATGTTTTTTAATACATTAGTACAAGGATAACCCTTGTACACTTATCGAAAACTCATACAGGCACACACATATTGACCGCATAAAAATAAAAAACCGTTAAATTACAAATATAAGCTTTAAAGTGGCCTTAGCAAAGAAGTAAATAAGAGGAAAATATTATTGACTATCGATATGACATCATGACAAATGAATAAAATTGTCAAAACCCCATGCGATTTTTTCACGTACTTATGGATGTGAATGTAGTGAGTGAGTTATTTCTAGTAAACAAAACTATACACACTAAAGTGTTGGTAGCTTGTTGACGAAAATATAAATAACTCGATGCGGAAATGAAGGTGAAAAAATGCCAGAGTTCTCATATACCAATTCAATTTTATTAGACTTCTTCAAATACGTTTTGTGTAGCACAGTGTAATAAATATAAAAAAAAATATATTCTGTTCGCTACTGTCTATTAGACCGACTCACTTTATATGGACAAAAAAAAAAGTTCAAGTTGTTCTCCCTGAAAATAAACTTTGCCATTTTTTATGATGATTCCCAAAACATTTGGGCACTAAGCGATAATCTCCCGTGAGCTAAACCCCTTCCAAAAAGTGTCCAAAAATGTTATTTTTCATGTTTAAAAAGTTTGGTTAATTTTTTTTTGTCCAATGAGTGGCCAAATATAAAAGACACTTTGGAATTCTTTGATTCTGCATTAAAATATTTTGAAAATCTAACTACAGACTCGAGATAGCGAGAGGTTTATGTCAGTTTTGTTTTTGATGATTTTCAATACGATTTTAATGAAAATTTTAATAACTTAACCATTTTTTGTCCGATTTTCATTTCGTCGTTGGAAAGGTGCTGACTGACCACCGCTTAGTAGTTTAGTCAAAAACCAGTTAAGGGTTGGTTGGCGCTGTCCCTTAAAACCTATTTTATATCCACAAAAAGCATACATTTGTGCCGGAAACACGTTCTATTAATATACATAATATGTATTTAGTTACTATTTAATTAACCCGTTCAGGACCAAAATTTTTTATAGTAATTTTTAAGGGAATCTTCATAGAACATATAAAAGTTAGTTAACTTTTTTTTTGAGTCCGTCTACTGTTTACAGTTGTATTTCTATTTTAAATTGAAATGTAATTTTTTTTTGATTTTATTGAACAAATTAATCATTGAAAAGCAATTTTTTGCAGTGTGAAAAATATGAAAAAATTTATGGTGTGAAGTTTTAAATTGAAAAAATATAAAAGCAAATTTTAAATAGATTGACATACAAAATGTTAAAAAGTGTGTGCTTATATATACATATGTTTGTATTTGTACAAATTCCAGGATATTTTAGATTAAAATCCCGAAAATTAGCAAACACTAAAACTTTTTTGTGGAATTAGTAGTCAAAGATTTTAGGTACGACTAGTACTTTTTTGAAAATGATTTTTTTAGTTAAAAATTTCTTAACAATAGTGACAATAAAGGCTGGTCCAACGAAAACAAACGATGTGTATTGTAAATAAAACAGTATGTTTTCGAAGAATTATCCTTTTATAATTTATTATTATAGTGGGCTCTATGACAGTTATGTTTGAAACAATATATCTACCAAATGCTCGCCACGACTTCGGAGGAATACACCTGTCCGATGTGCCGAATTATCTCATCCTTTAGCTCTTGAATTGTTCTTGGCTTGTTTACTTCACTTTTTCTTTTCAATATTCCCAACTAAACAAGTCAAATCACATCATCATGCCAGTCAATTAACGTCGATACTCTCGCAAAAGAACCATTGTTTCGTTGGCTGGGTTGCAAGTGGCACTATCCTGTTGGAACACCATATCGTTCAGGTCCATATCATCAATTTCTTTCCCATTTCTTTCAGATCCAATTTGCTGAAATTTTCTAACAATTCTCTAAATTGTGGACACATTTGGTTGATTATGCTGACCAAAAAAATTACGAAGAGCACGAAATACATTTTGATTTGAACGCCCATTGCGTAAAAGGCTTCAACAATTTTAACGCGCTGCTCAATTGTTTACCTCTCAATTGTTGCATTTGTCAAATACTGAAACAAGGAATTGTCAAATTAAGTTAGGCAAAAACCTTTAAGTAAAGGTGTGACTCACAATTAACAACTTGCATTATGGTTGGACAACTCTTTACCATAAGAACTGTTTTATGATTTTCGCCGGTCCTTGTGATGTAAAAATTGTGATTTTGATTTTCTTTTCTTTTGAACATTTTCTCGAGTAAAAGTACACTCAGAGCAATTCCATATGAAAACGATCAAAATTGGCAAATTTTTGGACGACCCCTCTCCGATTTTAAAATAAATAGTCTCAATCGATTGCCCAGCAAAAAATAATGTACCTACATATTTTTTTTTTTTATAGTGACTGGTTTAGTGGTGGTGTACACCACTGTCATGTGACAAAATTGAAGAATTCTTCATAAGGGACCTCATTGAAAGTTGTTTAAAAAAAAAACTACTAAAGCGATCGCAACGAGTGATAGCTCGTTGGAAAGGTATTGAATCAGGCTTTAATTGAAAAATAAAATTTTCCTAATTTTTCTTAGAAATTTACCTTTAAATTATCCCATGAAAATTAAATTTTCCGATTTTCCACAGAAGCTCCTAAATTTTCCGGCTAATTTTTTTTTTTTGGATTCCTCATAATTTTTGCTTTAAGAATCAGCAATATAAAAATGGGCCCCGACTCCTTGTTTGGACAGGAGAAGAGCATTTAAGAGACCACCTTGTTAAAAATACATTTTAAAAATTATTTTACAGTTAAAAATACATTTTTGAAGAAAAAATCTTTCTTATTTTGCTGCTTTTACTTAATTACAATATTTATTAAAAATGTAATGGCACACCAAACCCGACTGAGGCTACAGGTCATAAAATGTTTTGTAAATTTTTTAAAGAAGAAGCAAAGAATTAGTTCAAGGACCCTCAGCGAAGCAACGGTGAAATTGATTCAAGATTTTTTCTGCAATGATGACAACAGCCGCGCCTGCCCAGGTACACGTGACTATGTTATCACACGTGAAGATGGAGAAAAAGTACACAAGCAGCGCAGATTATTATTATGTAATCTATCCGAAGCATACCATCAGTTCAATGAGAAATACCCAGCAGAAAAATGGGATTTTCTAAGTTTGCCATCCTACGACCAAAAGAATGCGTGCTGGCATTAGACAGGCACGGAACGCATTCAGTCTGCGTTTGCATGTTTCATCAAAACATCAAATTAATTTTCTTTCCTTGCAAGAAATTGAAAGTATTTCACGGGGAAATTGAAACATATAAGGACCTCCTGTCGAAGTCGTTGTGCGCATACCCCACGGAAAATTGTCATCTGTCCAAATGCGACAATTGTCCGAAGATAGACGAGCTAGAGCAATATTTGGCGGAAAAGTTTGAACAGCTGTTAATTTAGGAGGTGCATTTCAAACAGTGGATAATTAGCAGCGGCAGATGTTCCCTTGAGACCGTGGTAAAGCAGATTCCGGAATTCATCGAGGAATTCGGATTCAAGTTGAATGAACTGAAGGCGCGCCATTTCATATCCGAGATGCAATCGAAATTTCTAAAGGAAAGTAAGGAGAAATTAGCCCAAAATGAATTCATTGTGATAAGCGACTTTGCCGAGAATTACACTTTTCTCGTTCAGGATGAAATTCAGGCTTATCACTGGCAAACGACCAGTGCACGGTGCATCCTTTTTGCATTTATTTCAAAAACGAAGATAACGAACTACTGACCGTAAGCCTTGTTGTTGTCGCGGAGAGTTTAGCTCATAATTATGTGTCCGTTTATTTATTTCAAATGAAACTGTTTGAATTCTTAAGATCAAATTTCGATGCAATCGACAAAGTAACGTTTTTCTCAGACGGCGCGGCTTCTCAGTACAAGAATAAAAAAAATTTTTACAATCTTTGCATAATTGAAGAAGAACAAAACTGCAAGGTCGAGTGGCACTTTTTCGCGACGTTCCACGGTAAGGGCCCATGCGATGCGTTAGGGGGAACCCTAAAACGCATTGCGACTAAGGCAAGTTTGCAAAGGCCATATACTGACCAGATCTTAAATGTACAACATTTGTTTTCGTGGATTCAAAGCAAGGAAATTGCCATTAACACAGTTTTATGCACTCAAAAAGAACACGATGCCATGGAGCGACGAATTCTAAACAGATATAATAATGTCAAAACTATAACTGAAACGCAAAAGTTTCATTGTTTCATACCAAATATTTCTGATATGTCAATTAATGTAAAGCGGTACTCTTCGTCTGCCGACGTGCTAAATTTAAAGTTACTTTAATTTTATAATGATGCCAAGACAATTGAAATTTTTAATAAATATTGTAATTAAGTATAAGCAGCAAAATAAGAAAGATTTTTTCTTCATAAATGTATTTTTAACTGTAAAATAATTTTTAAAATGTATTTTTAACAAGGTGGTCTCTTAAATGCTCTTCTCCTGTCCAAACAAGGAGTCGGGGCCCATTTTTTTATTGCTGATTCTTAAAGCAAAAATTATGAGGAATCCAAAAAAAAAAAATTAGCCGGAAAATTTAGGAGCTTCTGTGGAAAATCGGAAAATTTAATTTTCATGGGAAAATTTAAAGGTAAATTTCTAAGAAAAATTAGGAAAATTTTATTTTTCAATTAAAGCCTGATTCAATACCTTTCCAACGAGCTATCACTCGTTGCGATCGCTTTAGTCGTTTTTTTTTAAAACAACTTTCAATGAGGTCCCTTATGAAGAATTCTTCAATTTTGTCACATGACAGTGGTGTACACCATCACTAAACCAGTCACTATAAAAAAAAAAAAAAATATGTAGGTACATTATTTTTTGCTGGGTAATCGATTGAGACTATTTATTTTAAAATCGGAGAGGGGTCGTCCAAAAAGTGATCGCTTTCATATGGAATTGCTCCTCAATCTATTTGCTTTTGTAAGTCGCAAACAGTCGCAGAAAAAATTTTCTGTGTTTGCAATTTATAACTTATAAGCAACTGCAATCAGTTGATTTTACTTCTCGTATTTTACACGAATGCACCCAGGGGCCGAGCACATTTCGTGATTATCACAAACACAAACGCATGTTAACGAAACTCACTTCAAATATTGTAAAAAACATCAATAACAATAAACATGTGTATGATTATGTATAAATGTAAAAAAAAGCACAGAAGAGAAAGGTGAATATTTGTCTGCTTAAAATGTATAAAGCTGGAGGTTCATGCGTTTTCGCCTTCACGCATTGCATGATATTTATACCTTCCACGCGTTCTATGTTTCAAGTTACATGCAACGCCTTTTAAATTTCATTTTTCAAAACCTTACAAAAGTAGAAAGTGTACCTACTTTTCGCATTCAACGCCTCAGTGCATCCTACGCTTTTGTGAATGTAACTTGTTACATATAATTACAAAGATTCTACTTTTTTGACACCTGCGTAGACTGCGAAAATGCGTGTAACGCGTGGTGTGGACCTGTAGCTTAAAACAAGAAGAACGCCTGCTTTTTCGACTGTGACTTCTGACAACTTTCAAAAGCAAAGACACTGCACTTAAAAGAAAAATCATCCATCCGTACTCAAATCAATCCGAAGCGGTATTATTAGTACGGTGAGTACGTATTTTCTTGAATCAAGTACAGAATGATTTATTCAAGTGCGGATTTTCGCAAAATACTTAAATTATCCATATTCAATCCCGATTTCGTACTTGAAATAATCCGAAAATGAGATTGATTTAAGTAGAACTAAGATTGAATCAATCTCAAAATGCGCTTGATTCAAGTATTATAAACTTTTTTTTATTCCATATTAGAAAGAAAAAATTGTAAATTTATTGTTTCTGCCTTCATTGGTCGCACAAAAAACATGCAACTGCATATTTACGGGTTCCCTGATTTGTTTGCAATTTGCGCAAAAAAGTTTTTTTTATGTTCTCCTTTTCTAACACTATAAGAGATGCTGCGCCACAGAATAAAACAAATAAATTAGCTTCTGCGCTCATTTTTACTACTTGTAAAGCATATTTTTATTTTTGAACACTTTTATTAAATAATTATTTCTTTTAGTCTGAACACGTGGCAAACAGGATTTAATTTAACACTATTTGCCAACTGTTTCAACAAACAAAAATTGTCAAAGAATCACAGGAAGAAATCGCTTATATCGCGAACATGGCTAAAATTCGCTTAAAATTTAAAACTTTTAAGCTAAATCGGTTAAAAAACAATATATCGGGGATAAACAAAAAATAAGAAAAATGTTGCAAAAATAGCAAAAATTCTTTAACAGTTTTAATATTTCAAACAAGCCATAAAATTAATTAAAAGTCCCTCAAAGTACGAGGAATGGCATGTAAAAATTACTAAATTAGCAAAATATAATTCATACAATTTCAGGTGTATAAAAAAGCATTAAAGCAAACTTTAATAATTACACTATGCTATTTGAAAAAACAGACAAGCCGGGAACATGGCATATTAACATAATTCGGGTACGCTGAATCCAGTGGTGCTCGCCGTTTTTTAGTTTGGCTCTGGTTTTCGAGATATACCGTTATTTCAAAAATGGAGGAGATTGCACAAAATTTATTCGCGTAACTCAATTATTGATTAAAATCGGTTGCCAACTTTTGATTTTATTAACAAAATGCGTTTTATGAAATTCTATATTTCGACTTTTTTGAATAAAATCAAAAGTTGGTAACAGATTTTAATCATTAATGGCTTGTTTTGTTTGCAGCTTCGTTTTTTATATGTTTGCAAAAAATTAGAAGCCTAGCTGCTTTTTCTAATTTTTTTATGAATTTTTAAAAAACAAAAATTGCAAAATTTTGGCAAAAATTAATTAAAAAAAAAAAAAAAAAATATGTTTCAAACACGACGGCTCATATTAGCAAAAAAAAATTAAACTTTTCTAAAAGGAAATTTTATTGTGGAATTTCGTTTTTTTACTAATTTCAATAAACTAAACCGTTTTTTAGTTACGCGAAAATATGTTGTGCAACCTCTTCCATTTTCGATATTACGGTATATCTCAAAAAAAATGTCAATTTCTTGCACAGTGTTATTAACAATCTTTAAAACTGTAAAGAATCCGAAAACTTACAGGAAAAACGGCTTCTATCGGGAACATGGCTTAAATTATTTGTAGTTTTTTGCTCTTACAATTTTGTTGTACAAAATATCAAATAAATGTTTGCTCAAAAATTACTAAAATATTAGATTTTGTGTGTACACATTGGACAAATCTTTGTTTGCCGGCAAATACTTTTATTTGCTCAAAATCAAAATCAGCTGTTATTTAATTTGAGATTCAAAAATATTTTGTGTTCAGACTACGTTAATGAAATATTTGATTATCGCTACTAAATATTTCATCAGTCCTTCATCAACCTTAAGAATTTTTCAGAAGGGTTGATATGGGATCTATGTTAAATAACTTTTAGTCGTAATTAGTAAAATTCTATAAACAATTAAATTATAACAGCAAACAACTTTACTTTGAAACTATCCCCAATGTTAACGTAACTTAACGTAACGTAACGTAACGGCATTTAAAGCAAGGTACGAAATTAAACTACACTAGTATTATTCGTTATGTTTTAAGGCGAATTGTAAGAGTATTTTACCCCAAAGGACATAATCTTGGTAAGTATGTCACTAGAGTGACGGCGAAAAAAGCCGTTTTCCTGCATATAAGTATGTATGCACAATAAATAAGCTCCGTTTTATGCATTGGCCAAAAAAAAAGAACCTTCATACAAATTTTTAGTTGTATTAATTGGTTTTAAACAAGATATAATAAAAACATGTACTTTAAAAGTTTGTTTTTGTCTCTTAAATTTTTATTGCGGTTTATACTCGATATAATTGTCCTTGTTTCTAATAACTGCAATTGAACGTTTAAATTTATTTTTGCAATTAAAATTCTCTTTTTTCTATATGAAGACCTCAAGTATTTTTTATTTAAAATAATTTTTTCTTTAACATCTCACTTTTATTTGACTATTAGTAGTATCCTATTTTTTTTATCTGTTATTTTACAACATTATTTTTTGTTCGTTTGATGTATAAAAATAGTTTTTAAATCAACAGAAGTCACTTGTTCAAAAACACAGACGGACAAACAAGAAAAGATTTGTTAAAAAAATTGCCTGCCTAGTTTTACACAAAGGAGGAATGTATTTATGACTATAATTTAAATAAAAGTTAAAATATTTTTTTAAATATGCCTGAATACACAGGTAAAAATGCACAAAGTATAAATTTGTATGAGTGTGTGTTTGTTTGTGAATATTTTTGCTACTTTGCCACAATCCAATTTTTATAAACCAACACCTTTGATGTTGTTTAAGGTTTTTTGTTTCCTTGCAACACCCAGTTGTTTGTTCATGTGTAGGTGTGTTGGTATCTGTTGTGAGTAAGTTTGTTTTCCCTTGTTTTTGTGTATGTTTGAATGCGGGTGTGTTTATGAGCTACATTTCTTTACGTTCTGTTCTGTTTAAAAATTTCAGCTTAAACATGTACTTGTCACATTTTATTTTTTACTATTTTTTTTACTGCTTTAGTTGTGTGTTTTTGTTGTTGTAGCTTATTACCATTATTCTTATTGTTTTTGTTGTTGTCTTATAAAAGTCTCAGCCTTTCATTGCTATTGTCCTTCAAGGAAAACACATTAAAAAAATATTCTATTGTAAGTAATATGCTGTAGAAGTTTGTTTTTTACGTATGTATAATGAAGTGGATGTGTAACAGTAACAGCCATCTTTAAGAATGAACTTTTTGGGAATTTTGAAATATTTTTGAACACTCAAATTTTTAACCGTAGAATGAGTAATAGGGTAAAAATGTGTTCCCATGCGATTTTAAACGTTTGTAGCTGCAAAACGAATACTAATAAAAAATTAAACTTCGGATCTAGCAAACGAAATTTTTTTATGTCGTTTCTTGTTCACTTATGAAATTTGGTATATTGATTCATCTTCTATATATATAAAATAGGATGTGTGTATGTTGGTGTGTATGTAACGTATGGACTCCAAAACGGCTGGGCTGATTTTGATGATATTTTCAGGGAATCTTCAGAATATTCAGGCGGGTGACACTGTGTCTGATTTTTGATTTTCGGTCTGGGGGCTTAGGGGCATGGCAAAATCCATAACTTGAGAACGGCTTGACCGATTTGAACGATTTTTTCTTTAAAATGATCGCCATGGTTCAACTTAGGTTTTTACGGAAAGAAAACTCGATTTACCTAAAATCAGAAAACGGCTCCATCGAGTTGACTAATTTTTCTTTCAAATGTTCGTATTAATCAACTTTAAGTTTTCATCGAAAGAAAAAATTACCACGCCTACTTTTACGCCCACTTTTTCTATTAAGCGCATAACTGGAGAACGTCTTGACCGATTTGGACGATTTTTTCTTTAAAATGGTCGCCATGGTCCAACTTAGGTTTGCACGGAAAGAAAATTTTGCCCCGCCCACTTTTACGCCTACTTTTTTCGATTTACTTAAAATCAGAAAACGGCTCTATCAATTTGACAAATTTTTTGTTGGTTACATAATTTTTGCTATTAGGGCTCAATATTAATCGTCTGGTAATACAACACTAATGTTTGCTTAGGGCCAGCAACGCGGACCGGGTGAGCTAGTAGATACATATTATCTTTCAATGATGATACCATTAGGGTAGAATTGTTTATTTTATGAAAAAATTACCAAATAATAGGCTGTTTAAAGACTTTTTGGTTTTTTTTCTCAAAGAATTTTAAATAAAATATTTTTTTTGTGAATTTTAAAATTTTAATGGGGTACAAAAGTACCCCGTTGCACGGTTGCACGATATTCTTCAGTTATATGTAGAACAAACGTTTTTTCTTTTGTCGTATTCAGTAAATTCTCTCTACATTGCCTCTTCTGTGCATTATTGTTTGTTAGTAGCAAACCACTACGAGCAGGGACTGCTTGGCTCCTGTTACAACTTCGATTAATGAGATAATCTGTTTTATGAAAAAAACCAGCAAATAAGAGGCTGCTCAAAGGATGTTTAAATTAAAAATAATAAATTATTTAACTAATTTTTCTTAATTTTAAACTAAATTATTTTATTTTGGCTATGTATTCAACGGTCAAAAATGTGGTTAAGAATAGTCAAATTTAACTAAAAAGTTATAGTTAAAGTTCAAGTTGTCATGTGGGCATATTGACACACCCAAAGAAATGTGATGGTGTAATATTGTTAAGGAAAGCTTCTTAATTTTTTTAATTTCCAATACCCCTTTTGGGAGCATAACACTTCCTAAAAGCTTCTGCATTTTCCTCTGCTTGTTGCTGTTGTTTTCGCGTGTTCACTATTAGTGTTGCACTGTATTAGTTGTTGGAGTATCGTGCGTCTCCAGGTGTTCTTGGGTCGTCCCTGGCTTCTTGAGTCCTAAGATTTTCACTCTAGCGCCATCCTTGTAAATTTTTCGGGATCTCTCTGATAGCATGAACGATCTTCCTCCATTTTCTACGTTTAATTTATTTTAGTATGGGCTCCTTATTGGTTAAGGCCCAAAGATCTGTGTTAGGCCAAATATCCTACATAAGAGGCACTTATTGATGAATAGTTTTTCTTTCGTACAACAGAATAGACTGAACACATGCATTAAATATTCTGAGCTTGGTACATCTGGATATTTGCGAGCTTCTGCATACTGACTGTAGTCTCTAGCGTTAATATGAAGTGGTTTGTCTATTTTCCCGTTGTAAAGAACTGAGAGTTCTACATTCTCGTGCAAAGCTGTGATAAGTCGAATTATTTCATACTCAATGCTTTCCATATGGCAATTCGTCTCATTTGATCGTAGGAGTAGACTTCGGTATGAACAGTAGATACAGGGGCGTACGCCATTGTATATATTGCTCTATTAAAATGCCAAGAGTATTGGTCTGATCAAAGTAGCTTCTATTTAGGTGAAAATCTGGCTGTTCATCTCGCAAATGAAGATTTTTCGGTAAGTTTACAGTGATGAAGTTCATCTGTGGTTTCGATTTCATCTTTGCTTGCAGCATTATTGCTTCTAAATCTCCCGATGGCCACGTTTTTCGCATTCGAATAAGAAGATTGCACGATATTCATAATAAATTTTCAAAAAAAGATGGCATACCTTTTACCCATGGTTTGTACCTTTTTTTGCTAAACAAGTTTCCAACATTGTGCCAACAAAGTATTATTTGCACGTAGTTTTGGTTTACTTCGTCCATGAAGTATTGCTTACGACAGCTTATCTTGAATTTGTTCCACTGATTTAAACGTGAAAAAGATGATTTAAGCAGATCAAAAGTGAGATTGAATTACAAACCATTATATTATGAAGCTGTTTGTCTAACACAAGAAGAGCGTGCAAAAACATTACGAGCAACTCAAGGTAGCTATTTAAAAGCGATTACTAGAAGCAGGCTTCATCCAAAAGCAAAGAATTTGAGTACTACACATGTTGAAGTTAAGAGACATCAAAAGCCGAAATTGCATGTTCAAAATGCTTTGAAAACTGAAAAGTTGATCCATCTTGACAGCCCGAAGCCTAAGAAATCATATGTGATGCCCAATAAACTAGCAGAATTAACGGTAAAAATAAAAATTTATTGGGACTAGAAGGATCGAATCTATTATGAGCTTCTGAAATTAAAAGTGATGAACACTGGGGTGCTGAACCGAACCAAACTATTTCATTTGAATATGCGAACAAATATAAAGCCGTAAACCTTCATCAAGACGTTAAGCGTTGTCACAGTTCAAACTTTATTATATAAAAGTGTTTAAGATTTTTCGGCTTACCTGTCATATAGTGCAGACCTTGTCCCATCCGATCGTTGCAGAACGTTCTAACTGGCATATTTTCAAGTCTACTGTTACATTGAATATCCGGAATCTAAGAACAAAATTAGTATATTCCAGTTATAATAGTGTTTACTGTTTAAATATTTATTCCACATATGTTCTTACTATCTAACTATTCATACATATTTATAGTATATTTACACACACACATACACATTTTCAAACACATGGTGCATATTTAACTAAATACAGGCCTACAGCATTTACACAATTTCTCAATTTTTTGCTGTTGCTGTATAAAATGACTTAATAAAAAATTATAGGACATTTACCTCAAGTTAAAGTAGACAAATAAGAAAGAAACAGAATTCATTAAAAACAAGAGAATTTTTCATGTAGAAAATGTTGTTATTTTTGCTGCGGACGGACAGGCAAACAAATTGTTTCATGTTATCGGCCATTCCAGATTCTTTTTTTGTGAATCCTTTTTATTTATATATTTTTTTTTCAACTTTAATGTGAGCATTATTTATCCTGAAGGCTTGTGTTTGTGTGTGTTTAACTTTTTCCTTTAAAAGCATCATTTAGTTTTAGTTTTGAATTTAGTGGAGAAAAAGCCAGAAAACTAGAAAAAGGGAGAAATGCTTAATCCTTTTCAACAGTTCATAGCAGAGACAATTGTGTCATTGTTTTATGAATCTTTTCTTATTTAGTTTTCTTTTAAAGCCGGTAAAAGGACGAGTAGCATGGAATTAAACTTAAAATGTTGCCAAAGTATTTATGAGACTAATAAAAATGTTTTAGATAAAATGAAAGAAAAAAACTAGAATTTTTAAGGCGAAGGAAGTAGGAAATACTATGAAACTGCATTAAGGTTGAAATATTGTTTGTAATAAATAGTTAAAAAGTGTAAATTATAATGTGTAATTGAGATCGTTTGTAGTAGCTTTTGGGTACAAAAATATTTTTTTTAAAAAAAATATATACTGAATAAAGAAGAAAATATATTTTGGCTGGGGAATGAGGAAAAATTTCTTTCTTTAATAAGCACTATATTTTTTTTAACCGCTATAGTCACCTAACGTAAAAAATCATCACTATTTCAAATTCTATGGTAAGGTTTTTTTTTAAAAAGTTTTTTCTAAAATTTGAGATTTTATTTTGGACAATTGCTTAAAAAGTTCATGAATGACGCCAAAGAAAATTCAGCATATGTCATTGATGATTTAATATTGTCAGTATGTTTCATGATAAATCATCATGACCTTCGCCACCGGGATGTTGTTCTCCCATGATGTTTTTGTATTCATTTTGCACTTGAAAATACACATGTATAAACGTATTAGGACAGGGTTACCGTCAGGCATTTTGAAAAATTAAGTCGAGCAAAAACGTCGTTTAAGAAAATAAAAGTCGGAAACTTTTTAATGACTTTTAACGAAGATCGTGATTCTATTTTTTTTACTTTGATAACATTTTTTTAAAAGCTTATAAATTAAACACGGAGTTATACACAATTTTTTTTCAAAATTTTTGAAATTAAAGTGTTTGAAAAGCGTGTAAATTTATCTTGCAGACACACGTACAAATTTAGGTGAATAGTGCAATATTCCGTTCTCTTAAAATCTGTACGTTTTTATTGAATTACGCACAGGTTTTTTTCGAAAATAGATGTCAAGTGGTCGAATTTCGGCCACCGGGCGATCCTAGTTAAAATAAAAACAAAAACAAGTTAAAGTGATATATGGGTGAAATACATCGATAATATGCTTAAAAATTGGACCGATGGTGTAGGCTACTGCATGGCCAGCCGAGGCAGCCATTTGAATGAAATTATTTTCCATTATTAACCGGAAGGATTGTACTTTCAAATAAAAAAAGAAATTTGAGAAAATATTCAGTAGTTTTTTTTATAGCATTTTCAAAAAAAAAAGTTATTTGGCGGACCCTGTACCCAATCTGGCTCTTTCCATTCTTCAGATAGAGAGAAATTTATAAGGTCTTTGTATGGAAAGTGCCGCGCACCCTTCTCCAATGCCGGCCATAGAGAGGTTGTGTTCTGATAACAAAGATGCTTGTTTCTAATTTGGAAACTGCGGCTCTTTCCGTTCTCCACATAAACAGAAAAAATAAATAATAATAAAACAATGGCAACAAGAGATTAATAGATAAAATTAGAGGCAGTCGTAGTTTTTTGCTCAAATCTCAGTCATTTGTGAAACGATCTGGCTGAGTTTCAATAGCAAACTTCAACGGAGTATATGTGACATATAAATAAAACAACCTTGTCCCCATCATGGGGTCTTCGGAAAAAGCATTTCAATGGACATGCGTACATACGGACATCGCTTCAATCAACCTTGATACTTTTTAGAACCCAGAATATATTTACGTTATAGATTCCTACATTAATATTGCAGAAATTACAAGCAGAATGACAATTTTATTTATACATTTTTTATCTGTGGTGAAGGGTATACAAAAACTGCAAATTTTTATTTTTTTAATGATTTTAACTTAATCATGTGTTAAAATGGTTTTCATAGAAATTCAAGGCAACATTTTTTATAAAAAAAAAATTATGATAAGATTCTAAAAGTAAATTCTTTTATTTATTGTTGCGAAAAAAAATCAGACGGAAAACAGAGAAACAAAAACAGTTAAACTGCACAGTGTGTATGAAAATAGATTTTTTATAAATTTATTTATTTGCAATCTATCAACAATAAGACAATAATCAAATGTGGTAAGTTAAATAATATATAACAGGAGCTATGTAGCCCTAAAAGCTCTTGCTTAGATGCTCTTGTCAACAGGATTTTTACTTAAGAACTAATTTCTACGAAACCTTCTCTATGCTGCTATACATTGTTTTATTTCTGCTCATATTTGAATGTCACTTCTCGGAAAAATAGGATTTCTAGGTTTTGATTAATTGGCGGATTCGTGAACTAAGATTTGTAAAGTTTTGTACTGCATTATTAGCTCTTCAGCGGTTTTCAATTGAATACGCAAGTCAATTTTTTGATCAAGCCAGCATTGAAATGATTGAATGTTGGTATGATTACACCTCATACCAAACTGTTATTATTGAATGACTTTAAGTTAACAGAAGTATTTTAATTTAAAAGTATTGGAGAGTGGTCGGAGCTCGGATCATTAAGACTTTTTATTTCAAGTTTATTACTTGTTATTTCTGAATATACTGCAAAATCTAGCAAGTCGGGAAACTTTTGGGGTCAGATAGCGAATGCGTCGAAAATCCGATTGATAGAATATTGTAATTGTTATTTCTAAAGCATTTTTACATTTTCTTTCCCTAAGGATTCGATAGCCTTAGCGTTATAGTCACCTCCCGCAAAAACTCTTTGACCCAGTGAATTAAAACAAAATGAAAATATTGTGATGACGGCCCTTTAAAATTACATTTGTATTTACGTTTTCGTTTGGGTGTAAAGAAATTTACTGTATTTAAAAATTTTCAAGATTTATATTATAATTGTGTTTTTTGTTGAATAGGCTTTGCTTTTTTTTTTTTACTTCAAAACTTGAAAAAATACATATTATTTTTTTTGATTCGATAAAAACAGTCGTAGAAAAAGTATTTCTGTGGAAATTTTAATTATTCAACCTTTGCGAATTCCTTGTGATTTCTGGAAAGGGTGTTGGAACGCAAGGGGAAAAGAAGGAAACTAATTCAATATATTATTGGTAAGAATCTCATATTTTTTTTTTAATTTTTGTGAATAACGAAGTGGTTTTGATACAGAAAACTTTTAACAATTTGCATATGTACTATTGTTGCATCAGTAAATTTTTTGTTGGCGAAGATAGTTCAAAGAACTCAATATACAGAGGACAAAAGTTGAATATCCTGCGGCAACGATCAAACAAGCCAATATATTGTGAAATTGCATAATAAGAACCTGATATTTATACCGAACAAAGCAATACGAAAGCTTTTATTCGCGTGAATTGGATTTATGCTGAATTGAAAACTTACACTTTGGTTCTGAATCGTTGATTTTTTTTTTAAATTCATCGCCATCAAAACTGCATATATGTACATTCCTTTTCCATCGAGTATTTAAAATTATTTTTTTTTTATAGTTCAAAAACTTACATTTAAAATCTTGTTTACAATTTTCTAAATTTAAAATTTTCTTAGTTCCTAAATTTAAAATTTTAAATCTATAATTTCCTTATTCTATAAGTTCCTAAATTTTAAATTCTCAACACTCTTAATTGCCTACGGTCACCTAAATTTATTTGAGTTGAAAATACAAAAATCTTATTCAAAATCCTACATACAGATATTACATCAAACACACTTTTACTTTCATTCAAACCCATTACAACTTACCTCATACACTTAAGCTTTGGTTTTGGTTGATCTTATTTTAATATAATACGAACCTACTTAAAAGTCTCCTGGCGCCAGCTGACATCGATGGACACATTACTGTTACTGTAAGTTGAGTTTTATTATTTTATCAACCAAATTTTTAAAATGCATACCTATCATTTTATTACATATTAAACGTAATATGAATATTCAGCTCTAAAAATTATTATAAATTTGTTTTTTTTTTTGTATATTCATATGACGTTTAATCCTTCAATACTTATTTATTTTCACCCTACATTCTATTAATCTCGGTTAAATTTTATCCAAGATCGGTATTTCTAATTAAGTAAATTAGGGTGACCATTTTTTTAGGTTTTATTTTGTTTGCTTCTTTGATTATTAATACCAGAAAAAATAGTAATTTAATTATAGTTAGATGAAATTAATATCTATTTAATTTTGTGAGTTAACGATTCTTTGATAAATATGTTTGAGTTGTTTTAAATTTTAAAAAAAAAAGAAAAAAAACATGAAGTTTTAAATTTGTTCTTAATTATTACGAAAGATGAAGAAACAGATATGGGGTAGTTAGGAAATTTTAATTTTGTTTTTATTCATTTTATTATTGGGCTGACTTACTATATTATAAATATGTCAGCATCGAGGGCGGGTTTATATATGTGTATCCATCTTCCAACTAGAGATACACAACAAACATCGACCCAATAATCAACTTCATTTTTTATTTATCGCTATACTGTTGTTTTGAATTAACTACCTAAAATTTAAATCTTTTGTAATAGATTCGTAACTTCGTTAACTACTTTCGAAAGGGAACATATCACACCCACCCCAACGACGAGCATAGCCGAATTAATAGGTAGTTCCGTTCCCACTAGACTGAATCTAATTAGAATCGTTACAATATATAAAAATTGATTTTAAAAACGAAACGATTTGAAACCGAAATTATCGTTTTAAGTATCTTTAAAAATTGATTTCCAATACATTTTTCTAGCAATGTTAATTGAACTGTTAATTTGAAAAAAAATTTAGTCTATAATCCAAAAATGGATTTAAAAATCTCTATAAATACTTCAGACATTTTAAAAACGATGAATATATTTTTTTTTAATTTTGTATTCAATTACACTCAGTATGTGACAGAATAAATACAATTTTATACACACATTTAACTTGGAATAGAGTGTTTTATCAATGTAAAAATAAGTGACGCTTTTTTAAAAGCAAAAGTTTGTGCTAGTTCACACTATTCAAGTTTTAGCCGTCAAGTCTTGAGTTTTTAGGAGAGGGAGGAAAAGAAATGGCATTCTCTTCTCTCTTCTCTCCTAAAAACTCAAGACTTGACGGCTAAAACTTGAAGTGTGTGAACCAGCACTTTAAATTTTAGTTAGTGAAACAAAAATATCTATTGAATATAATACGCAGGAACCTTTATAATTTATTAACCTTTTATTTTTTTTTTTTTTTGGAATTTTCAACTTAAGCCATTTTCGAATACCCTTCTTCAGCTACTTGCGTAAGTATCCACAAATACGAAGGAGACACTTGTGGGACGGCACAATAAGTGTGTCCCAAATCGGTGAAATATCGGCAAAAGACCTAGTTAGGTTCCTATGGAAAGCAGAGGGTCTTTTGGCCAGCTAAAGATGAGTGGGACAACAGACTTAGCTTGGTCGCGGTACCATCTATCGATTGCAGAAAAATCTCCCCAAAGGAACAAATGTTTTCCTTTACTATTTTTGGATCATACACTTTTTCTGTTTTCTGTTATATGTCATTGAGAAGGTAGCGGCATGCATAGCGTATCTCTTATAGTTTAGGAAATAACCGACTTTGAAATTTAAAATCTGCTATTTTTGACCTACCTTGGGCTTTTACTTTCAAAATATGTATATGACTTAAATTTATCATGATTTTTCGAAATTTTTTATTGTGAAATACCAGAAAATTGGTAAATATTTTGCAGAAATCTATTGTAATTAAAAGTTATTTTCATTTGAAAAAATTTAAATCCAAAACATTAACTCTAATTGAAGTCCTTAAATACAAAATCTAGAACTATTTTCATTTTTTTTTTGTAAAACCTCCCACTGCTTAACGTGCTCAAAAGGGTATTTTTGAAAAATTATTTTCAGCAATAAATTTGCAAACTGTTTTACGCCCAATTGGTGGCAGTTAAAAATTGTGTTATTAGAAAATCTAAACTTTTAGTATATTTGTTGGTTTTGGGGAATATTAAAATCAATTTCTTCTATTTCGTTAGTGCCAAAAATAGTATTTCGAGCCCGGAAAGATTCTTAGATTATTCAATTCATAAGATATTTTATAATTGTGCTACGGCAATTATTTTTCGAAATTTTTTGCTGATTTTTGTTAAATTAAGTTCTTTATTATTTTATCGATACGAAATTCTATAACTAACCCTACGTTTCCACCTGCAAGTGATTACTTGCTAGTAGTGTAAACGTATTATCAACGAAAAATCGAGGAAACAGCCGATTGGCTGAAAGTAAAAAAAAATTGTGTAAATGTTAGTGAAAAAGTGTGAGTTTTTCAAACTTGCACTTGTTTGTGGAAACGGTGGGTAAGGTAAAGTATTTTTTACTCAAAATACCGAGAAAGTTAAAATTAAAAACAGAAAAGTTTTTCCGAGTAAAGTTTACGATATTTTTAAATTATAAATTTAATTTTTAAACTTTTCTCTACACTGTTTCGCGTTCGTGAATATTCTTGAATTAATCTATCATGATTACGATGTGAAATTGTATGCATTTTTTATTGGAAAACAGGCGCATAAAACATGCTTAAACATTTTTTAAAAATGCTTTAAAAATAAATAAAATATGCATTTATTATTTAAAGAAAAACTGATTGTGTAATATTTTTACAGCCCGAAATCAAGTCACTAATTATCATAAGTGGCCCACTAGATATCGACTTGTCGGTTTACTGGTTACACGTTCTAACATTATCCATTTATATATTGTCAAATGACTGTATTGCCACATCAACAATTCCACAAATTAAACGCTAGTTTGGAAATAAAAAACGACAAAAGACATAAATTAAGCCATAAAAATAGAGCTCTGCCCTGTAGGAACACTAGAGGGAAGTTAACTTGCACTAAAGTTGTCCGGTGATAGGGGTTTAGTGGTAGAGACAGGTTCAAGTTTTAACACTACATATGAATAAGACCTATCACTTTTACATGGGGTTGTCATTGGAGGGGGTCAATTGATACCATTTGACCAGTCACACATCTATTCTCCATGAACGTGTTTAGTGTCAGTTATTACAATGCAGTATGATTTCAATACAATGTAGTATTATTTCAATAAAACAAGTCCTATTATTAAATTCAAGAAAG
This sequence comes from Pollenia labialis, assembly GCA_949318255.1. NCBI lineage: Eukaryota > Metazoa > Arthropoda > Insecta > Diptera > Polleniidae > Pollenia > Pollenia labialis. The sequence continues at coordinate 116,889,467 of OX439140.1, forward strand.
TTCCAACAAATGTGTCCCAGCACCGTTGAAGACAGTAGTGTAAGTCATAACTTTTTCTACCTTTTGTTCTTCGTATACCAATTAAATGATTGGTTCTTCTTTTACTGCTCATGAGTTCATTCTTTTTGTACTTGTTCTATTTTCACAAATCCCAGGACCAGTCTGTTGGACCAATTGAAACAATTCCCCGCAGGGAAGTCAAACACATTTTTAAGTGACTTCAAGCTGGGGTTTTTATAATCACATCTAGTTGATTAAGTGACTTTTTTCCTTGTCGACGACTCATTGTTTTACAAAGGCTGTAGCCAATTGGTTATCTCTGCATTACTTTAATTGACTACTAATTCCTTATTTTTTAACCAATTTGTAGTATATAAATAGTATAGTTGGTTTATATTAAATTATTTATTTTAAATTTTAAATAATTTTTTTCAAAAAAATACATGTATGTACATTAGTGTGTCCCATAAAATTTTCTTTTTCGATTTTCATAGATACCCCAGAATTTTTTAAAGCTTATAGGGTTAAGTATTTCATCGTAAAAGCTCTATGCTCTGCAATAAATTCCGAAAATATGTTTCAGAGGTTCTTAGATTAATGTAAGTATTAGCCAAGGCCACGCCGCGTTCTGCGACATCATTTACGACGTCCAATTGATGAACTTTGTACTTTGCATTATTAAATGATTTGTTTGTATACCATTTTTCTGGATCTGTTTGTGAAAAATCAACAGAAATGTTGCTGGTTTCTAAAAAGGCTTTTCTGGCTTCGGATCCTAAATCTTCAATTTGTTTGCTATTAAGCATGTTTTCGGATAATACTGCTTTTACTAATTCTTTGCCTTTACTTGGTGCGTTTAGATTTTGGACCATTAAATGCAAAGTTTTGGTGTCGATACGTTCATCAAAAAACACTAAGGCAGCCAACTTACCAGATAGGTACCACTGATGCCGCAGAAAAGTTTTCAAAGTGACGCTTGCGATTGATTCGTTAAAGATTTTCTAGTCATCCAATTGCTTTAATAAACTTAAATCATTGAGAGAAGCGTATCCAGGGAATGATTCTGAATATGAGCCAGCTTGATCGTAAAAGCTCTAATAAATAAGTTAAAGCTAAAAAAAGTAATTTTTTGATTTTTTTTTTTGGGTAAGATAAGTAAGCTACCTAGAGTTTTTTGGGCTCGTACTGCTGAAGTCTGCGCAACAGAACAAAAACCACCCATATTTAATATTTTGAAAAAATACATATGGCGGATTCACAAGATATACTATCCAGTCATATCGTCATAATGTCCTAAATAATATTTTACAAATGTTTAAAATAAATGTTGTTGTATTTTAAACAAAATAAAAATGTTTATTGATTCGTCATAACTGTACAGTAAAAATCATTATTATAAGCGGTAGCCCACAGCAGTCCTATACATTTCATGTAATTATTTTAGGACATATGACTTTACAACTTTATGACTACCTTGTGAATCCCCCAATAATATCTAAATATCTTACATTAAAACCAATTCGATGCATAACTGGCAAATACATTAAAATATTTTTGATTTCACAAAATGGGTACAAAACTTAAAAAGGGTATAACTTTGGAACGGTAAGAGTAAATTCAATTAAAAAAAAATTACTCAGAATTTACCCATCTTTAAAACTGAATCATTAAGTTTTTAACTTCAATAAAAATTTTAAAAGTTACAAACCATTATTTTTCAAATTTATGCTAAATTTACAAAAAAATGTCATTAAGGGGACCCAAATGAGATAAAAAATAACCGAAACTTATAATTCTGCACAGAGAAGTAAAGTTTAAGAAGTTTTCTTTAAAAAAATTTACTTAGTTTTCAAAGAAAATCGTGCTTATGGGCCAAGTAATGAAAAAAATAAAAAAGTCGATAAACCCCGATTTTTGGGTTAAATTCGATTTTAGCGGCCTCTAAACCTCTTTCAAAAAGGTGGGGCATAAAATATATTTTTTTTATGGGACACAGTATATCACATTTTTTTTTTATATAGAAATAATTATTAAAGAAAATTTTACATCAAATTGCTTTAAATGATGATGTATAATAGTGGTGAAATAAATACGCTACATAAATGCTAGTACATAAACAGATTTTTATTGCTTTAATTTTTATTTGACTTCGTGTTTGGTTGAAATCTGCATGAGATTTAAACAAATTTGTAGTCATTTGAAAAATAGTTAATTTATAGTTAGTGTTTTTTGCAACTGACTATTTTATTTGCTACAAAATTTAACAAAATGCCTCTGTCGACAACTACAACACAAGTGTCTAATTATGACATTTGTGGTCGCATAATATTTCCAAGTGGGCCGCAAATTTGTATCAAAACCGTTACGTTAACGGTCACTTGCATTGTCGATCGACTTGTCAAGCTGAAAATTCCTAGTAGGCCGCAAATCAAACAGCTGATTTGTTAAAAATGCAAGCCAGGGATGATAAAGTCGATACAATTGTACTTTTTTCAGTACCATTAGCATTGCAAAAGTACTGAAGTACTCCAATGACATTTTTAGTACAATTTAAAAAGTTCAAATGCTTTAAAATAGAAACATTTTGGTCAAGGTTGGATAATTGAAAAATGAAATTAATAAACTAATGTTTCCAGATATCAGAGAATTGCTGTACCAAATTTGACGGCGAATATGGAATACCAAAATATGACAAAAAAAAAGCGAAGAAATTGGCTTTATGTAAATTTACGAATTTTTCCTCTGTTCCCCTATCAAGTCTAAACAACAAGCTAAAAAATCTTTGTCCAAACTCCTTTTTACATATTATTTTTTGTTAATTGCCAAACATTTATTTCAAATAAGTATAAAAGTGAATTTTAATGCATAAGATATTTTTTTTTAGCTGCACGAGAACTTATAATGATAATACAAGACAAGAAATAGTTGGAATGAAATTTTTTATTATAACCTGGTAGATAATTTCATGGCATTTATTATCAAAGTTATTTTCGGGAATACAAAATTTGTTATTATCATGATTTCCGTATGACGTGCTAAATTCCCAGTTTTTCATATTTGATAAATACACTTAAATTTATTGTTGAGGGAAAGCTAGCTTCTATGCGCATTTCACTGGTTGCTTAGGCCAGCTCATCAGGAAACCTTTTCCAAAGATTTTAGAAAAGCCAAAAATATTATACAAATAAAAGCCTAAAGCGAATAAGAATTATAAACACTCAAAATCTTACTTGTAACAATATCAAAGCCAAAACAAAACACCAACAATAAACAGTGAGTTTATCTTTTCTTACATTCCCCTACAATTGGTTGAGTTCTTTAGTTTACAACCTAACAAAGCTCCATAAAAAATTATCGAGTTGCGTTAAATCGCATGAATGAGGGGCCAGTGAACGGGACAGCTTCCTGAAATTGTCTTCGCTCCAAATACAGGAAGTTTGATAATTGACGTAGCTTTTTATTTATATCACTTAACACAATTCTTTGATAAAAGTTCCCGCTAACGGGTTTATTTTTTTCAAAGTAAATTTCCACAATTTGAAAGCGTTGTTGTAACATCAAACAATTCATAATGACTTGGCAAATGTTATTAAACAGAAATGTCAACACAGTCTGACATTCTCAGCTCTCCAAGCTAAGTAACGGATAACGATAGTAAAAAAGAATTTTGGGTTTTAGTACAATACGATTTGAAAAAGTACAATTTTTTACTGAATTACGTACAATTTTGGGAATGTCATTTATCATCCCTGATGCAAGCAAAAAAAAAAACATGTGAAGAATATGGTTATTTTCGCAAAAACTAACACAATATGCGAATTAAATGAATTCTTAAACATTAAATGGCAAAAAATACATTGACGATAAAACATGCAGATATATGTATGCACTAGGGATGCCAATCCCGAAATCCCGATCCGCAAAATCCCGGGATTTTGTCCATTCCGAAATTGTTAACTTAATTTTTTTGTTTTACCTTTTTTTATAAAAAGAAATTCATTATGACATTCCCCATGAGAGGATAGGGAACACAATATTGATCTTTAATATTTATTTGATTAATTCTGTTAATACTGTCATTGAAAACGTAAGAAAATAGTTGCACTTTGTTATTATTTTCAAGCGTGTCCAATAATTATAAAGAAATTCGAACGTAAGAAGTGCTGAAAATAATTAAACAAGAAAATTTATTAATGAAAAAAATGTTTTTGAAATGCACAAAACAATTAACTGGTGCACCAAATACAAACTTTACTCTTTATAGGGTTAAGAGTATTAAAGTGTTTTCCGAGAGTTGACATCGAACCTACGGTAATTAATGGCGCGATTTCACAATATTAAGTAATGTATTTTATACACTACATAATTCCTACCGCAAGTAGTGGTGGTTATAAAAATGCGTTGTTGTTAAAATAAAATTTTAATGGTCAACTAATTAAATTGATTTTTTTTAGTTAATTTCGAATTCAAATTTCAATTATTTATTTTAATTCATTTAATAAAATGTTAATAAAATCTAACAAATAAATCAACTTCTATGTTGCGTTGTTCAATTAGAATATTAATTATTTTTTTTATTTAGCTTGAATGAACTGAGGTAATTGAATCAAATATAGCTTTTATGGTAATTATTTTTTTATTGAATCAAGTAACACATTGTTTAAAATCGAACGTTTTTTTTTATCATATTTTTTATTAAATTAGTCATTTAATAAAAAAGTCAAATTTAAAATTTTTAAAAATTTAAGTAATATTTAACTTTAAAATAATAAATTAATTATAAAACCTTCGTTTGTAAACTTCTTTTAAAGACGTTTTTTTAAAATAAATATCTATAAAAAGCATTTATCTCTTAATTTTCAAAAATCCCGAATCCCGAAAAATCCTGATATCCCGTAAAATAAATTTGCGAAAACAAGTCCCGATTGGCATCCCTAGTATGCACTAACAAATTGATGCCATTTTTCAGCAAAAAATGTGATTCATTTATCCGAATCACATTTTTATTAACTTAACTTATTCATTTGCATGAAACTCCACGCCCTAATCATGACTTAGACAAATGTTTTACTTGCTCTTCATCCTTGTTATTGTACAACTGAAAGCATGGAAAGGAAAACAAATGTAATGACAATCTTCTCATGAATGTTCACTTTGTCGTTGGATTTTGTTTATGCTCTACATCACTGGTTAGAGGGTACAGTAATTTCATCCTTCCGTTGGCAGTACCTTGAATAGAAAACGTTAATGTTACATTTGGTACTCGTATATTGATGTTAAATACATACTTATGAGAAAATAAATAAAGTTTAAGATTAAAATAATAAAACATGTTGCAGAATGAATCGTTGGAATTCTTTGTTTACTGAAATTGTAACATAAAATAAATGGAAATTCAGTTAAAAACCGGGTTAGCATACTATTTTTCATTTAGTTTTAATAAAAAGTTCATTTAATTTTTACTGGTAAAAATTCAACCCCATATTCCGTAAAACTGAATGCATTTTTTGTTATTTTATGTAAATCGAGTAATTTTATATTTTATAGGTTTTACTCCACAAATAGCCGAATTTCTAAAAAATACCAGACACCTGATGGAGAGAATATTATTATTTACTTACCTCGTTACTAGGGAGATCGGACGGTTATCTTTCGACCGGTTTAAACCGGTTATTTAAGTTTTGCCCAAACCGGTTATTTTCAAATGTTAATTTTTCGAATATTGAATAATAAACCGGTTATTTTAATAACGTGTAATTAATAGTTATACGTTTTTCTGTTTTTTTTTGTAAATGTATCTAATTGTAATATTGGGCAAACTTAAATTTTTATAAAGAATGTAAAAAAATATGTTCTTGTAAAAAGAACTTAAAGCAATTCAAAAAATATGCATGTACACTACAAAAAAATTATTCAGCTAAAACGGTAAATAGCAATTTGTGTGAGAGTACTCAAAAAATTAAATATATTATTTTAAGAAGTTATCTCTGGAGATATTTCAAAGGTATTAAAAAAGACAAAGTTAGGTTTCTGAAGTACCCTAATCACCACCATCGCAGTTAATTCATACAAAAACCATGTTCATATAATTATTCGTTTCTATAATTCTGAAACAAAATCATTTGAAATTTATAATCCTGGCTAGGAGGTTTTGTTTGTAACTTTTCATAAAAATGGTTGAAGCCTACTGATATAGACATGCCACCAACATTTAACAAATTAAAACTTATTTAAATTTATTAAATTCTAATAACCATTTCTATACCCACAACACAATAGTGAAGAGGGTATTATGCATTAGGGCTGATGTGTGTAACGCCTTAAAATATTGGTCCTATCTATACCCACCTTAAAATATACCGATCGACTAAGAATCAATTTCTGAGTTGATCTAACGATGTCCGTCCGGCTGGCTAGCTGTCCATGTAACCTTGTGCGCAAAGTACAGGTCGCAATTTTGGAGATAATTTAATAAAACTTGGTACATAGGTTCTTATACAAGGACCAAGCCTATTGAAAATGGGCCGAATCGTAGGACCACGAAGGGGTATAGGGGGCAATTTCTGCCTCTCAGAAACTATCAAACCGATTTTAATGAAATTTAAAATTTCGAAAATTTGTTTTTAAATACTGTGGTGTTGGGTATCATATGCTCGGGCTTGACCGACTATACTTTCTTACATGTTTCGAATGTATTTACTTCTATTAGTTGAGTTAAAATTTACAAAGCTTTTTACAATAGTCTTATCTTATTCCATCAAAAAAGATAAGACTATTGATCTTATTCCATCAAAAAAGCTTTTTAACTCATAGAATCACATTCGAAAAAATGGTTAAAATAATTAAAAAATAATTTATGGAAATAAATAATTCCCATATTCTGTTTTTAAAATTGTTGAGTGTGACACAAAGAATGCTGACGAAGGCAGTAGCAGGCCATAAAATGCATTACGTTCTGCTAGTGTCTGATAATTGTCTAAAAAATGTCTTAACATACAAAATTTACATCATTGCTAACCAAATGATTGCTGAAGTAAAAATATGTTACATGAAGATACGGGATATTCTAACTAGTAGTGTATAGAGTCATTCATAAGAATAATTATATACATATATTTACCTTCAATGTTAACCAAAGGTTGGTTTAAGTTAAACGTAGTTTAGATATTGAGGGAATAAGATAAGACTATTGTAAAAAGCTTTATATATCTGTACTCAAATCAATCTGAAGCAGTATTAATAGTACGCTGAGTACGGATTTTCTTGAATCAAGTACAGAGAGATTGATTCAAGAATGGATTTTCAATCGCAAAATACTTAAATTATCCATATTCAATCCCGAATTCGTACTTGAAATAATCCGAAAATGAGATAGATTTAAGTAAAACTAAGATTGAATCAATCTCAAAATGCGATTGAATGAAGCATTATAAAGTTAATTTCATCCCGAATTCGTGCTTGAAAAAAACCAATAAAGGAATGAAGAAGAAAAAAATATTATGATTGATTTACTTACCCGTATTACTCCTTACAAAATGATAAAACACCAACATCATGCCAGAAATGGTTTTTACTTTAGAAACCTTATGAATATATCTAACCAATCATATAAACTAAATGAGAAGCAAGAGTTCAAATGAACTTTTTAATCCTTCGTTATACACATGAGCCTGGCCAGACCTTTTTGCAATGTGTAATGGAAATCAAAACATGCGTAAGCCTGAGGGTATACTATACTTATTTAACAGTTTGCAAAGTGCGATTTTCCAGCCCATCGGTGTTAAATTCACGTTATATAGGTTTGTTTGACATAAATAGCGCTTGTGCTTCTATTTCGGTTAACCTGAAAAAAATTCAATTTTAGGAAATTTTTTTTATGTGTTTTATAAATTCTGGTTTTATGTTGTTAAAATAAAAAAACTTTTCTTATATGTTGTTAGTTAATTAATTTTTTATACATATCGCACTGGTTCCTCTAAAGAAACTCAACAAATTGTTTTTTTTTAAATGTTTACAATGAAAGTTGAAAACAAATATGGCATTGTAAAGAAAACTGAGTAAGAAGTATACAACGGTAGTTGTTTTTGTAATTTTTTCGGAGATTATCGAAAAATAACAAGTTTTTTGAGTTGTTCGCCTTTATGTTTATTTATATAGTGGTGCTATTTCATTAATATATAAACGAAACGAAATATAACAGAACAATAAACTCACGTATAACAACTAAAAAGAGACAACCCAAAATAGAACAGCTTCAAAGTCAACCGTTGTGACATAAAGACTAGCACAACTTAAAATATTTTACTTTATTTAAAACAAACCTGATATGAATTCAGCTTACATTTGGGCACAACTCAAAATATATATCTTTAGTTGACTCTGGAGAAGCTACTTCTATATCAAGAATATCCCTCTTCTGCATTTTTTTGGCGAAAGAGTAGAACAAAATGATGTTAGATTTTTACAGTGGGTAGGTACGACCACTGTTTATCAATTTCTTGCAAAAAGTGAAAATTGAAAAATTTCGTGTTGGATCTCTTTTATTTTATTTATTTTAAAAATATAAGTGGTAAGCATTTTTATATAAAACAATTTCGTTTCTACCACTTATATATTTTTTAATTTTTATAAGGGCCATTATTTAAAATTTCAAATACTTATTTTTAGGTTGCAATCGAAACATGTAAGCGTAATCTGTCCGTAAAACGCCTGGGTTCGAATCTCAGGTCAGTCAAGAATGAAAAATTATCAAAAAATTTAAATTGATTTCATGTTGTAAAATTCCTTTCTTTATAAAAATAATTTAATGAAAATTAAATTTGATGAACTTAAGCCTAATTGAAATATCCAAATGAATTTATTTTGGTTATTACAAGCTTTCATTAACCTAAAAAGTGACTGATAAGCTAACCTCTTTAAGAATTTGAAGCTATCATATTAGTTAGTCGTTGTTTCTACGTATCTTAAACAACAGTCCATAAATTACATTTTTCATTTGATCGGACAGTTTTAAAAATGGAGAAAACTTAATGGTCACTTTATCCTTCACGATAGCTATTGTTCACGTTTACTATCAGGAACTTTATCATTGGCCTGTAATAATGGCCCTTAGAAGTTTTCTAAAAACTTTATTAATTCAAAAGACAAGATATTATTGCAAAAACAGAACGTTCAATACTTATTCGTTCTTAAGCTCTTAGCCTAAATTATTATAACACCTTTGCAGCCATAAGTAATTTTCCATTATTTCATTGTAGTTATAGATGAAACAAACATTTGCCTAGATACTTACTTAATAATAAAAATGATACTTAAATTTTCTTCTTAAAATAACTGACTTTAGCGTCGTTCCGATACCCCATCCACCACCCTCCAAGCCGCACCAACAAAATAAAGTAAAGAAAGGAAACTACTGGATTCTTGTTGAAATCTGTTCAAACAAGCATTAATAACCCATCAAATTTATAGAGCCATAGCGTTTATCTCTGTAGTAATAACACGAATACACACTTAAATGCATATACATGTAAATTGTTTGTGTATGCGTGTATTAAATAAAATGTTTTGTGGAATTTAAAAAAAGCGGGGGTGAACGTAAAAGTTACTTTTTAAAGTAAATGAAGGTGCTTGGTATGTCTATAGAAGTGCATAAGGAAAAAAGCAATATTTTTAAAGAGTTAATATCATCTCATTTGTATTTTGAGTAACTTTTTATCCTTCTTGTATTAATTTTTAACAGATACAATGCAAACAGTTAGAGGACGGAAGGGCTGACATACACCGACATAGTGGCTTGTATTTAATACTTTTTTCATTGCTACGTGCTTTGCAGCATAGAAGTATTAATATTATTGTCTGCAATTTTTATACGAGTGTGTGCCGATGTGAGTGAGCGTGTACTAGAGTGTGATTGCATAAAATGTTTAAAGGAGAGTGCGTGTGTTAATGTGCATCTTTGCCCTGTAGTTCACAGGTTAAATGAATAGGATGGTTTTCTCTTATACACTTATTACTCTTTTTGGTAGTCTACTTCTTAAGGCATTTGAGACAGTATTTTAGAAATAATTCAGTAAACATTTTACCGTCTAGTCGTACAAAGTTATTGGTTTAGTCTCAAAATACCAATAGATTCATGTTACTTCAGAGTATGTTACTTGGTGATCAATTGATAAGACCAGTTCGCGTTACTATTTTCTTTAAATATTTCCTTTGAATAGTTAATTACTTAATATGCTGTATGACATACATCGTTGCTCCCTTAGATCAAAACATAATTTTCGTAAAATGTTTTCTGATTAGAAAATTTTAGCACTTTGCCAATCGCAATTGATATAAAAACACAAATGCACTGATTGAATTAAAATTTAAAATATGTAAAGCGAAAGAGTATCAGAGTTTAAGTTTTTATGATGGACTTTATTTACCACTTTGGAGCTCCACTAAGGGGTCTTAAAGTAAGACACCTCGTATATTTAAAAAGTTCAAGTGTAAAGCAAAAACTCTAAATTCTGTTATTTTAAAAACTTACAAATTTAACGCATTTTATATCAAAATTTTGCTTTAAGCCATTTTGTTTTTAAATACCAAAGCTAAAATTGAAAACTAAAAATAAATTTTTAGAAGCCATTTTGTATTTTAAACTGAAAAAAATAGCCCTGACCTGGCTCAAAGGCGCATTTTATAGACAAAATAGCAACAAAAAAAATTGTGGCTGTAATTTTTTGTATCTAATTTAGATACAGAATCCATTGTGGTATTGGAAAAATCTCCACTCCAAAATATCTGCGCATTAACCTTGACAGAATCGTTGAGAAAAACCCAGACATAAAAGCTCAAAAACTTAAGTCGAAAAAAACATCATACAGATAGACGCAGGGACAACCTAGGGCGCATCTGCTAAGTGCCGACGAGCGTCTGCCTTGGCTCTAATTGCGACAAATACCAACATCCATCTTAATAACGACCTATCCGTTCATTAAGAATCATGATTTAAATTTGAGAAAAACTGCAGTCAAAGAAGAAAAACTGCAATTTCTATCACTTCTTCATTTGTCATTGGTCAAAAAAAGCAAAAACTTTTGCTTTTACTTCTGATTTATTAAATGCAAAAAGTCGCTGCCAAACCAACTCAAAAAACTGTAGGTACACAAATTTTCGTTTTTTGTTCGACAGCTTTTGGTTTCGACTGCAGTTTTTTTAAACCCTGCTTTTAATGTTAGCTAAACAACTATTCAACAACAACTCAATATTTAGACGACTTGGTCGATATAGTGGAACAGCTCGGGACATTGTAGTTCCTTATTCAAGGCACATAACAGGACAACTAAAAAACTAGAGTATAACTTGAACCGCCTTCACACTTCTACAGGCAGAACATTGGAAACCCTACCCAGGTGGAGACGAGCTAATGAGGCTAGCTGCTTTTCAGGAAATATCGAGCACATAAAAGTCTTATTCCTGATTCAATATCATGGCTGAACTCATTAAACCTGTAGAAATAATCGGCCTTATTATAAGTGTCGTTGTCGTGGTCGAACACCAGGTGTCTAATCACCGCATTCGATACTATCGTATCGAATAAACTATCGAATGTTTTTGCATACGATAGACACTGACGTATCGAATGAAAACTTGAGAAATGTAATGTCGAGTTACTCGATATCGAATGCTATTATTTCAAATTCAATAAATTTCATTCTATATCGAAATTCATGATACCAAAATAAATAATTTCGATCAATTTTGCTCGATATCGTATGCGGTGATTAGACCCCAGACTTTTAGTCGTTTTTTAAAATTTGTATTTTGACTATCGTAAACGACGCAAATACGACAGTAATTTTATTGATGGAATATTTGCAGACAAAAGTGTGTAGCTGAAATTCGTGGAAGAGAGTATCAAAGATTCGGCGCTGTCACATTAAGCAATTCTAACTTGTTAAAGTTAGTTGAATTTATAAGGAAATCAATGAAAGGTTATTATATTTCCATATTTACGTAATATCTGTTTGATTCTGGACAACATGTCTGAAATTAACGCAACAGGTGGGGTTTTATTACTTTAATGAAGAACATTGAGTATTGATTTCAGTACACAAATTCTAATAAGTGGTGTGCTTCTAGCAAAAACGGATGAAGTAGACTGCAGTTGATAGTTACCGTTTTACGAAAACCAGACAACCTGCTATCATTAGACATTTCGATTATAGACTTTCAAAAAAATTGAAAAGTCTCCGTTATTCAGTCTATAGATGAAATTAGGTCGATGCAGTAACCAGTTACTTTTGAAACCTACAAGAAGTGAACTAGTGGGTGCAAAAAAAATTTGTTTGTGTGCATCTCCGTTTTGTGGCGTCTGTGTGTTGGTTTTTTTTGCTGTTTTGTTTTATTGTATTACTATTTTGTTGTTGCTGCAATATCCGTTTACGTTTTTTTTTGGTTGTTTTTTATGAGGCTGTGTTTTCGTGTGTCTGTAGCCAGTGCTGTTACAATTTCTGATAACACTGTAACTTTTGTGCATAATTAAATAATGAAAAATCAGTTGTTTGCTGCTCACAGTATTGTTAGGATCTCTCAACCGGAAATCACAGTGACCGAAATATTATTCGTTAAAAAAAATAAACTTTGTTTTCATTATGTTGTGAATTTAATTTAAATTGTTCGTTAGAACTCAATGTTGCCGTTGATATGAAAGTGGTGTAAACATGAGAATTTAAGGGAATTCCAAAATTTTTTCGAATTAAATTAAATCATATTTCTTCAATGGTTTTGATTGTAGTTGGTTTTCAAAAACAAATAAACACATTTATGCATGAGTGACTTGAATAATTTTGGCAATGTGTTAATTGTTTTTAATAAAAGGAAATGAAAAAGGCAACAATTATTAAAACAAATTGTTTACAGTGATTAAATTGTTTTATAAACAAACATATAAGAAACAAATAAACGTTTTATATTTGACTGGGCCGAATTTAATATACCCTTTACCAAAGTATTAACAAGTGAATTGTTTTCTAGCTCATATGATATCGGCGCTATCGTGTCCAAATACTTATTCCGAGTCCACATTTGTATGGGCTCTAGGTGAAATATTAGCTCGGTTTAGCTATTTTTTTTAACCAAAAGAGTTTCATATATAAAAAGATATGAGCTTAATTTTTATCAATTAATCATTTATCAATTTAACTGCAAAACAGTTAAAAACACATTCCTCCTTTGTTTGTCAACCAACTTAATTTGAAAAATACGTTAACCTCATATATCCAAAACTAGAAGAGATATGAGCAAAATTTAGTACTTATCGTTATTCATTAGAAAAATAAGCGGGCAGGTGGCGAGTGAACGGGTATAACCTGTATTTTGGAACTAATAAACATAGATATACACATTAGATCACATCCGTAATTTGTCTACAAAGTACAAAAACAAATTAAGTACCTTTTCGGAATTCGAACGTTTAAAAGATTAAAATTGTACCTATTTGGTACTTTTTTACAATACATATTTCTTCATTTATTGCAATTAAAATAAAAACAAATTAGAACCACAAGAAAAATTCTTGACAAAAGTACGGAAAAAACAGAAGTAAGGAAAAACATGTTAAATCAATTAAAATGGATAACAATTCAAAAAAGCAAATTTCGATCTACCAAAGGCTAAAATAAAATTTGGTTTAAGGATTGATGTTTGACTATTAACGTTAGCAGTCTTCGATGGCTGCGAGTTTAAGACGGCAAATCCCTCTGAGGAGATCGAGTGGTTGCGATCGAAACATGTCATGGTAACCTGCCGGCCAGGGTTCGAGCCCCGGCCACGGTCAAGAATGAAAGATTATCAATAACAATTTTAATTAATTTTCATGTTGTAAAATTCCTTTCTTAATAAAAATAATTTAATGAAAATTAAATTTGATGAACTTGAGCCGAATTTAAATATTAAAAATTTGGATTAAATTGAATTTTCTGTAATATTGAATTAAAGTAAATTAAAACCTACAAGATGAGAAATGTTGGTGCTGTTTTGTTCTTCAGCTGGTACTTTTTGAATTTTCGTTAACATTGGACCTACACAGAAAAAATAGAAAATCGACTTTAATTAAACAATTCGTTCAGACAATTAAATATTTAACTAATTTTGCGGGTCATGAGACACAAATTTAGTCAATTAAAAAATTAATAGCTTAAACTAAAAAATACACCACATATACACAAACATTTAATTTTATTGGTTTTGATTAAAAAAATTAATTGCAGCAAACAAAAAATTAATTGAATAATTAATGTATACAAATTAATTATTTAATTGATTAATTTTTTGCAAAAATTTTTTCTGTGTAGAAACATAAAATTAAAAATGCATGGTCCTAACTGAATAAAATTCGTAATGGGGAGCTTTTTGTACTTTTTTACTTCAACTGGTACTTTTGAATTTCCGTCAGTATTGGACATAGAAACATAAAATTAAATATGCAATGTCCTGAGTGAATGAGAATCTTTTTGATACTGGTTGATCCCTCAATTGTTACTCTTTGAATTATTGTTAATATTGGACCTAGAAACATAAAATTAAACATGTAATGTTTTCAATGGATGTGAATGTATAAGAGGAATTGGAGCCAGTGTTTAAAAATAAACACCGTATATCGCTCCTTAGCGTTGGTGTAGTAGATTTGTGGACAACAGAAACGCTAATAGTGCTTGTGTAGTTAATAATTAAAAAAATTACTTTCCCCTGTTCGTCATCTTTCGAACACAAAAACATACTGTTTTTATCTAATTCAACAAAAAGATGAGAACATTATGTTCCGTTCGGTTTTTTTAAATAACCACAAACTTCATTGGGTTCGGTTTAGCTCATTAGTGTTCCTTATTTTCTGTTGTGTCTAGCGCCCATTTGGCTGAAAAAAACCTAAAATTTTTTACAAAAACAAAATACACATTCGAAAAAAAGAAGAAACCAATAAACAAATTTTACACAAACAAAACATATACACAATACACACACAAGCTGTTCCTGCTGCGGTCGTTGTTAAAATTTCTTTATCAATGTATAAAAAAGAAACATTATAGAACATTAAAATTAAATGTTTTTCAACAGTTTCACTACAATTGTTCTGTTTTTAAACGAAAACAGAACACTATATAATGTTCGTATCTTTCTTGCAAGTGTTACGAACGGTATTAAGGTATCTATTCGTCTACACAAACATTAAAAAATAGATATCGTTCCTGGGTGTGTGAGCCGAACACTAAATAATGTTCTGTTTATTTTCGAAAACTGATTGAAGCTCAAAGCATAAAATTAAACATGCAAATTCCTGTGTTAACGAGAATCTGTAAGAGTGATCTGTGTGGCACTTTTTCGTTTTTTAACTGGCACTTTTTAAATTTTTATTAATACTGAACTTAGAAAATATAAGAGGTGATTTTTGGGTACTTTTTTGTTTCTCAATTCGTAGTTTCTGATTTGTTCTTTTATTATTGAGCTAACAAAATTAAATTCAACATTGAGTGGAAAACAACATATGGACCTGAGGTTGGTATCTTGCGAAATCGATCCACTAAGACGGATAAAACCAACGTTCGAAACAAGCTAATTCATATTTACTTTCTAGAGTCTTTAAAAAAATATTGTGAAAATTGCAAACAGAATGACAAATTTAAATTGATTAATTGAATTGTGTTGAATGGTATAAAAATGATAACTTTTAGTTTGTGCAAATTTAAATCAAACTGAATAACTCTAATGACGTCGGATATGGGTAATAAAATTGGTAAGTTTAAACAATTTTTTCAAAGTAAAACAAAAATATTTTTAAATAACTACATAGTTCGATATTTATTGTTTAAATAAAAAATTATCCATAATAAAATTGTGTTGTGTGTGCTCTGAATAAAAGTAATCATCATCATACGTGCTTTGTTGGAAAAATTTATTATTTCATGTTTGGAGATTTTCTTGGCACTGAACTATAAATGTTCTCAATTTTTAATGGAATACAATGAGTGAACGCACTCACACTCATGTCGTTAAGTGGTAATTGCTTTCGAAAGCATGTTTCAATTTACGGCGATAACAGTTTGCTGTGCTGTACAGTTGGGCTTATTATTAAGAGAATGTTTGTTATTAGAGCACAGTATGTGAACAAAGTTATATGGTTGGCATAACAAATAGAATTGCTAACGTGAATTTTTTGTTTTAGAAATTTTGTTGCTACTGCAGGATGTTTGAAATTTTAAAATGTTGTGTTTTTGGAGAGTTTTTTTTCAAATCTTTAAATTATTGCTTTTAGGCATTCTAAAGAATATTTTAAAAAACACATTAACAATTGCAATACAATTTTTTTTTATAAAAAATTAAGACAGTGATGACAAAACCTTTTTAACTCCCAGGTAGATTAATATAAAACTGCTCGCGTGGGGTTTTATGATTAATCAAATGGTTTTAAATAAGTGATAAACAAGTTAATTAATAAAACCAATTTTTGCTTAATGTTTATTTAAGATATTTTTATTCAGGAAACAATGTGACTAATTGAACAAAAACTAATTAAAAACAAAATTAAACAAACTAAAATAACTTCCGAAATTAATATAATTTTCATATGATGAGATAAAAGTAGAATATATTAATATTTATTTATTTAAGAGCTTTAAGGATCAGAGGCAGAGCTCTAAAAGTTTGCAATCAATTTAATTGCAAACACAAGATTTCTCGTCAATGATTGCGAATTTTTCGATTGTATCCAAAATCTGAACTTTAATCTTATGATTCAATTTAAAATCATGAAATCAATACGATAAAAATTATTGAATCAATTTTTTTAAATCAATTCATCATGTATTATTTTGATTGCAATCGATGTCATAGCCATAATCTAAATCAAATCCAGTCAAAAAAAATCTGGTAGTTTTAAATTACCAACAATATTTACAGCCGCTAGATTTCAAATTTATTTATTATAACACTGGATTTTCACTGCAGTTGTGATTTCAGTGAAATAGATAGATATTCCATGATTTCAATCAAATTGATTACAGTTAAATGATTTCTAAAAAGAATGATTTTAAAATATTGCAATTTTGGCAAAAATTTAATTTTGAAATCGGAATAAATTTTTAAATCACAAAAACTTTGTAGCCACCAAAATTAGATAATTACTTCTCAAAAGAGCAGCGCTGTAGCTTTCTTGATATGTGACAGGACCGTTACGCGAAAGGAGGAAGTACATAACACTCGTTAGTGCGAGCGCGCTCTGTAGACATCTGTCTAAAAAAGTTAAACTAGTGTTTTTTTCATAAAACAAGTTACATGCAAAGTATTTTGATGCGTTTGCGCAAGAAAGTTGGTTAACTTTGAACTTTTTAATCAGCTGAGAATAAAAAGCATATGTAAGAAATTTCTGAATCATGAATCATGAACATACAATAAGAACAAATTCAATAAAAAAATGATCTTGGTATATTTTCGAATCCGTTTTTAATGTACAAATAAGTAAACAAATACAAAAACAGCTGTCAGGAATGGGTTTTATAACGTGCGTTGTGTAACTTGCAATTTTTCATGCGCCAAAGTTTTTAAACGCAAGACACACGTCGACGAATTAACGCGTGTTATTTCTATTTAAACAATGAAGTCCCTTGATCCCCTGCAAGTAAATAAAGGCTGAAAATTGTAAAATCGTACTGTTAGTGTTTGGAATTTTTTGTACATTTTTTGAACTTTTATCATAAAGCATATATGAAATTCGCACCGAAAGAGCTGTTTGACTTTTGTAAGTAAGGGTTTTAAATTGATCGAATTACTCGAATAATTCAAATAATTTTATCCAATGGAAAAAATTAATCTCTACATGAATTGATACTTTTATTATATTAATAAACACAAAAAACACTAGTACAAACATGTAGTTTAACAAAAAAACAATGAAATAAGAATTCATATCGCTTTAAATAAATAATTTAAAAAATCAAAAAAAACCCGGCTGCAAAAAAACAGTTTTTATAAATTAAAAATACCGAAACAAGGAAATCAAAATAAAAATAAACTATAAACAATGTTTACACTAATTCGGTTTAAAGGGGTCGGTACACGTCAAGTATTTCCTATCAAGCGCTATGGTAGTATTGGTGAAAATGTGTTTGGTAGTGTCACATCAACGATGCTGGATGGAAAATCAAAAAAACGAGTGAATTTGCCTGCTGGACAAGCATTTGAATTGTTTATATGGCCCTCAACAGACTATAGAATGATCTGAAAGCCAAAGTTTAGTACAGTTACGTTTATCAGCAGGCGGGAACCAATATGCTTGAGCTCATATTTTTAAAGACAATTTTTTATTTACTTCTTATATTTTTAGTTCCGGCACATTTTGTGAGAGGTGCCAGTTAGTTATGAAACACTTTTAAAACTAATTTATTATTCCTAGAAATCAAGTGAAATTGAAGTCGATGAAGTCGGAATTTTTTAAAATCACCTAATTTTTATAATTTTGTTTTATATTCTTAAGTTTTTAAACTTACTTTATTTTCAATTTCACTGATAACTTATTAAACTTTTGCAATCTCCTTTAATTTACATATTTTTTTACAATAAATGTTAAAATATATCTGAAAAATGTGCTTTTAAAGTGCCGAATTTCTAACGTACGGAATTTTCCGTTTATAATGATATACATAATTTGTCCCTCACACATAACATCTAAATACGGTCTGAAATATTCTCAAAACTTTTTGTATTAATATTAAATGTAGAAGTTAAGAACATTGTAATTTAGTTTAAAATAATTTTAAGCAAATTTTTATATTATTCGAATGTGTATTCTAAGTCAAATAACAATCCTCAAAAGCTTTTTTTATACTTTAATGGTCTTATTCCTTCATTATTTGCCAGGAATATTTTGTATGCACTATTATAATTTCTTGTTTGTATATTTCTGTTACGAGGCTTACTTTTGCTATCCTTTGGCTAGCAATAAAGGAAATTGTAAAGAAAATTTCTACAACTATTAGATACCAGCAGAATGTAATGGAAAATAATGAAGGAATAAGACTAATAAAGTATAAAAAAGCTTTTGAGGATTGTAATTTGACTAAGAATACACATTCGAATAATATGGAAATTTGTGTAATTTTAAGTAGTTAGCAATCTATAAAACAAATATTTTTATGTTAAAAAGTAGATTTTTTAAATCGATTAATTGACTTAAATTGTTTGAGTTATTCGTTTTTCGAAATTGGCTATTTTGCTTATTCGATCAAATAATGGCGGAAAAATTCCACGAGTAGAAACTCTATTACATTGCAACGATGGAAGCAAGTAAGACACGTGAGAACAAGCTTTTGACTGGTCACCGTTATAGTTTAAGGGTATAACGACTTTTTGTATGGTCGAATATTCCAAAAGTTTTTTCAATGCTCGCTTAAGACAAATCAATTGTGTTCGTTTGACCTCATTTCAGTAACTAATACTAAGTTTGACCCTCCTGGTCCCACCAAATGCATAACGTTACCTTGATGTAATCGATATTCAGCTTTAGTGAAAAAAAACTGGTTGGCCCGGCTTAATATACGATTTCTGGCTCTTAGTGCGGTTTTTGCATGTATGTAATTGCTATTCATTGGCCGGCATAAAAAATATTATTTTTAAACAAAAAATAAAGTTTTTAGTTTTTTTCTCACTCCAGTTTTTTCTTATTGGCTAGACATATATTTTACACGAAATAAGGCGGTTATGATAATAGATTTCATCATGCCTAGAGAACGATTTGTCCGATTTGGATAAAATTAAAAGACACATTAAACGAAATCTTGTTAATGAATTTTTAGAGTGCCAAGAAAAAACTTTGAAATAATTTCCTTCAAGTCATTTAAACATTAGTTTTTTATATTTTTAAGAGTTTTGTAGGTATTCTGAAATAATTGGCGGTACAATTTGCTACCCACAATTCTAAAATATAATTGTAGGGTAAAACATTTAACATTTTTATTATTTACCAGAAAGCGAAGTATATTGCAAATAAAATAAGCAACAAATCATGAAAATAGGCGGCCAATTTTAAGTTTCTTTATTTAAAAACAAACAAAAAAGTACTCAAATTGCATGAATAAAAATCTTTTGCCACTGATTTCTGAATAACTTTGAAACGGTTGAAATTATAAAAACATGTTGTGTGGATGACTAAAAGAAAATTCAAAGAAATGTTACTAATGATTTGTGGGTGTTTTGATCAAAATCGGACAAATTGACGTGAAAGAATCAATCTGTGGACAATTAAAATTACATTCAAAGTTCTTTGCTCAAAAATGACTTATTTTTATAGCTAGTGACGTATGATTATTAAAAAACATTTCGTACTTAATTAAATAATAATCATACGCCATGACTTGCCCAACATGTCTTGAAAATTTTTAAAAATGAATTATGAAATTCACTATATATATTTTAAACTTAAATATTTATTTTGTATTTAATTAAACACCTCTTCCATAATTTTTCATTTTTAGTGGAAGAAGAACTGCATGAAGATAAAGGCTCCACATGCAGTACGCTGTTGATTTTACTGTCCGTAGCCCTGGTCATTTTAACTCTGCCATTTAGTCTATTTGTGTGTTTTAAGGTAAATAATCATATCACACTTTGTCATATGGCAATTAAATTTTATTTAAACAAATATACAATTTTATTTGGTATTTACTGAGCTTGTATTTAAAAGGTGGTGCAGGAATATGAACGTGCGGTTATATTTCGTTTGGGTCGCTTAATGGCGGGTGGAGCAAAAGGACCTGGTAGTTATTGGTTTTTCTTTAAATTGAATAATATTAAATTATAATTTTAATTGAATTTATGTTCATTTTTATATGAGATCGTTTTTAATTTAATTTAATTTAATTTCGAATAGGTATTTTCTTTATACTGCCCTGCATTGATTCTTATGATAGAGTGGATTTGCGTACTCGCACTTACGATGTTCCACCTCAAGAGGTAATTTTTTTTATATTTGAATGGTTTCGTATTTAATTCAGTATTTTATATATAAGTAATTAAAGTTTTTTTTTACTTTTTGTTTTTGTTTTAAGAATTGTGTTAGATTTTTCACTTCATTAAATATAAATATTTACCAAGTTTTATTTTTGTATTATTTGTTTTTTATATACACAATCGCTTAAAGATTGTGTTTGTTAAAAAGTTGTTTCTCCCATTTTCCTACACTGAAGAAAAAAAGAGTGGAAGATGAAAAGTTTTAATAGTGTAGAGTTTTTAAGTACAGTTAAAACTTTATTATCAACTTATTTTAATTGTTAATATAAGTAAAATTGTAATATTGACAAAAATTCTTTAATTTAAATAATTTTGATTTTTAAAATTTAAAAACTCTTTCTATTAAAATTACATGTTGAAGAATTTTTGTTTATTTTGTACTTAATTTGACTTAAACCAATAAAATTAATTAAAGTTTATTTTAAACTTAAAACATTTGTTAATTTGAATTAAGAATGTTAAAACTAAGAACCTTCACGCAAATAAACATGTACAAATGTTGGTTAAAAGAACATATTATTTTGACAGTAGTGCACACAAGCAAACTGTGTTTGTTTTTAACATAACCATTGTCACAATTTTATATTTTATTTGTATTTAACCGTATAGTGTTTAGCTTGAAACCTTAAATATAGTTAAATATATTTAACAATGAAATGCTGAACTTTTTTGTTCTTTTTTACTTTATTTTGACTTCCTAAGTTGGAAAACAGAGGTAGAAAAAATTTTGCACCCATAGGCTTTTGTGACAGGAATTTAATATTTCATAAAAAATACTGATACTTTAGATACAATTATACTTCATAATATGTTTTTAAAACTAAAGGCTATGATTTTCTGGAGTATTTGACCTGAGGCTGGTCTCTTGCAAGTGTCCAACAATAATCTGCCGACATTTGAGGACTCCATTTGCCCTGGTATCATCGTTTTTCCATGCTGGAAATATCCTGATGTAACCTTTCACCGTGTCCGTCGCTAACGGCTCGTAGGTTCTCGGGAAAGAAATCGAAATGGGAGTGTAGAAAGTGTATTTTGAGTGATATATTACAGCCCAATGCTTGATACGTCGAAAGTAGTTCTCCTGTCAGATCTTTGTTGTTAATTGCTTTGTGGTTGCCCAAAAAATTTTGTGTGACATTTTTAAAATATTTCCAAACAGATTTCTGTAACAAACTTAACTTTTCTTCGAATATGTTATCCTTTAACAATTCCTTGATCTGAGGTTCGTCGAAAATCTCTTCCTTAATTTTTGCGTCACTAACTTAAGGAAACTTTTCTCTCAAGTACGTTAAACCTGAGCCGTTGCGATCAAAGGCTTTGACAAAATTTTTCATCCATCCTAGTTTAATATGTAGTGGTGGTAAACGTACTCTGGTGGGCTCGAAACTCAAAATATTACACTTTTTTAAATGAAAACTTGATGCAATTAAACCGTACGTACAGTAGTATTAACGGAAAGAAAGGAAAAATCATAAGTGGGTGTCACAAGTGAAAATTAAGAAATTATTTTTAAATTTTCTTGTTTTAAGAAACGAAATTAAATGCTTTTGAAAAAAACCTCTTTCCGTGTAAGCCTAAATGTTTTCATTATGTTCTCCATCAGAAATTATTTATAATTCTTAAATATTATCCCCCATATTCATAAAAAATATTCTTGATTAATAAAAGGTTTATTGAAAGAATTTCCTATGAAAATTTGTGTTCAATAAACCTTTAATAAAACAAAAATATTTTTTATGAACATGGGGGTATATTAATAATATTATCCCAAAAATTTAAATTACTTTTTGATATTATCAAAATAATTTTTGGGAATACAAAATTTTTAATTAACAATTTTTAGTCTGTAGTGCTAAATTGCCAATTTTTATTCTTGACAAAAACACTGAAATTTATTGTTGATGAGCATTTCACTGGTTGCCCACGCCATTTGGAAACTTTACCCAAAGATTTAAGAAAAATCTGTCTTTGTTTTGGTTCAAAAGAGTTTTCCGAAGACCAGATATGATAGAACTTTGGATGTGATATATAATTATATTACAAATAGCTGCGATATAAGTAAAAAACAACGACTGCCACTAATTTTAACCCATACAAATTTCCTTTTTTAAGTCTTTATATTTTTTCCTTGACCTAAAGAAAACTTACTTAGTAAAAATTCACAAAATCGGTTTATTAATATACAAATAACTACTTTTTACTTCCCAAAATAATGGTTTTAGCACAAAAGCGTCCATACTGTATGAGCAATGAGAAGATTTTACATTTTCTAAATCCCAGTTATTAAATATTGAAAACGTACCAAATCGACTCATTATTTCCCATTTCCCCCACACAAGTATCCTCCCAAGTTTATGGGTTTTGTACAGTAGGGTCTATGCAAAACAAGCTTGATTGATAAAATTTATTTTTTTTTTAACAATAATAAGCATTATGGTTTATTTTTTATAAAATGGTTTATGGTTTCTAATCCAAATTTTTATATATTTTTTGAAAAGGCTAAAGTTCATCAAATTTAAATTCTATTAAATTATTTTTATGAAGAAAGGAATTTTACAACATGAACTGAATTAAATTTTTTTGATAATTTTTCTTTCTTGACTGAACTGGGAATCGAACCTCCGCTCTGAAGAGATTGTGTGGTATTGAAACGTGTCAGGGCAACCTGTCCTTGCAAACCTGGGTTCAACTCCCAGTTCAGTCAAGAATGAATAATTATCAATAAATTTTTATTAATTTTTTTATTAAGCTAGGCTCAAATATTTTCGATATACACATAAGATTTGTTTGGAATAAGGCTTTTGAAACGGTAGCGCCCATATTGTAAAGGCTATGGAGCCTTTTCAATACCATAGTACAAAGTATAAGATTCGGCACAGTACAATGTTGCACTTTTACCTGTTTTTAATTAAAGATCTACTCAAATATTTTATTATTATTATCAAATAAATTAAAAATTTATCGAAATCAATTTTTTAATATAAAAAGCAAATTGGATATAGAGCCTATCGCTCTGCCTTTTTCGTTATTAGGAAATGTTCAAAATATTGTTCAGTGTAGGCTGCTTCAAACTAACAAATGTTTGTCTGCTCCAGTTCTACAATTTCATTAAATCAAAATCTGTGTTTGTTTGCCTTTTTATGCTCTGCTTTTCCTTATTGTTTTTATTTATTTTTCATTAGAGTATTCATTCACTTTATAAATATTCACCAACTTTCTTTTTATTTTTCCCTCTCGCATTATGTTTTTTTTTTTTTTTTGGTTACTAAAGTTGTACAATTTTTTCTTGTTGTGGCATGTTGTTGTAATTTTTTGTTGTTGCTGCAACCTCAATGATGTTTACATACAAACAAACATTTTATATCGCATGTTTCCATTTCTACGCACATATACGATGATTGTTTTCGTTGTTTTGTTTCTGTACAAAGTTTTCGTTGATTTATGGATTTAAGTTGGAATAAAGTAAAGAAAATAAACAAAATATTAGGGATAACCTTTCATTGGGGTCAAAGTTCACCAAAAGTGATGGTTTTATCTGTATTTGTTTTGAATATTCAACAGCATATACATATTTTATAGCAACTGCATTTTAACATTTTTTTAAACAAAATTTAACTTTAAAGTTTAATTTTTAACTAAAATTTTTTTAAAGTTTAACGCTGTAGGTATATTTATTTCAATGTTTTATTGTGCACGTTAAAAAATTCAAATAGGTTGTGGTTAAGTTAAATTTTATTTTGGTTCAAATACACTGTACACGTTTTTTTATTTCGTTATTTTTTAAAGAATTTTTTTTTCAAATTCTATTGAATTTGGAATATCAAAACAAACAAAAATTTGCAAAAAAAAAAAAAATTTTAAATCGTGACTACGAGCGCTAACTTTTATTTCAGTGTACTCGAATTAAAAAAGCAAATTTTTATTTTATCAAACATTTTTTCGAATGTGCTTCTATGAAAAAAGAAAAAATTTCTATTTCTTTTCTTTAAAAATTTCTTGAAAAATATCGCAAAAAAATTTTGTCCGCGAAATAATAGAGAAAAATTGTATTTAACAGAGTTGGATTGATATTATTTATTGAACAATGATCCAATAATGTGCCCAGCTATGGATGATTAAATTTTAAGGGCTTATGTTGTTTTTGAATTAAACACAAATTATTTTGGAAATTATCGCCATTTCTTTTTATTATGTTAATATTAGTATGGCTCAATTATGTATGGAGCAAAATATCGGCCAAATGGCCGCCGCAACCTCGGCCGCACACCTCCATCCGATGGTACAAATTTTCGATCACGCTGAGGCTTAATTGAGGTTCTTTGCCGTTAAGGTTCCGAATTATCTCATCCTTTAGGGGTTGAATTGTTGATGTCTGACGTACACCTTTTCGTCCAAATAACCCCAAAGCAAGAAATCCATCGGTGTCAAAACACATGATCTTGTAGGCCAATTGTTATCGCCACAACGTAAGATAACACGTTTCGTTAGCTGTGTGGCAAGTGGCACCGTCCTGTTGAAACCACATATCGTTCACATCCATATCTTCCACTTCGGGCCATAAAAAGTTCGTTATCATCTCACGATAGCGAACACCATTCACAGTCACTGCCTGACTTGCCTTATTTTGGAAAAAATACGGCCCGATGATGCCGCCAGCACATAACCCGCACCAAAGAGTCACTCTTTGTGGGTGGATTGGTTTTTCAAAAATCACTCTTGGATAATCATTCGCCCAAATGAGGCAATTCTGCTTATTGACGAATAGACTTAGTGAAAATGTGACTTATCACTGAAGATGATTATATTCGAATATTGAACATCCACTGTTGCCATTTCTTGCCACCATTTTGACCATTGCCGACGTTTGGAATGGTCAAGAGGCTTTAGTTCTTGAGTCAATTGGACCTTGTAAGCGTGTAAATGCAAGTCTTTATGCATAGTGGTCATGAACGACGAGTGTGAGAGGTGCAATTGTTGGGCACGACGACGAGTTGAGGTGGACGGCTCTTCAGCCATACTATCGCGAACATCAGCAATATTTTCTGCAGTACGAGCTGAACGAGCATGCACAGGTGTTTTCACATCTCCTACAGACCCGGTTTGCTCAAATTTTTGCTCAAATTGTTGCACGATTTTTCCGATTGTACGCACATTTGGAAGACTAAATTGCGGTCCCATATAATAGATAAAGATATCTGAATAATATTCGGCGAGTCCATGACTATCCACGTAGTGTACATTCTCGAAAATTTGTTTTTTAATACTACGGTGTAGGGCGTCATATAGACAATCTACTTTTGTATACATATATTTACAAAATATATATTTCATATCCCGAACGATATGAAATTTTGTTCATTACAAAATCATCCAACAACTTTTTTTTTTAAAGTACGGTTTATAAAGAAAAATATTTGGTTAAATATAAGAAAAAAAACACCTCCTGCAACTCGCAGATATTTTAACCTCAAAATAACTTCCATTTTATGTCACGTACGATATGTACCTGCTCGATATTTTGGAAAACAAAAGGTTCCAAATGTGAAATATCCCTCTTAATAACCTTTTAGTGATGATAAAAATTTTTTCCAGTAACTGTTTTTTTGCAAAATATCTACCTCTCTGAAGGCGTAAAAATGGCACGTCCGCTGACATGGAAATGCTCATATTGATAATGATATTTTAGGTAATACTCGGCATAAATATGAACCTTAAACTCAAAAAATGTTTTTGATTTGACTGGTAAATTATTGCTAATGGGTCTCAGAAT
Source organism: Pollenia labialis (assembly GCA_949318255.1). Classification (NCBI taxonomy): domain Eukaryota; kingdom Metazoa; phylum Arthropoda; class Insecta; order Diptera; family Polleniidae; genus Pollenia; species Pollenia labialis. The sequence goes on from OX439140.1 coordinate 116,916,276, forward strand.
TGGAACACTCTGGAAAAATTGTGTAGAGTATTAAATGGTCGAGCTTCATCGACTACACTTTCTTACTTGTTAAATATACATTTTCTTTGTTTAATAAATCGAACTATAAACAAAGTGTTGCACAACTGCTGTGGCTCCAATAAACAATGATCTCCTCTAATAGTTTCATTCATCCCAAAAAATCTGTAATAAAACAAATCCGACTTTTTCTTACTGATTCTGTGAATACAAACAGTCAGAAAAACATGAAGGAATTATTCACTGAACTGCATTTTGTTTTCTTTCATATACATGAATTTAAGTAAATACTCATTCATAAATACGATATTTCTCTTGTTTATACACAAGATTAAATATTTATAAAGATACTCCCATACAATGTTGCATAAATATTATATTTCATTTCAAATTCCCTTTTTGCTATTGTAAGTTTTGCATATACAGCTCTTGGTTTTACTTGTATTTGTGTTATAGCATTTTTTGTGTAGCAAATAAATGTTGTTTTCTGCTATTTGTTACATTTATTTCTTTCATTTTCATAAATTTTTTGTTGCTTGTTTTTGTTTTTGCCAGGTCCTTACCAAAGACAGCGTTACGGTATCTGTGGATGCTGTTGTATATTATCGCGTCTCAAATGCAACCGTTTCTATAGCGAATGTAGAAAATGCTCATCATTCAACGCGCTTGCTGGCACAAACAACACTTCGCAACACAATGGGTACAAGACATTTACATGAGATTCTCAGTGAACGTATGACGATTTCCGGCACTATGCAGGTAAAAAAAATTAAAGGGAAAGTGCTGTTGTGTGTTTTAGGTTCTGACAAATTTAAGATGTTTGTTTTTAAGAGTTTGTGTTTCATGAACTATATTTCTTATTCGAAAATGCTTTTTGGAAAATAGAACACGATGGGTAAACGGTGTTAGATTTAAAAAAAATATTAAATGCTTAAATATGTTAGATAGGAACGCAGCATAATGCTAAAGTTCACTATGTAGACAAAATTTAAATTTAAAATTTAAAATCATTTCAAACATTTTTTAAAATATTTGCTTTTGATAGGAAATTTTGCTTTTCAAAGGAAATTTTTTAAAAAAATTGCTGTATAACTAAATAGAAACTTTTCAAAAATTTTATTTTAAACTTTATTTATAAGAAGTTTTTCAAAAATGTGCGTTTTATTAAAGATATGTTTTTAACGAACATTTTTCAATAATTTTCTATTTATCAGAAACTTATAAATAATTTGCTATTGATCGAAAATTTTTCAATAATTTTTTAGTTATCGGATATTGTTCAATAAATTTCTATGTATAGGAAAATTTTCAATAATTTGCTATTTATCGGAAATATTTCAATAACTTGCTTTTTATCGAAAACTTTTCCATAATTTGCTATCTATCGGAAATTTTTTAGAAATTTGCTACTTAAGGACTTTTTCAAAAAATTTTCTATAAAGGGCAAATTAAACCACACAAATGGCTGTTTGTACAAACATTTGAAGCAATGTTTGTAGAAATATTAAAAATTTTTAATAATTGGCAGACATATTGGATATTTGTCAAACTTTTTGCAGTGTATAGTGTTAAATGTAATCATTTCAGTGAACATTTTGCATAGTGAAGACGTATAAGAAGAAGCATTAAGAAATGGACGAGGAAAAAATATTTTTAAATGAATTTATTGACCTCTATAAAAGTGCATGATTGTGTTATTTGTTGGCAAACAGAAGCAAAAATAAAGCGCAAGTTTGAAAGCCATTTGTGTGGTTTATAATGCCCTTAAGTAGGAAAATTTTCCCAAAAAAAATTTACTTTTTAATTGAAATTTTTTCAAAAATTTGATATTAAAATACAATGTTGTGTTTTTGGTGTTGTTACTTGTTATATTATCGCCACCACCGTTTACATGAATTTGCCTTGATATGCTAGTTATAGAAATAAATTCAGTACTTTTAATATCAGCACTGCATATTAAGAGTTATAAATATCATTTAAATTTTTTTTTTTAAATTTTGTTTAACAGCTACAATTGGATGAAGCTACCGATGCATGGGGTATTAAAGTTGAGCGTGTTGAAATGTAAGTTAAATAATGCTATGAAATTAAAATGAATTGCATTATCTTATTTAACTATTGTTAAATGTACAAACAGCAATAAATTTTATTCACACTTTTAGCAAAGATGTACGTCTGCCAGTGCAATTACAAAGAGCCATGGCAGCGGAGGCGGAAGCAGCACGCGAAGCCAGAGCCAAGGTCATAGCAGCTGAAGGCGAACAAAAAGCATCGCGTGCATTACGTGAAGCCTCAGAAGTTATTGGGGGTTCACCAGCAGCTTTACAATTAAGATATTTACAAGTAAGTTAAATAAATATAAATTTTATTTTAAAAAAAAAGTAATAATTTCTTTATATTCTCTGTTTTTTTGTTGCAGACCTTATCACAAATATCCGCGGAGAAAAATTCCACCATAGTTTTTCCTTTGCCTATAGACCTAATAACATATTTCCTGAAATCAAATGATGCTGCCACCCATCAATTAGCAGAAGCTGCCGTTGCTGCCATGGATAAAATAGCAACTAAACAGGAAAATGAGACAACGACAACCACACTAGAGAAAACTTCCTAAAACTAATTTGAATTATATAATTCAGCCCAAAACATACACCAAATTTATAATATTTATACGAATCCACTAGCAGTTTATAAAATAGCATTAGTTAAATAGTTTCTAAAAGAACACTTTAATTAAAGTTGCTTTAAAATGTCTTACCACTTTGCCTGTAGTTTATTCATGTCCTACATATTGGATGGCATGTAGATACATTTATAGTATATTTAATAACTAATGAACATTTTCTCCTAAGCCTTATATTTATATTAACTATACTTATAATTAGTTGTTAGAAAATTGGTTTTAATAATAGTTAAAGGCTGTCTTTCAATTCAAGTGTTTCTCTCTCTCTCTCTATTTCTACTTAAATGAACTGCTAATAAAATACCTTATCTGTATCTAAACAATATCTATATCTATTCAGCTCTTAAACTATTTATATTTTTATCTATCCATTATGTTTAATTTATAAGAAAAAACAAATTATTATTTAATAAAGAATTAATGAAAATCATATATTACAATTGCTGTTTTTATGAAAATTATATGTACATGTAAAAACGATAAAAAATAAATAATAAATAAAGGACAACCCTTTATTAAAGGACTTCCCTTACAAAAATATATAAATCCTTTTTGTGATGAAAACCACCTTTTAGTTAAATTATAGACTTTTCAATATTTTTTTTAGCAAGTGACACTATTATTTTAATGTGCTACGTTTTTAATGATAGTATCACTATCAAAAAAATCAATATCTACCTTCATTCCATTAAAAATTCAAGTATCTATTCTTTCGATAGTGCTAAAACGTACATAACTTTTACGTTTTAAAATTTCCAAGCTTCTTTAAAAAAAAATTAAAAAAAACAAAAATAAAAAAAAATATATTTGAAAACTGTGCTGAATCTTGGATACCGACACACAGTGGCTTGAAATCGACAAAAAAAAAAAGAGATTCGTTCAGAGAAGCCTTCGGGTGGTGTAATATTTTGTTTCTAATATTTATTCAAAATAAGATGAACCAAATTTGAGGATATTTTCGATATAAATATTATGTGTCGATTTTTTTCAAAAAGGTGAAAAAGTTTTAATTTTGAGTAAATACACTATTGTTGAACAAGTACGATATATACATTTTAGCTCCACCTACATACTTGCACAAATTTCTTTTATAAATGTTTTTTTTTAGTGTCATGATCCTGTGGGATTCGGTGGCTGGAGCTTGTGCACCATAAAACAAATACACCGGAAAAAGGAGACATCAACCGAATCACGACTTTCCATATATTTGTATTGATTTTCAGGTAATTGGTTCTGAGATTCATATTTTTGTCTGAAAAAATTTATTTTGGCTTGATCAACTTGATAACGAACAATTTTCTATTAGGTCTGCCAATAAAGTTAAAGCTTTCTCTTTTGAACAAGCGGCGATGCCAACCTAGTGCTTTTGACTTTTTTTGTTTTTACAATATTTGAATATTTTTTTATAATTTTGTAATCAAAAAAATTTCGTCAAATTTAAATAAAAAAACTATTATTTAATTTGAAGGCAACTATAAATGATAAAGATCCAAGTAACTTGCATTATATTATTTTTGCAGCTAAAAGTAATTATTTTTAATAAATAATGAAACAGCGTTTTTTTTTGTGTTGTACATTTCTAACTGTTTTATTTTTCTATTAACATAAAATTAACTAAGTGCCTTTGAATGATTTTTCGATCGCAAAATTTCGCTTTTTAGTGCTTTTTCACATTTTTAAGTGCTTTTTTAGCTTAAAAAGTTGGCATCACTGAATACCCCTTTCAAATAACCATTAAATATTATAATCAAAAAAAATGTTTTTTGCATTTTGTATTAGATAGGCACATCAAATGTTCTTTTTTAAAAACAGGACTTTGCACAATTGTGCGTTCTATATCAGCAAAATAACTTTGAACTGATTAAACATACCTTGGAATTTTTCCAACATTTATTAAACTTATAAAAAATAAATCGTTAAATCAACGGACCTTCAAGATCCTGCAGGATCCTTTCCACATTTGCTTGATGCAGCTATCACTGCTTTGTGTCCTTCTATTTCACAACAGCTGCATTTTCGTTGATTTCTTTGCCCAAGGAAAATATTACAATCAATTTGCCATAACCCATCTGGTGTATAAAACAGCAGCATTTGCATAAAAAATCGGTTTATATATTTTTTTATATATAAACGGTCCATGACCAAGATTAAAAACTTCAAAGTCCTTTACAACACCTCTAGAAGTATCATAGACAATAGTTTTCAACTCAACGGGTTGTGGTTTGGTTTAATTACTTCACGTCCAAGCCACCTTCCCGTAAAAAGTATCATTCTTCCCATCTTCCCGAAAAATTAAATTCGGGATTTCTGTTGCCAATTCAGAACACCGTATTCTGACCATATTTACTTCTGGTTGAACTCTCCAAAACTTATTTGTCGAGTGTTGTGCAGAGTTATTTTCAAAATGTGGATCTGGACGTAGCTGAAAAAACTTTTCGCGGACTATGGAGTTTAAAACGGCAATAATTTTGTTTCCACTAGCCCAGTACATTCGTATCGCAAGGTAACTGAGGCACCCCATCATGATCGCGCAACCGTCCAATCTTTTTATATCTTCTGGTACGTAGTGCACTTGCTGACCATGTTTATGCAACACATTTTTAGTATATTCCACAAAATCCTCGTGAAGTGTTTCTAGAAAAACTTACGATTTTTATTGCTTTTGTCACACTTTGATGAGCTTTTTGAACCAAAAAATTTGGCATCGCTAAATACAACAGCTGAATGTTCGTTATCGGCACTCACACGAATAATACAGTCAAATCCCGATAATTCGTGCCCCGATAAATCGTAATTCCCGATAATTCGTAATAAACTGTCGGTCCCTTGAAAAAATCTTGTTAATTCGTAAAATTTCCATACATTTTGGTCCCCTCGCTAATTCGTAATTTTTTTTTCAAATAAAATCTTCTTTGCCTCTTATAAATCGTAATTGTTTGCTAACTTCCACTTATAATTCGTAATAAAAACAACATAAACATGGAAAGAATGATATTTTGTTAACCGCTATTTTTTTTGCGTGGGATTTTGCTTGTTTGTATGAGTTTATTTTCTTATGACCAGTTTGTTACATGAATAATAAAGAAAAATGTCAAAGCACACGCATCTTTTTAGTAAATAAATTGAAAAACCCGTTAATTCGTATTTTTTTTATTTTAACCCCGTTAAATCGAAACCCCGCTAAATCAAAAACCCCTATAATTCGTAAGAAAGGGCCGGTCCCTTGCGATTACGAATAATCGGGATTTTACTGTATTAAAAAGTGTATGGACATCGCCGTTGTTAAAAAGTTGCCTTATACTCGCGATTATAGAAATATGAGAATTGGGCGTCACTGGTTAAAATACATTGCTTTTTATTTCTTACAATAGGTTCGTTCGAGTACTTTTACACGTTACAGTAACAGCTAAAAGTAAAAAATCTATATATAAATCGGCTAAGGCAGAACTGTTAAGAACATTTTTCTCCTCTTTTTGGCAAGCGATTAGAAGAATAAATACACAATTTGAAAGGTAATTATTTTTATTTTTGTGTTTATTTATTAAGAATAAATATTAACTTAAACTACAATAAACAATAGTTACAACTATACAATTTTATCTTATAATACAAAGTCCCTTAATTTAGCTCTCAAGTTTGGTTTTAGCAATAATGTAATAATGGCTATTACTTTCCAATGGATAGTTTGTTTATTTTATTTTGTTTTTTATGTAATGAAAAATGGTTTTAAAAAACATTACCTTGTTATATTTAAATAAGGCCAATTCCAGGTAATAAAAAAGGGAAAAGGGGTTAGTGTTCAATTTATCCACCAATAGTTTTTAGATTTAAGATTACGAAACATTTAATCTTTTTTTGAAATACTCATGTCAAATCTAGTATTGTTGTTAGTATGATTGCAGTTAACTGGTTTAATATTTGATCTTCTAAAATTATGGTAGAAGATTGGAACTCCATTTTCGTTCTGAATTGCACATTTGCTATCAATGTATAAAACGGCCTCAGGCGGTACAAACCCCGTTTCTAAAGTTTTGGATATGTACGCCCCATCGGTGTATTAAGGAGCCATTATTAAATTATTTTTAGTAAATGCGATAAATCTTAAAATATAATTTCTTATTAAAAATATTATAAAATTGTTTATTCTTACAATATTCGAAGAGTTGTATAATTTTCTGTTGGACACGTACTTTAAAAAATTGCTTTGCTTTGTCCTATATAAATTCGTACACGCTCTTTAGCATTTTCTTTCGAAAGTTCTTATATTTTCATATAGGCTGGGGATATATTGAACCATATGGAACAGCCATAGGTAATGGTGGGTCTAATTAATGATTGATACATTATTATTTTCACACTAGTTTTTATGAACTTTGAGTAAAATAGTGATTTGTATGAAAAAAATGCATTTCTTGCTTTAATTAAAATTTCCTTTACATGTTTATTGAAATAGAGAAACTTGTCCAAGTAAATTCCTAAGTATTTTACCGTGTGTTTATTTGGTATGCTAGTGTTTGTCAAATTAGATTTGATTTCAAAAAGTTTCCAGTTTGTTTTATATCATTGTTGAAAGGTACATATTTACTGGCAGAAGTGCACAATATATATTTTATAAAAATCTGTTCAATATTTTCAGAGTTATAAGCGTTCAAATTTGATACTAACACATATGCAAACACATAAATTAAAATTTTGTTTTTCCAATTATCAAATAAAAAAAATAGGGTGGTCGATTATTCGACATTTTCAAAGAAACCGGTTCGAAATATTTTGACTATGTAAATCTTATGTATAAATTGGCACAGACAAACCAGTTCTATCGATATCTTTCTTTGTTTGTCAACTACTCACGTGGAACATGGCATATGAACCGGAGGTTGGTCCGTCGCCAAATCGATCCATTAAGACGGTAAAACTGAATGCTCGAAACATGCAAATTCTTTATTTTCTTAATATTAAAAAAAAATGATGGTTAAATTTCGTCCATTAGTCAAACACTTGTTTAAATAATTAAAGAAATGTCGTTTTTTCGAGTTGTACTTTTCGAACTGGTTTACTTTTCTTTTACTTTTTACTTTTCATAAAATTAACTTTTATCGTAAAATTACGCGTTTTAGTGATTTTTTCACATTTTGAAGTGGTTTTTGAGCTAAGAAAAGCTGGCATCACAGGTTTTAAGACATTTTTCGCTGATTTTTATCTTCAATCCAAATGGTAAAACGTTCCAATTTTTTTTAATGTTATCAGCGTCTCTAAAACAACACATTTATTGTAGACGGGGCAAGTCCAACATTACTTTCAATATCAACAGCCTTTTCCAGCACACAACCTTCACATACATATTTGTATTAGACTTAAACGGGAAATCCCCTTTTTCTGTTTAAGCATTGTAAAAAAATATTTTAATTATAATGGTGGTGTACAGTGATACTAGAAGTAACACAGTTTGTGGAAAATCATTTGCAAATGCAGAAATTTAATTTGACACTATTTAACTTCCACCGCAAATGGACTGAACACTCGCGTACTCTCGAATGTCTCCTTTTTTTAATGCGTACAAAATATCCGTTAAAAAATGAAGAGTCCCTGGAAAAGAAATGAAAGAAAAAGAACAGGAGGTGAAACAAGAATACAAGAAGAATTTAAGAATTAAATGTGACTGCACGCAGAGAAAAAATATGGTTGGGCATGGTTACGGCAACCACACTGTGTTTATTGTAACAATATATTGTTGTTGTACACAAATAATTGTTATTTTTATTAAATATCAGCAATATTATAGTTACTGTAAACATATTAATGTTTATCGCAATTATAAATTTGAGTATTGTTAACCGAAAAATAATTATTTTTCTAACAACTAAATTATGATAACTTTCAAAACATATTATATTACTCACAGCCATAACATGATATTTAATAGCCATAACATGATAACTTTATATACATTTATCATAATAAGTTTAAGATGCAATCAAAATATCGTTACTCTAATAATATTTTGGTATCGCCATTTGTAAAATAATTTTGTATCAGTTTTGTCGTGTTTTACATAAACATATCGAATTATTTGTTAGTGAGTGGCTAAATAATAAAAAAATAACCATTAAAATAAACAAGAAATTAAAAAAAATAAAGAAAAATATTAAAAAAGAAATAACAAAATAACCATTAAAATAAACAAGAAATTAAAAAAAATAAAGAAAAAACATTAAAAAAGGGTTGTAGTGTCACAAATTAAAAAATCTTTGCTAAAAAATTTTAATAATCTTAAAGTGGTGAAAAAATTTGTGAAATATTGGTGCAAAATATTAACCATTACTGGTAAGTTTTGTGTTATTTTAAGAGAAAAATAATGAAAACTCCATAAAATAATTTATAAATAATTGCGACCTACGACAAAAAGATTACAGTAACTATATTATGTTTTTTATTTTATCATAAGTATTTTTTCCCAATAAAAATATTATTTTTACAGTTGTATCATATTATGATGTTTAAAATTTATGTATAACAGTTCATATCACTTTGCATCATAATATGATTACTTCTAAACTTATTATGATTGCCATGACAATAATATGATTACTTCTAAACTTATTATGATTGTCATGACAATAATATGATTACTTCTAAACTTATTATGATTGTCATGACAATAATATGATTACTTCTAAACTTATTATGTTTGTCATGACAATAATATGATTACTTCTTAACTTATTATGGTTACCATCACAACAATATGATTACTTCTTATCTTATTATGATTACCATGACAGTAATATTATAACTTCTAACCGTTTTATGATTAACAGGATAACAATATGGTTAAGGGAAAAATATTATGATGTAATATTACGAACATATTTGGTCATAATATGATTTAATAACAATCGTAATATGGCGACTACAATCATGAATCTTATCATAATATGTTGCTCTTAGAATATGTTTACCACAACCATGTTTTTTCTTTGCGTGTGGTAGTGAACAGAGTTAAAATAAGCTATGGAGCGTTGAGTAATGGGACCACGGCTCTACGTTTCTTTGCAAATATAGAACGCTCTGCTCTAATAACAGGTGTGGGAAAAATGTTAATTTAAAATTTTTCTATTCTCTTAAGAACTCTTTCTTGTCGATTTTATATAAATGTTGCAAATTTTGAAGAACATTTGAAAGAAACTGCACTGCTATATATAAAATTGTATCCTTGGTCAATTATGCAAGCAGCAGTGCACAAAGTTTTAATATACGGCGTTGATTATATCGTGTCGGCCATCTAACGTTTTTGTTCAACTAGCGTTTATTTTGTGAATGGTAAAACTTAGCTCATGGCTGATCTGACAGATAATTAGTTTTATCCTTCCGCTGAACGAATATGGTTGTGTATACGCTTGAACAACGCTGGGAAATATGACGTCAATAGTCAAACAACAATCCTTATATTGACGTCAGCAGTCGTCGATGGCTGCGAGTGTAAGACGGCAAATCCATCTGAGGAGATCAAGTGGTTGTGATCGAAACATGTCATGGTAACCAGCCGCCTGGGTTCGAATCTCAGGTCAGTCAAGAATGAAAGATTATCAATAACAATTTTAATTAATTTTCATGTTGTAAAATTCCTTTCTTCAAAAAAATAATTTAATGAAAATTAAATTTGATGAACTTAAGCCTGATTAAAATATTAAAAATTTGGATTAAAAACCATAAATAGTTCAACAAAAAAGCCACAATTCTAAACTAAAGATATTAAACCAAATAAAACTGTTAAGCGTATTAGAATTACAGCAACAGTTCCATTTGTAACAATATCAAAGTTTAAACAAAACTTTAGGGAGTTCTACCAAAGGTCTTTTACTTAAGTTTATTTTATTAGATAAATACTTGCATATACACTTGAGATAAAATAAATTATATATTGTCATATAGTATATATGTAGAAGTGTTGAATGCGAACATTGGTTTCGTCGGCAGCATATGCTTGCAATGAAATAATGTATCGATTATAATTATCAGGCGTCATTCATTTGCTTTAGAAGCTTTTTAAAATACAAGTTTTATTACATAAAACTCCATATTACTTTAAAAGAATACATTAAACTGTTTTATTTTGTAATGAGTTTTATTTTCTTCATGAATAAATTTGTTTTAATACGTAAATATTAACATTAAATTATAATTATATGAATTTAAAATTTTTTTTTATATATGAATCCCGAAAAATCCCGATTCGTTTCGGGGCCCCGTTTTTTTGAATTAAAAATCCCAAATCCCGGGTTTCAAAAAACCTGGTCCTGTTTGGCATCCCTTATTGGAATGTTATCAGAAAAGGCTATGGAATGAAATCACGGAAGAACAAAAAGTGCCAGGTGAAGGCATACGAGAAAGAGAAATAGGATTGGTTTTAAAGATTATCTTATTCTGCAGTCATAGTTATCAACTACGATGTATATTCAGAAACAGATTTTAAGTGACTTAGAATTGAATATAAATAAAAAAAAAATCGGGGAATTTATTTCTCATGGTTAGTACATTTATTATATAAATTTTTCAAATTATTCGAATGCGTTTTCAAAGTCAAATTACAATCATCAAAAGCTTTTATACTTCAATAGTCTTGTTCCTTCAATATTTTTCAAGGAATATGTTCTATGGACTATACAAACGAAAATTCTGATAGTGCATAGAAAATTACTAAGAACACATTCGAATTATATGAAAAATGTATATAAAAAATAATACTTTGGTTAATGGTTAAGGCCATTTGACGCGGAGGAATACTGTTTCATACATTAGAAATTCCTTAATAATAAAAATCTGGTCGGGTGCTGTTAAATTTGTTCATTGGATGCTTTACCAATGCACAAGTAACTTTAAGTATTTATTGATCTATTTTAAAGTAGATCTTAAAAAGAATCTTAAAAAAAAGTTGAAAAATATACGATTTTCACGATGTATGAGGGGTGGGCGTGGTCTATAGCGGATTTTTACAAAACTTTATACTTCTTCTTTCTCACTCATAAATACATTGTATAGGAATTGTCATTCTACTGAGAATTCTTCTTTGAATTTTAGCCAACTCTTATACGAAATCAAACCACTGTGCGATGTAGTTATATTTTTTTACGTTTGCGCCAGCTATTGTGTGCCTTTGTAAAAAATATTATACGTTTTAATTTGACAACATGTCTTCGTCATATAGTCTGTTCAGACATATTTATAAATTCAAACCAAAAAAAAAAAAAAAATAAAATAAAATAGCAACTTGTTCTTAAATAAATAATAATAATAATAATAAGTTAACTTGTAGACCGACAAATTGTTGACATGTGATTTCAAGGTTAGAATATCACCACAAGTTGATCAAAGTAATTTTGCAGGATTGTCAAAAACAATAATTACGATTTTTATGAAAATATTAAAAAGACTGCATTTCACGATATAAAAAGCAACACCTTTTCTTAGCCATAAATAGAAATAGAATAAAAATGGACATTAAACAAATATTAAATAAAAGTAAGTGTGGTCTGCATAGTCTGAATCGTATAATAACCTACACCAAAAGTTAAATGAATTGGTCTTATGTTTAAATGAATATCAACATCTATATGAGATCTTTAGTTTTTAAAATATTTTGGGACGGGGCTTGGAATGAAATTTATTTTCCGTTCTGAACTTATCATCGCAAATATTTGTTAAGTCATAGTTGATGTTATAAAATTTTTTTTTCGCCAAGTTTTATATGTGAAAACCAATATTTTTAAGAATGTTATGGACGGACGGACATCCTAAGATCGATTGAGAAAGTATTTGTATTTATTGTGTAAAGTATAAAATGTAATTATTTATTTACTTATTTATTTTAAGTTACACGGAAATAAGTTTGTTTTATAAAGTAATCAATTTGTATTAATAAGATATTGTTTGACGTGCTTAATTCCTAATTTTTATATTTTAGAAAAGCCAAAGATATTAGTTAACAAAACTGCAGAGTGAATGAGAATTGCAAATACTCAAAATGTCTTACATATAAGCTTAAACAAAATAACAACAACAAACAGTTGTGTTAATCTTTCCCCCCCACTTCGATTGGTTGGAATTCTTCCAATATTAATAAAACAAACTAAAAACAAAAACAAATGGCTTTAATGTTTTCGCAAGAAAATCAAAATAAGCGGATTGCCATTTCAGTTTTTTTATGCTGTGCACTTAAAAGTTAATTATTAAAGTAATTTTTGGGAAAACCAAATTTTTATTAATAAGATGGATCCCATAAAACCAAACTTCTTCACAAGAGTTGAAATATTTAAATTAATTTTTTTTAAGTAAATATTTAATATAAAAGGAAAATTTTAAATAAGAAATTGTTAAGTTTGCAAAAAATTTCGTTTCTACACTTTTTTTATGCAAAAAACACGGGTTTGCCAGTATAGCATCGAACAAGTGTACAAATTGGATAGTGTGAACTACCTTGGTTTTTATTAGTTCACATTATCGCGAGTTAACTACATATATTTACAAAATATGCCTTAAAATTATTTGTGTAAAAATGTAAATATAACTGGTCCTTTATAAAATAATGTTTTTATGAAAACTTGTACGGAAAATATAACTGAACACAATTTAAACCTATTTAATTTTGTACACATACTGCAAGTCGTCAGCTTAATAATATATAATCACCCGACAAAAAAATCCATGCAAAAGTGGTAATAAATGCATGGGTTTCAAGAATATGCACTGCTTCTTTTATGGCAAAACATGCAAGATTTTAATTGGCGAGAATACATTCGCATTAGTGAAACGGCACGTCATTAAAAGTTCAGGGATAAATTAGGATTTTCATTGATCGGAAATTATCATTTGAATTAGTTCGAATTAAAAATAATGAAGTTCAATGATTCTAATACGTTTTTTCATTGGTGCTCAATATTAATTTTAATATCAATTGTAAACATGAAAATATTAAAAACAAAATGCCATGTAAATTTTTGAATTTTTTATTAAAGTTTTAAACTTTCCATTTTTAAAAAGCTCGAAAATCATAATATTAAACCTAATGTAATTTTTTTATTAAAGAAACCGCTTCAAAGATTAAAAGATATTGTAAATAATTTTTAAATGTGATATTGATACAAAATTATACATAATAAACAAAAAAAAGGGTGATTATTTATAGAGGTTTTATTGAAATTTCTTCGTATAATTTAAAAACAGCTAATGCGTATTCCTAAATCCACTAAGTTGTCAAACTATTGTTCGCCATTTTTTTTAAAACACTATTAAGTATTAAAATTAAATGTATTAAAATATCACCACAAGTTCATCAAAGTAATTTTGCAGGATTGTCAAAAACAATAATTACGATTTTTATGAAAATATTAAAAAGACTGCATTTCACGACATAAAAAGCAACACCTTTTCTTAGCCATAAATAGAACTAGAATAAATATGCACATTAAACAAATATTAAATAAAAGTAAGTGTGGTCTGCATAGTCTGAATCGTATAATAACCTACACCAAAAGTTAAATGAATTGGTCTTATGTTTAAATGAATATCAACATCTATATGAGATCTTTAGTTTTTAAAAAATTTTGGGACGGGGCTTGGAATGAAATTTATTTTCCGTTCTGAACTTATCATCGCAAATATTTGTTAAGTCATAGTTGCTGTTATAAAATTTTTTATATGTGAAAACCAATATTTTTAAGAATTTTATGGACGGACGGACATCCTAAGATCGATTGAGAAAGTAGTTGTATTTATTGTGTAAAGTATAAAATGTATTTATTAATTTAATTATTTATTAAAAGTTTATTTTATAAAGTAATCAATATGATATTGTTTGACGTGCTTAATTCCGAATTTTAATTCTTGATAAATACACTGAAATTATTTGTTTGAGGATATGCTACTATGCACATTTCACTGGTTGCTAAGGCCAGATATTCAGGAACATTCACCCAAAAATTTTAAGAAAAGCCAAAGATATTAGTTAACAAAACTGCAGAGTGAATGAGAATTGCAAATACTCAAAAAGTCTTACATATAAGCAACGATATCAAAATCACTTCGATTTGTTGGAATTCTCTTAATATTAATAAAACAAAATAAAAACAAAAACAAATGGCTTTAATGTTTTCGCAAGAAAGTCAAAAAAATCCGCTTGCTATTTCAGTTTTTTATGCTGTGCACTTAAAAGTTAATTATTAAAGTAATTTTTGGGAATACCAAATTTTTATTAATAAGATTTTGTTTGTCGTGCTTAATTCCCAATTTTTTAAGTTGATAAATACACTGAAATTTATTGTTTAATGATAAGCTATTTTCTATGCGCATTTTACTGGTTGATAAAGCCAGATCATCAGAATTATATATAAACAGTGAACTCTCGGTAATGTGAACTTACAATATAGTGAATTATTCAATAATGTGAACACCTATTTTTTTTATATAAGCGCTCTAAACAGTGAACAAAGTTTAATGGCTTTAAATAGTGAACAAAAATTTTGGCGATTTTGGTTTATTTTCTAATTTTGGGAATCTCCCAATTGAATACTTTGAGATTTGTTAATGAAGGTCATTTGTCTTTCGTTAAGCATAGAAATCGCTTGAACTTTATATTTTTCGTACACACCTGTATATTAACAAACAAATTTTGTACAAGTGGTTTGTTAAGATGAGAAATAAAAACCTTCCGAGAAGTGGATTGATGCTGAAAGAAAAAGCGAAACAGCTTAATTTCAATTTAAATCAAAATGGACACGACTTCAATGCCAGCGATGGGTAGCTTCACAAATTAAAACAGAGATACGGATTCCGACTTTTAGAGAAAAACTTTCAGCACAACCTCATCTGGTATATCCTTTTAAATTGAAACAAAGAGCAAAGATATATAAACTCGGTTTATCAAATAATTAGCTTTTTAATGCAGATGAGTCAGGCTTATTTTGGAAAATTCTTCCTCAAAAAACATATGTAACATCACTAAAAAAAAATTCACCAGGTGCGAAGATGGAGAGGCAAAGAGTTAAATTTTTTTGCTGTGCATATGCATCTGGATCCCATAAAACCAAACTTCTTCACAAGAGTTGAAATATTTAAATTAATTTTTTTTAAGTAAATATTTAATATAAAAGGAAAATTTTAAATAAGAAATTGTTAAGTTTGCAAAAAATTTCGTTTCTACACTTTTTTTTAAGCAAAAAACACGGTTTTGCCAGTATAGCATCGAACAATTGTACAAATTGGATAGTGTGAACTACCTTGGTTTTTATTAGTTCACATTATCGCGAGTTAACTACATATATTTACATAATATGCCTTAAAATTATTTGTGTAAAAATGTAAATATAACTGGTCCTTTATAAAATAATGTTTTTACAAAAACTTGTACGGAAAATATAACTGAACACAATTTAAACCTAGTTAATTTTGTACACATATGGCAAGTCGTCAGCTTAATAATATATAATCACCCGGCAAAAAAGCCATGCAAAAAAAGTTATAAATGCATGGGTTCCAAGAATAATGCACTGCTTCTTTTATGGCAAAACATGCAATATTTTAACATTAGCGTGTCATTGGCAAGAATGGGTTCGCATAAGTTAAACGGCTCGTCATTAAAAGTTCAGGGATAACTAAGGATTTTCATTGATCTGAAATTATCATTTGAATTAGTGCGAATTAAAACCAATGAAGTTCAATGATTCTAATACGTATTTTCATTGATGCTCAATATTAATTTTAATATTCAATTTTAAACATGAAAATATTAAAAACAAAATGCCTTGTACATTTTTGAATTTTTAATTAAAGTTTTAAACTTTCCATTTTTAAAAAGCTCGAAAATCATAATATTAAACCTAATATATTTTTTTTTATTAAATAAACCGCTTCAAAGATTAAAAGATATTGTAAATAATTTTTAAATGTGATATTGATACAAAATTATACATAATAAACAAATAAAAAGGTGATTATTTATAGAGGTTTTATTGAAATTTCTTCGTATAATTTAAAAACAGCTAATGCGTATTCCTAAATCCACTAAGTTGTCAAACTATTGTTCGCCATTATTTTTAAAATACTATTAAGTATTAAAATTAAATGTATTAATTAAATCATCAACTAATTTTAATTGCATAAAATATTCAACCCTTTTAAATCCTTAAATAATACATACCAAATTATAGTAAAATATTGCAATTCATACTTAAGAGTTAAATGGGAATATTGCATATAAATTAACATGCATTCAGTTATGAAAAATGTATTATAAGGTGTGTATTTTACATTCATTTAAGTTAGTAGTAAAGAAATCATAAAAAATATTCTCTCTTCTTGAACAACTTCAAAGATTTTTGTTGGAAAGGAGTTTTGTTTTATATTTAATTAATAACACAAGGGGACAAAATTTAACTTTTTTTTTGCGCGGCCTGGCACATTGATGCAAATTTTAACTAACTTGGGGTATCAAATCTAATCTGCATTTTTCTCTTTTAGCTCTACTTTTCGAGATATACTGTTATGTCTAAAATTAAGGCACTTTCACTACACATATTTGAATAACTTGTAAACGGTTGACCATATTTAGTTTGAAAAAAATCATAAACTCGGTAACAATATTATCTTTAAGCCGTCCTTACATTGGTTTTAAATTTACCCTGTAGATATTGATAAATTTTTAAATAAAAGAAGGAAAACTTTGAAAAAAAAAAATTTTTGCTTTTCAAAAATTCATAAAAAATAAATGCGACAAAAATCACAGTTTTGATTTTAAAACATATAGCTCAACATAATTTCGAATGAAATGAGGTTTATTTTATTGTAATCGGTGCACAAGTTTTGATTTTGAGAAAACTAAATATCGATTTCCATACAAAAAGAAAAAAACGTTCATGACACACAAATTTTTAAAGTGTTATTTTTGTATGGAAATCGATATTCAGTTTTCTCAGTAAATTGTGAATAAAATCAAAAGTTTTGCACCGATAGTCAACCGTTTTCAAGTTATTTCAATATATGTAGTGAAAGTGCCTTAATTTTAGACATAACGGTATATCTTGAAAAGAAGAGCTGATAGAGTAAAATGGAGATTTGATTTGAAATCAGACCTCGAATTAGTAAAAAATTGCAATCAAACTCCAGACCGCAAAATTACTGTTCCGCAGTGTAATTTTTACTTTTTTGCCCTTGTTATAAACAATTTAATTTAAACAATTTTTTGTAGATTTTCCTTTTAGAGATATGATTTTTTCTACCAAAGGAGGATTTTTCTACCAAACTTTCTGGCAACGTTGTATAAAAATATAAAGTTGAAGCCAGATATAAACTACGAACGAAAAACAAAACGAATTTCCGAGTACAGCAAAGTGTGTACTCCCCCGCCCTTCTATTTTCCCCTCCCTTCTATAAACTCAAGACTTTGCAAAGTAAACTTTGCCTGTCTAAAAGGGCACTAACTATTAAAGTCAATAATGGTTTGACAACGGGCAGCGCTGGGTCTTAACGGTCAGTTTTTAATAAATTTTAAAGTATTGATTTTAAATAATTCAAACTTTTTTTGTTTGAAATAATTTATGTATTAGTTTCTTTACAATTATAATTATACACTTGGTTTCACGTACATACCTACATACATACATACGTATTTGCTAATACATTCCATATTCATAAAGGGTGTTCAAAAAATTAATTTTTCTTCTTTACACTCTTAAATAGATCGCTATAAAAACACAGAGCAAATGATGAATTAGTAAACTCCCATTAATATGGGAGTTCAATTGATAAAATGAAGAAATTTTGACCATTTGGCTTCCAAACAACCTTTTTTTTTATATATATTTCATTGATATTCAATATTATTGCGATTGATGCGTTTTAAGAAAAAGCATTGTAAGTCCTTATAAATCAACAATATTGTTATTTTTCTACCTCATCTGTTAATATATATTTAGAAAATATACTTAATATTTTTTAATCCAAATTTTCAATATTTTAATCAGGCTTAAGTTCATCAAATTTAATTTTTCATTAAATTATTTTTATGAAGAAAGGAATTTTACAACATGAAATGGTCATGGTAGCCAGCCGCCTGGGTTCGAAACTCAGGTCAGTCAAGAATGAATGATTATCAATAACAATTTTAATTAATTTTCATGTTGTAAAATTCCCTTCTTCATAAAAAATAATTTAATGAAAAATTAAATTTGATGAACTTAAGCCTGATTTAAATATTGAAAATTTGGATTAAAAACCATAAATAGTTCAACAAAACAACCACAATTCTAATTATACTTAATATTAATTATGAAAACTTTTTGAAAAATAGTCACCAATGTTTCAAAAAAGAATACAACTGCACCAAAGTTTCCATCCCTGATATGTATAAGTGACAATTTATAAAAACAAACGCAATTTTATTATTTTCTAAAACAGATCTGGTAATTTTTGCTATGTAATTATCTGAGAACCGTGTTAACTGAAAATTTTTGTTGGCAGTTGAATTGTTTGATTTTCTTACAATCGTCAGAACTAGAAATTTACACTCACAATATTATTACAGTAACGGACAGTAGTTTATTTAAGAAATATTCCGTTCAGTCATTTTTAAATAAATAAACATTTAAAATTCCAAGCAAATTTATTTTTAACTGATTCTAACAGTTATTCAAAAAACTAAGTGCATATTAATACGGATTTTCAGTTGCAGTTAATATTGTCCGTTGATTGAGTTAAATTCTTCTTTATGTTAAAGTAAATAAAAATGTAATTTAAAGCAACGAAAAGTTAATTTAATTTTTACTGTCGAAAATTCAACACCATATTCCGTAAAATCAAATAAATATTCAGTTATTTTGTAAAATTTAACCGTCAAAAATTCAACACCATATTCAGTAAAAACGATTAAATATTCAGTTATTTATTAAAATTTTACTGTCAATTTTTTACTGTCAAATTGACCCCATATTCAGTAAAAACAATTAAATATTCAGTTATTTTTTATAATTTTACTACCAAAAATTAATTTTTACTTATCTATAAAAAATGAATTGCTTGTTTTGTGTAAGCAATTCCCATTTTCTATATGTTAAAATAATTTAGTTAAATACATCAAATTTTAAGAGTAAAATAATTGCGAAGCCATATCGGTCATGCTGCTGGTGTCTTATAATTGAGAGTTCTTCTGTAAACAACGTTGTCAGTACAACAAAAGTAAAACAAACGTGTGTAACTGGGTAAGTAAATAAAAATATTCTCCCTTACTCGCTTATAAGAAAAACAAGCGGACAGGTGTCTGTCTGGTATTTTTTTAGAAATTCGGCTCTTTTGTGGAGTAAACGAAAATTTAATAAAATAACTGAATATTTAATTGTTTTTACTGAATATGGGGTCAATTTGACAGTAAAAGATTGACAGTAAAATTTTAATAAATAACTGAATATTTAATCGTTTTTACTGAATATGGTGTTGAATTTTTGACAGTAAAAATTAAATGAACTTTTTGTTAAAAATAAATGAAAAATAGGTAGACCGGTTTTTAATTAAACTTTCATTTATTTTATATTACAATTTCAGTTAATTTTACGTACAGAATATTGTGAGTGTACTATTGGTTGCCATTTTTCCTTGGCAGTATATTTGTAGTACATTGCCAGACCTAACATTATTGTAAGATCTGACCACCGTCTTTGCGAAGCTTTAGTAATAAATTGGTGTCTTGCTACGTGCAAAAAATTGTGCATAAGGGGGGAAGGACCCGATATAGCATAAGTGGCGCCGAGAAGCCGACGTCGGATTAAGAGCTCACCCAGGATAAAAATGAAGCCATACTTGAACAACAAACAATGATATGTGATACAAACAAATCGGACTTTAAACGGCGGCGCTGTATATAAGAAATATAAATACAGGTATAATAAACTTATACATATTTAATGGGCTTCATTCTGGGGCACGGCATAAAAGTTAGTTTATTAAAGGCTATAAGTACAAAGTTGTAGAGATACACGTGGTATGACGTGCGAAAAATTGCATATTAGGGTAGTACGGCGTCGAGAATTTGTTGTCGGATTAAAAGGCCACCTTAGGAAAAAATTAAAAAATTAATTTACTTTTCGTATTTTAAATAGAACTAACCTTAGTGCAAATTTCATCCAAATCGGAAGACATCGATTTTAAAATTAAGTCACTTGACATGAAATACGCCATATGTATACAATATACAATTATAAATCGTGACGTCTTGACACGAGATTTGTTTTTATTTAGATATAAATTTATAAAAGAATTAGTTGAGCTTCAATTAATCATATTTTCTATGCACCGCATATTGATTCCAATTTTTGTGACACCACTTATTAAACGGAATGGATTGTTTTTCTATTTAATAACACATTTTTTATTGTTTTTTTTCCTAGTTCCTCGTTTGTTATTTGAATACTCACAACTTAACTAATTTTTGATTTGTACCTAGCGGTAAATATTGAAAGGACCGCAAGTGTCAGGCCTTTTTGAAGGCCTCTATACCCCTATCTAAAAGATTCGCTTCGCATGATATCCTTCCTTTCAGAAGTATGCCTTCTAGAAGGTATAAACTTATTTTTGAAAGACCTTCTTAAATATTCAGTACACATTTGCTACTCCGTTCTTTAAGAAGGGAGAAGGGAAGTTGTTCAGTTTTATTTTCTTCTTATTTTTAGTGACCTTCCTTGCTCCCATCTTTGGGAAGGGATTGAAGTTGTTATTAAAGGTAGTGTGGAAGGGCTTGCTACCAATGACAACCTGTGCAAAAAATAAATAAGTACGGAATGCGGCGAGAAGGGCTTGTGACTGCTAAATAAGGCCTTCTATTAGGCCTCTAAACTTACTCCAGTTGCCACTGGGCAGTGTTCTTTTTAAGGGTTTTGATGTGTTGGTGCTGGTATAAACACACATGTCTACTTGTATAATGTCATAATATTTATTTCATTTACACGGTAAATAAATTAATGGTTTTTTTATATTTGAGATTTTAGTATTCATTCTATTGTCCTTTCAAGCAGAACCAAGAACCAATTGTAAGTGGTTTGAAAAAGCAACGATTTAATAATCACAATAAAAGAAAAATATTTCCAAGGTATTGAATTGAAATTCAATATGCAGTTTATTTAACAATTTAGGATTTGTGTCTTACAAATTTTACTGAATTATTGATTAAAAGTGTACACGTCTAAATTTAATATTTTAAATATATTGCGACATTCTTTTAAATTGCTATAAAAAGTTATTCAATTATAAAACCGTAGGAAGACAATTACAGTGTATGAATGTAGAAGCCAACGACGTAGATGCGTTGCCACAGCGTATAATAATTTATACAAAAGCGCACAAAAGCTGTAGTGACTGTATTACCGTAGAGAAAAAAAAATACGATACATTTTAATATTTGTTTTTTCAAATTGAATATTTGAAAACAAAATAAAAGGAACAAAAACTAAATAAAATGTAAAAAAATGTTTTGGTTTCTAATATAAGTTTTTATTTATGTAAAAAAAAACGCAAGCGACGGAATTGTGGTTAAATTGAGTGTGTTAAAAACATTAATAGCCTTACGTCATGTGTTCCTAGCATAAATATTTATACGTAAATAAAAAAATAAAAAAAAAATGTTAATAATTGACATACAAAAATTTTGTTTGTGATAACATTTTTGTTTATAAATATATGGTCACATATAAAAAGTTTTTTACGTCCTTTCTACTACGCAACTACTTTTTTTATTAACTTCTGATGGATTTTACATAAAGTATGTTGACCCTTTATCGTATTTGGAAGAAACATTGTATGTGCTTCCTTATTCTAATTAAAAGAAAAGAATTTTATAACAAGAGAAAATTCGTTAACCTTGAAAACTATTTGAATATATAAAGAAATTTATTTGTTTTGCGGTAACAAATTTCAAGTTCGTATCTGTATTGGACACCAGTGATGGGCACATTTTAAATTTTCGTTCCGTTTTGCGCTTCTTTATTAAGCTTGCAACAGAGATAAAAAGTTAAAATTGTTAAAGGGTACCGAATCCGTATTTAAAAAAGTACGTTTTTTGAAAATAATTTAAAGTATTGAAGTTTTATATTAAAATCTACATAAAAAACTATTAAATTGCTGACACAATTGTCAAATAAGATTCATAGCTCAAGTTATCGTGGATTAGTGAAGCCAGAGAAACTTATGGACCTTTCTTTTGATTTGAATTTTGTTAAGAAGCCACTATAGTTTCATACACGCAGAGAAAAAACATGGTTGGGGTAAACATATTCTAAGAGCAACATATTATGATAAGATTCATGATTGTAGTCACCATATTATGATTATTATTGAAACCTATTATGACTAAATATACTCGTAATATAACATCATAATATTTTTCCATTAATCATATTATTATTCTGTTAATCATAATAAGTTAAGAAGCAATCATATTATTATCATGTTAATGATAACAAGCTAAGAAATTATTCATATTATTGTCATGTTAATCATAACAAGCTAAGAAGTTATCATATTATTATCATGCTAATCATAATAAATTTAAAAGCAATCATATTATGATGCAGCACCTTTCATAACTGTCATATAAATACAAAATAAATTAAAATTTTCTTGCATCGATTTTTATTTTGTGGCTTTTTACAATTTTTCTTAATGTAAATCAAATAGCGGAGTTCAATATTAGGCTTGCAAAAGAGAAAATCCAAAATCTGTGGTTTTCATGGGTAACCGCGTTTTTCTTATTTTTCTTTTCTGATTTTAAATGTTGTTGGCATATTGCCTAATTTTAATTCCTCTTTACATGTTTCTAAAAACTTTTGAAAAAAGATGTATTAATTCCGATTTTTTAACGTGGTGCACAATACCTATTCCATAGTTAAATCTAGAATGGGTTTTCGGCTCTCCTGAAAATTTTTTTTTAAGATATACGCAGTTGCCCAAGAAAACAACAGAAATATCAAAACAATTTTATAAAATATAACGAAATCTCTGTGTGTTTTTTTGTTGGATTTTACAAAAAAACTACGATAATTTCCATTTGCACTATTAAATCACTAAACTGAATGAACTCCGCTAATATTTTAATTTTTTTAAATTCTTTAAGCTTATTTTTTTATGGGAATTTATCTTTAAATTGTTTAACCGCTCACATATAAAATTAACGACACAATTGATACAAAATTATTTTACAAATGGCGCTTAATATTATTAGATTAAAAATGGTTTGACTGCATCTTAAACATAATATGATAAATGTATAGTAAGTTATCATGTTATGGCTATTAATTATATGGTTGTGAGTAATATAATATGTGTTGAAAGTTATCATAATTTAGTTGTTAAAAAAATAATTATTTTTCGTTCAACAATACTCAAATTTATAATTGCGAAAAACGTTGATATGTTTACAGTAACTATAATATTGTTGATATTAAAGAAAAGTAACAATTATTTGTGTACGACAACAATATATTGTTATATTAAACATAGTGTTGTTTCCCTAACCATGCCCAACCATATTTTTTCTCTGCGTGTACTCTTCACCACAAATATAAGACAGATCGCGGAGCACCTATCTCGAAAATAGAGGCCCACGGTATTGGGATATCGGAAAACATGCGAGCCGTAGTTATGTGTCAAAGTCAAGAGAGAGAGCTGTTCCGATTATCTGCAAAGGTTAAGCACTTCACTTGTCTCGATATAGCATAGTTATCTCAGATTAAAGTGACAACATGTAACTTATGTAACTAGTTTTTGATTTTAGTAACAGTACCAGTACATCCCTGCGTGTAAAGTTTAAATTGTTTGCCTCAAATTTCTTCGTCCTTAAATAAAGTGCGCCGTTTAATGCCACACTTTTTTTTATTGTTAGTAAGAAAAAAAAAAATGTAAACAGTAAAGTCTTAGGGGTCGATCCAAAATTGGGTACAAATTGCCTCATCTTGTGACACTGGTCATAAATAACATGATATATGTAGCTCACCATTGCTAAACTGGTCAATACAAAATAGAAATATGTGGGTATTGAATAGAACTACAGATATCAATAACTCTGTGTGTCAACGTAATAATGACTTCACTAAATGTTTCATCATAATGGGTATTCCATTATTTGGCTTCAAACGTAAAGTTTAATAACACATAATGATTTCGATAAATAATTTATTTCATTATTATGCTTGGAAATACAATGCTATTTAAATAAAATCCTCTATTGAAATAAATTCCTCCAAATTCCTAGTTGCAGCAGTCGATCTTTTTTCGCAAATTTCGAGCGATATCTCGGCAAGAACTTGAGGAATGTTAATTTTTAAATACTCCAACGTTAGGGGATTATCCGCGTAGGCACGGTCTTTAACTTAGTCCCTCAAGAATAGTCTTAAACCGCGTGATCTTGATGGCCAATTGACGACGCCAAAACGTAAAGCCAATCGTGTTGTGCGGCGGCTCGTGGCAACGTATTGTTGAATCCACATACCTTCCAGCTCATAAAAAGGTTCGGTTTTCATACACTTTCACTAACTGAAGTGATATTTTCGGCAGTGCGCACTTTCCGATGATACACAGGCCTGACCACATCTACAACGCTTCTTGTGTCATTTCTGTATAATTTTGTCAATTTCTTGCACAGTTGAATCACCTCTATTCTAGTAAGTTTTACTTATTTTTACACGTTCTTAGGCTGTTAAACGACCCATATTCGTAAATGGCAAACCTAACACTTACCTATCACACTAATGACACTTCGAATGACAGATATTTTACAGTTGTCAGCCTGGCCAAACCGGGTTTGAAAATACTTAATGGACTACCAGTACATTTAACCTATTAAGATAAGTTTTTCACCAAGTTAATTTAAAACTTACTATTACTTTAACTTCAAAGCAACAATTTGTTTTGACAGCTTGGTGAAATTGGTCGTAAGAGTGTTTTGGCTTTGGCAGGGATTAGTTAAAACTGCTGAAGAATTATTAAGAAAGCATAACGGCGGAAATAAGTTTTTTGTGTTCATAGTCCAAGTCAAGTCTGATTTCCTAAGCTAAATACTCATAGGGAAAGTTCAGTCTTAGAAAGTAGAATTTATTTAATATTTTTTTAAGTGTAAATTATCCAACAGAACTGCTTTGACACCACATTTTCAATACAATTTAATAAACAATTTAAAAGATTTTGTTTCTCGTGAAGGTATTGTTGAAGGGATTAGCTATTCCTATGCGCATTTCACTGGCTGCTTAGGCCAGATCGTCAGGAAACTTCATCCAAAGATTTTAGAAAAACTAAAGATATTAAAGAAATAAAATTGTTAAGTGAATAAGAATTATAAGCAACAGCTTTACATGTAACAATATCAAAGCTTAAACAAAAACAGCAACAATACAATCAATAGCGAGTTTATATTTTCTTACTTTCCCCACTACAACATATGACATAGGTCGCTCTGAGCGACTTCTCAAATTCAGTCGGAAGGACGTGTCAAGACTTACATACGTGCTTACTGGTCACTGGACGATCGGCAAGCACGCTATGAGACTCGGCCTCCTTTTCAATGAGTGCTGCCGCAGCTGCAGAGAACCTGGAACTGAGGAGACAGTATTTCATCTTCTATGTGATTGCCCGGCGTTTAACTCAATGCGACATAGACTATTCGGGAATTACCTTCTACAGGGACTCTCGGAGATATCGCGGGTGGGACTCAACAGACTGCTGAAATATCTCAACGCAACGGGCTGGCTCTAGCCACCTCGGCATTGCCCCTGGGTCAAGTTTGATCGAGGGGTTCCAATTTCTTGACGAGTTGTGTGGTGTCAAAACGGAGCCACTGTCGGCTCTACTTGCTGCAAGCCTGGACCTATGCGTGCTACCACGTTAACCAACCAACCAACCAACCAACCAACCAACCAACCAACCAACCAACCAACCAACCAACCAACCAACCAACCAACCAACCAACCAACCACCAATGGGTTGAAATTCCTTCAACAGTTATTGTGGTTGTAAGTAGGTTAAGAAAAAACAACTTGCTATTGTTTACGCAAAAAATACAGCATGTTGCCAGATTTATATACAAATTTGTCCTAGAAGGCCGTCTTGAATAGGCATCTATTTTATTTTGACAGCGTTGTTTCTTATGCTCTATCGCATAGACACTCATTCTCTCAGAATTGGTACAAGACCTTCATTAATCTTCAAACATTTTGTAAACAAAAAGCTTATAACAAAAAATCAGAAATGAAAACATAAAATGGAGAGAATTTCAAGTTATCTACTGTAAGAGACAAAAATTATAATTTTTTTTTCGGTGAGAACCATACAACCGGAATGTCAACTAAGCCTATAA
The DNA here is from genome assembly GCA_949318255.1 of Pollenia labialis. NCBI lineage: Eukaryota > Metazoa > Arthropoda > Insecta > Diptera > Polleniidae > Pollenia > Pollenia labialis. The sequence continues at coordinate 116,943,356 of OX439140.1, forward strand.
TTGGAAAACTGTAATACTATGTTCACACTTGAGTTTTTAAACGCGTTTAAGCAAAATGTTGATTAAGTTAATCAAAGCCGTTCACATTACATTTGAGATGATTAAGAAAAAAAAAAAAACAAACAAATTTATATTTCTTTAAAGTATTAAAAATTGATAAAAAAAATACTTTTATAAAGTTATCAGAAGATTATTTTTAACATATTAATGATGAAATTGTGAAAATTTATGAATTATTTAAGGAAAAAAATAAAAACATTAAGTCTGGGTTCACTTCATGAACGTTTTCTTTCAGAAAGTCTGAGTTTATGGGTGAGAGAGGAGAGAAGAAAAGCATGTTCTCTTCCCCTCTCACCAATAAACTCGGACTTTCTGAAAGAAAACTTTCATTGTGTGATCCCAGACTAAGCAGAAATCGTGGCCGGTTGCTCAGTTTATGTTGGTCGATTCTACATTACACTCAGTTTGAGGTATGTTCAGTGGATTCTTTGTAATTAATGAAGTGATTTAGTTGTTAACATGTCAATTTGAAGTGATTAACAAATCACTTAAACGCGTTTAAGAACCCAAGTGTGAACATAGTATAATTAAAGATAAGTCAATAAGTCCCTACCCAATAACACATTTTATCATTTAAAAAAAGGCGCACAATTCTGCGCTACGCAATAAGGCATACAAAGATGTAGTAAAGTAAGTGAAAGATCTCTTCACAAGTTGTATAAAAGAAATAATAAAATTTCAAGTGCCACGGCATTCCCTTACTGCGAAGCAGGTTTGTAAGGGAGAATACTAAAAAATAACTGTAAAAATACATTCAGTGTGTAAAGCTGATAGCTACACTCACCAGTTTATATGCTTTGAATACAGAGATTTTGTATCAAAAATTGATTGCTTCAAAGTGGGAACTCGCCATTAAAAATGCATGCCTTCCGTAAGCTAGATGGTAAGCGAAACTCTTACATTTCTTCCTCAGAAACCTGCTTCGTTTGAAGCACAATTTTTTATTAGGTAGTTATTAAATTTTTTCGCCTGCATTCACTTTTATAGATTTTGTTTGTTTTATATATTTCTGAAAAGTAGATACAATTCAATGATATATAAAATGTGTCTTTTAATGTGTGGGAAAAACTTATGTCAAACCTATTTTGTTTTGTTGTATTGAAACAAAAAGACGGACTTAAATCAATTTGTCCTCGTTTGGTAAACAGACATTTAAAACAAATATGTTAAGTAGAAGAGGTAACAAAACGTGACAAATGAATATGAGAACAATTATTTATAACAGATTTCTTTTAAAAGACTTACAGTAGGTAACCGATATACCGATATATAAAATTCTCGTGTCACGGTGTTTGTTATTGAATTTCTCCAAAATGGCTTGACTGATTTTTATGAAATTTTGTATATGTATTTGTTAGGTATAAGAACAGGTCGTAAGGTATATCTTTTTAGCTAATCAACCGGGTTTCTTTAAATTTGGTATGCAGACACTGTAACATCTGAAAGAAACTTGGGCGTGAAATAGGGCAAGAGGGGTAAAAGCTCCCCCTCTTATATCTTCTTAGCTTATCAAGCGGGTTTCTTTAAATTTGACACGCTGACACTATGACATCTGAAAGGATATGGGAAATAGGGCAAGAAGGGTAAAAAATTACCCTTCCCATATCTTCTTAATTAATCAACCGATTTTCTTGAAATTTGGCATGCAGACACTGTAATATCTGAAAGGAAATAGGGTATAGGGCATGAAATAGGGCAAGACAGGTAAAAAAAATAATAATTTTACAGAAGGAATGAATTTTACAACATGAAATTAATTTAAATTTATTGATAACTATTTTTTGGCTGAGCTGGGGATCGAACTCGGGTTGAATATACGTTTTTAGAATAACCACATTCTCATCATCAGAATTCGTTGCAGTTCTACCCTCTGCACTACTGGAGTGCCTGCCAGCCAATAGTCAAACATTAATCATTAACCAATGGTATTGGTGTTTCGAAATTTTCTGTAAATAATTATCATTTTTCAATTAATTTACATGTTTATTCTAGGTATACCATTAAAAAACAAAAAAGATATGGTTTAAAAAATGCATTCAAAACAACACACTCAGTTGGATATTTTGTGCAAGCAAATTGCCGTGTAAGGAAAAATTTCTTAACATTTTTATACGTATTTTTATTACTGGTGCATTGCAAAATATTTCTTGCAGCAGGTTTTTTTTTATAAAATAGTTTTCTTATACACAGTACTTTTGATATTGACACATATGGAAAAAGAGACGGTACTTTTGAAATACTCTCTTAAAAGCGGGTTTTTCTTATATGAGATGTTCTTATATCCGTTATCCATTTTATGTAAATTTTTATTTTTTTTCAAATGCCTTTGCAGCAGTGCTCTTATAAAAAGCACACATTTTATCTAATAATGTATTTGTGAAATTATATATTTGATCGAAAAATATATTTACTGTATTTCTGTAATTGTTGAACTTTTCAAATATGACTCTCTCTAATGCCAGACTTTAATTTTGTAAACAATCTTATATTTTCTGTATCTTATGTAATTCACATTTTTTGTTAAAACTTTTGCATATTATCGACGAACTTCCTTCACTTCCATTATGATGGATACAAAAATATCACATTTAACTATAAAAATATTTATCTTGTTCAAGTATCATTCTTTTAAATGCTCATGTACTAGAATTATTCAGACATTGATTTTTGTTAGATTACATATGCATCCATGAATGAAGTTTTTTTTTATACATCCCTAAATTTGTGTATTAGGATGGTACTTAATTAAAATTTTAATTAGAAATAATTTAAAAATTTAAAAACTTTTAATATTTTTATAAAGTTAAGGAGGAAGGATTTGAAAGCAAATCTTTTCTAAAATGTCTAGTATTTGAAAAAGAGCAATACTAAATTAAGGCTTGTAGCTTTCTTAGAAATGATTTATTCTCAAAGGTTACGCAAATTGTCAAATTACGAATGATATAAAATCGAAAGAAATTTCAAACATTAAACCTTTTTCACAAATTGAAATAAAAATTTCATGTCGAGTGACCCAATTTTGAAATCGATGATTGCACCAAGGTTAGTCCTATTGGATAGTAGTTTAGACACAAATTTTCAACAAGATCGGTCAAAGAGCTTCTGAGTTAGAGGGGATCAAAGTTTGACATTTTGGCCAAACATGGAATGTTTTTCTTTTTTGCTAAAAAAAAACTCATGTGTATAAACAAAGTAATTTCTAACTTTAGAAGAAGTTTTTAGCATATGTACTATTTTAAATTTTTTCCAATTTGTGTTTAAGTGTTTCTAAAACCTTAAAAATAAAACTTATGCAGAGAAACCAGACAAATTAACCTTTCCGACGGTATGTAACAACCCAACTATCATTTTATACCATCGATACTGTAATGCCCACAATATACTAATCCCAGGAATAAAATCACTTTTTTTCTGTTGAAATGTTGACAAATAATTTTTTTTTATTTATTTGTAACACTCAACTTACATGATGAATTTTATGACGTTTTGGACGTCATTTTTTTGTATGGTAGCAAGCGGTATAGAGAATAAAGAGGGGTAGAAAAATAGACATGATTTCTGTTTTCTCTTCCTCTCTCTTCTCTTCACCGCATGCTATCAAACAAAAAATGACGTCTAAAATTGGACGTCATAAAATTCATCATGTAAATTGAGTGTAATAATTATTATAATAAAACGATAAATAATTTAATAAAATTTAATCTTAATCACATTCGATCCTTTTATATCCTAATATTTTACATTAAATTTGTTGTAGCTGATGAAGTGTTTAAGTTCGCAAATTTTCAAATACCCAGTCTTCCATCCTCCCTATTTATCGCCCTTATTTTCTTCTTTTTTGCCAATCCTTTCTTGGCGTTACTACGTTTTGCTTTTTTTTTTGCTTTGGAAAGCAATTGCATTGAGTAGAGGCAGACAACTGAGTCTTCCATCGTCAAGAGGTATAAAAGCATGGTATTGAGCGGTGCCATCGATTGTTTCCGCAGCATCAAATCTGTGTTTTCAATATTTCCGCATTATGTATCCTCTTTGCAACTAAAAACCATTTCAGTTTCTTTACAATAATTCTATGCCCAATGGAATAAAGCAGTCGCATCTAAGATGCGTACTTGATGAGAGCACTGGAGGCTATACTTCGCTGCATTTCTTTAAAGGTTTTCTCCAACACCATTACATGCTTCTTTACCATGAGCAGTAGGATGAAAATACCACTTAGCTGGTATTCCAAAATCTTTTTCATGAGCTTTACGACTTGCAAAGCTACTTTTGTTTTTGAAGTGTTGACGAGCTACGTCTGAAACGTAGTATACCTTCTCTACTGTAAAATTACATTTAAGATAATTTAGAATTATCTTCTGGTATTCATAAACCGAAACGGTATCATGTTTTAAATCGTCGGATATGATTGCCATACTTTTGTGTTCCAGTTTTTCATGTTTAATGTAGTAAATAGCTACTGTGAATATAGTTGCTTGGTCGTTATTGAAGTGGAATGACTTTATGGCGTCCTGAAATCAAACGAAATAAGGAAATGTATCTTCAAATCTTTGAAGAATGACCACTGCTCTTTGACTAAAAAGTCATGGGTTCTCAAATTTAGCAATCCTTAACACATTTCTTCCCCAAAATCATCCATTTTTGAAATTATTGTTTTCAATGTGCATCTTTCAGTCTTAAGCCACGATTCAAATTTTACCTCCTCAATACATTCTCGCTGAAAAGAGTTAATTAAATTCACTTTGATGAATGTTTTTTGTGCGCAATTTGAACCTTCGCCTAAGTGGTAAGAAGTTGTTGCATTAGGACACATAGTCAGTTTAAGGCAATCACGGTAATCGTGCAAATCTTCTGGTGAATCATTTCTTGAATACTTTAAGTTGATTTCCTTTAACATCAGTTTAACATTTTCATGGTAAATGCAAACGCATACTGTGTAAGTTCCGCTGCTTCCTGCCAAAGCGCAGTGTATTGGCCTCAGTTGGGTAAATTTTGTGAAACCAATTTTGACATCCTCGTGTTCTGTTTAAAATGTTGCGAATAACTTATTCAGGTTGCAGAGAACCATTATGTGTTTTTTGAACTTTCTTGCCATCGATTCGTACGGACACCCATTCTTTCATCCCTGGCATCAAGCGACTCATATCATCTCGCTGATAAAACTGAGTTACTAGAGCTTCAGTTTCGCACTCTTAAGTTTTACCCTTCTTTTTTTTGGGAGTGTAAGAATACCATGCTAAGCAACCAATTTTTTTTAGCAATTCTTGCTTTTCGCTGAGACGTCATTATTTTTGCACAGCTTCATGTCGATGGAACAGGCGTAAGAAGTTGAACTCTTTCAGCTCTACACTGTGACGTTTTGTATTTTTCTCTTATTTGGTGAAGAACTTCTACTGCATCCTTATTATATTTGTTTTGACACTTATTCTTTGAACTTCCAACTGAAACATTAGAATAACCAACATCATCAACAGTTCTGTCATCAGTATCAGAATTACTTTTGTCTTCATCTGGAATAACTTCAACGCAAGGCTTATCAGTATTCAATTCCGGTAATTCGTTCAACTTTCCGAGCTCTTTCCTGCATGGTCCACAAATTTTCAACCGTTTTGACAGCGTATGAATTTTTTTAATAAGCCGTCGGAAATATTTCGCATATTCGATGATTTGAAATGAAGCAAATATCTCACTTTGAAGCTTGAACTTTTTCGGAGCAGTAGACATTGTAAAAATTAATTATGTTAATAACACACGTCTAAACTGTAAAGCTGTTTCAAAAAACTGAATTACAAAAGTCTTCAGAACGACAATAAATAGTTTTTTTAAGATCATATTGGTAGTATATTTTAATGAACTTGTTTCATTTTTTGTCAGGATGAAGAAGTGCTTAGTGTGGTTTAATCGCATGTTACATAACTAAAATAATAAAGTACATTTTTTAACCAATTATTACTAATAGTAATAAAAATAAGCCACTTGTAAATTTTCACCTTTTAAATATAATATTCAAAAACAACCTGTCAATTTCTATCTCTCCACCCACATTTTTAAGGCAAGTGTCAAAAAATAATAAATTAACTGGTATTTCGGAGGATGGCCATAAAATATTTTCACCTGATTTAAAAACTTGTCTCAGGGCACCTGATATTTTGACAATAAAAATCACATTTAATTATAAAACAAAATTGATTCTGCAACTTCAGGCAAAAATTCGAAAGCCCGTAATTAAAACGTCGGCAGTAACTTCAAATTCTCTCCGATTTCTTTTGTTTTCTTTTGTTCTTATTTTTCTTTATTTTTAAAATGTATGAAATTGAATGAAAGTATGGTAGCATTGTTAAGAGAATAAGTGTCTAATGTGAGAGCATTAGAAAAACGTTCTCAAAATAAAATTGATTTTATTTCTCGACCGCATTCTCTGGCATAATTTTATGTCAAACTGTATTAAAAACATCGTTCAGCCCCAGTTCTGTTTCATCATTTAGTATAATAAAAAAAATTATTTGTCAACAAATAAATAAAAAAATTATTTGTCAACAAATAAATAAAAAAAATTATTTGTCAACATTTCTACAAAAAAAAGTGATTTTATTCCTGGGATTAATATATTGTGGGCATTACAGTATAGGTGGTATAAAATGATAGTTGGGTATGTTACATACCGTCGGAAAGGTTAATTTGTCTGGTTTTAGAAACACTTAAACACAAATAGGAAAATATTCAAAATAGTGCATATGTTTAAAATTTAAAACCCTCGTCTGGAGTTAGAAATTATAAGCAACCAAAGCTACCTTTAAGGAAAACACATACGCTTTCTTTTGAGCAAAAAAAAAAAAAAAAAAAATATCCGCTAAAAAATACAAAAAAAAAGTTTTAAATTAAAAAAATAAATTTAAAAAAAAACAAAATAAAGTTTTCTCAAAAGATTGATAGCTATCGAAGCTACTTGGGACAAATTTTGCTAACACCAATAGGTAATAAGATACATGAATGAGAAAGGACACCTGTATGGCCAAAATGTCAAACTTTGACCAGCTCTAACTAAGAAACTAAACTACTATCCAATAGGACTAACCTTGGTGCAAATTTTATTTCGTAAGACATCAATTTCAAAACTGGGTCACTTGACATGAAATTCCCCACAAATATATATATGTTTTCAAATGCGAGACATAATTTAAATTCCTAGAAACTTTTGACTATTATTTTTTTTAAGTTTTTTTAATCAAATAAAATTTGCAGATTTATAGATATCGACCGATCGCACTTTTTTAAGACCAAATACGAAACCGATTAATTAACCGAACTTTTTTTTTGAACAGAAACAACTATAACTTTAGAGATTTATATATTTAATTAGAACAAAGTAAAGAAATTGATGGTATTATTAAATTTAACCCTTATGTGTGTGGAAAAAAAACACCTTCTATAGGGTGGATAGGTACCTGGGTACCTTCATGCAAATTGTATGAGATATCTAATTTTTTGTCTTGTATTGTACAAAAAATCGATGGTTAATGATATAATATTAGAATTTTACTCTGGTTTTCCCCTTTTCATATATTTTTTAAAATCCTACTCCCAAAAAAAAAAAAATTGTAATATCAGCAACTTTTTGCACCCTTAATAGGGTGAATAGGTACCTGGGTACCTGTATACGTTTTATATGGAGCAACTTGGAGGATCTTTGCAGAAAAAGTTGCTAACATTAGCAAAAAAATTGCTAAACTCAGCAAGTTTTTGCTGAATTTAGCAACTTTTGCTGAATTTCGCAACTTTTTCTGCAAAGATCCTCCAAGTTGCTCCATATAAAACGTATACAGGTACCCAGGTACCTATTCACCCTATTAAGGGTGCAAAAAGCAAATTGATATGCCACGCCCCCCCCAACTGATATTGTATATAAACACCTATGAAAATATAATAATAACAAAAAGTTAGGAGTTCTCATGAAATTGTAGAATTGTAGACTAAAATCTTATATAAAAAATTTCGATTTGAAAACGCAATAGGTACACAGGTACCTGTCCACACACATAAGGGTTAACAAATGCTTGTAAAGGATAATTTTCGTAGACAATTTGAAAATATACTTTTGGCAAAAGCTTTTTTAAAATCTACATCAAATTGAATTCAAATGTAAATCTCAACAACTTTAAATAATAAAAGGCGATTGTTTAATTTATTTAATGTTTAATTTTGCATTTGTAACAATTTTTTAGTTTGTTTTCAAAAAGCGTTCAGTTTTTGGAAGCGTTGAAAAGAACTCAATTATGTGTGTTGATGTCAAATGTTGTTTTGTCTTTGAAATAACGAAACGCCCTAATGTTATTATTTGTGCTAGTAAATACCTCGTATCTTTTTATCTTCCACTCTCAAAGTTTTAAATAATTTATAAGATGTGTTATAAAATTTGTATAACGAAGTGCCATGCTGAACTTTTGCCACATTATATTGCAACATTTTCGAAAACTTTCTTACTACATACAAATTCATCAGTGTAATAACAGTGAAGGGCTTAAGTGAAATTATAAATGGCATTTACTGAAATCTGCAAAAAAGTAAGTTGTGTAAAATTTATTTTCAAAACAGATGTATGCTAGCAGGAAGTTAGTTTTCTTGACAAAATCAGAGACAAGTAAGACATTTAAGCCGACCAAGCACGGCTGTATGATACCCTACATCAAAATATTTACAGAAAAGTTTCGAGAGTATTTCAAAACAATATTATGTTATGAGGGTAAGTTTAATATAATAGTTATTTGTGCCGAATATTATCCTGATTTTAACATCTATATGAGATTTTTTCGTCTTAAAGATATTTTACGATTTATATGACACATATGGACAATTCAAGAACCACTACTGCAAAGTTTTTACATTGCTTGATGGCAATTATTGAACTTATCCTTGCCAAACTTCATATCAACTTTGAAGGAAGTTTTGGCATTAAAAGCTAAATATGTTCAAATATGGATTGATTTTAAAAGAAGTTGGTGCTTAAAAGGGCCAATGTCAATATTTTGCTATTTGAGTTTCTCTAATACAGTTGTCTTTTCTTACTCTCTTTAATGATATTGAAACAGCCAAAGTCTTATTGAACCTTGAACAGCTTCATTAGGGGCTTGCGAGCCAATTTCACTAGGAACTCTTTTATCAAAAACTTTTATATAATAATTTTTTATTGAACTGTTCGTTGTTGTTTATCCACTTTGTTGATATTTTTCTTAAATCAGGCTCAAGTTCAACAAATTTAAGTTTCATTTAAGTATTTTTAATGAAGGAAGGAAGTTTACAAGAAGAATTCTTGACAAAAGTGCACAAAAACCAAAAGTGGGGAAGACACATGTAAATCAAAAATTAACAGTTCAACTAAAAATCACAATTGTTCTTAAAATAGTTATGGCACAGGCTCTAATGTTTACATTTGTACTGCAAGTTGTACAAATAAAATGTCGACGAAAGTGGACAAAAAACATAATATACAGATGTATTCAGGTCTTCGAGACAAAGTCTTGACAGAAAGAATACGAAACAACAGAAGAAAGGAAGCAACATGTGAATAAATTAAGAAAATGATAATAACAGCAAATTTCGAACCACCAATACCACTGGTTAAATATTGACGTTTGACTGTTTACTGACAGGCACTGCAGTGGTGCGGAGTTTAGAACGTCACAGAATTCTGATTATAGAATGTAGTGATTCTTGAAACTAGTAAATTCAACCCGAGTTCGATCTCCATGATAATTGATACCATTTGACCAGTCACACATTTATTCTTAATGAACGTGTTAAGTGTATGTTTCTACTATGTAGTATTATTTCGATCCAATATACTATTTTTTCATTAAAACAGGTCCTACAACTAAATTTAAGAAAGTTCCAGTGAAGACTGTACTTTTTCTACAGTTTTGTTCTTCATATACCAGTTCAATGATTGGTTCTCCTTTTACTGGGCATAAGTTCTTTCTTATGGTACTTATTCTATTTTTATAAATCCCAGGAGCAGTCTGTTGGAACAATTGAGACAAATTTCAGGCAGGGTTTAGACCGATTCTAGCCTCGTTATATCGATTGAGAATGTGGTTCCGCGACGAAAGGTAGACTTACTGGTCTTGGACTAATATTTTTCGTATAACACACATCAACACAAACGCACCGCTCCACTTATGGCGGTGTAGGTATAATCAAAATATAAAGCAAACTGACTACAATCCAAACTGCCTTGGGACAGAAAAGTTAAATTGAAGTTAATTTCAAAACTAACGATTTTTTAGTTAAACGTGTGAATGAAATATTTTTTTCAAACTTTCAAAAACAAATAATTTTAATATTTTTATAGTTTTATATCCCTCACTGTTCGATTGTAAATTCACGTATTACACTGAATGTTTTTTTATAACTTAAGGATTTTCTGGTATGTTAAATTGATGTCTAAACGGTTGCATGTGTCTGTGTTTGACTTTGGTTGATGCCATTTTAATGTTTGCTGATTTGTTTTTGTTTTGAACTTTTGGTTTTATTTGAAAAATACTTATTCCCTTCTCTTTCTCTATGCTTTGGAGTTCTCTATACAGATTTATTAAAAAAAAAATATATTTTTTGTTGTATTTCTTGTGTAGCTTTTTAGTTTGTAGCCGGCCACTGTAATGGATACACAGTTGCATGAACACATTACCACCATTTCAAATGGTGACGGCAGTGCTCGTGGTATTGGAGGCGGTGGAGTTGGCGTCAACGGAGTTGTGTCTATACAACGTGATGATGAGTACCGGGAACGTATGCTAAAAAGTAAGTTAATTGGATGGAAAATTTAATTAAATGTACATACATTTATATATTTGCAAATGACTCCGTTTTTTTTAACTAACTAACAAATTTTTAATTCGTTTTCTATTTTACTGCTCTTGTTACTTGTGATTTGGATAATTAAATGCAGTACGAAGATTAAGTAAGTCAAATATTGTATAGTGATATAAGTTCATATAAACACAGATAATTTGTTTGTTTAGTAAGTGAAATTTGGTTCAAAACTTTGGTCAAATTTAGGATTAGATGATTTAAAATTTAAGTTGGGTAGAACATAAGGTTTTTTAAAAAAGAGTTTTAGATAATAGATACAAGTTGGGCTCGGTTACTCAATTAGACGTTTCAGCTGATCGATTTATACCATTTTTCTAATCCCTTTCTGTAATTATTATTATTATTATTATTATTCATTTATTAATTACATTAATATATATAACTTAAGCTAAGAGTTCTAGGTGCAGTGGCTTTTGACTCTAATTGTTAAAAAAAAAATTAAATACGATTTTGTAGGTTATTTTCTAAAACATATTTACCAATTAATTTAATGTTTTGTTCGTTGACAACTTTAAAGAGATCAGATGGAGAACTGGTGTCAAATATGTTGATTCTGGAAGAATGGTATGTGGGGCACTCATCAAGGATGTGGACGATATTTAGTTCTCTATTGCACATATTGGATGTGTTGTTTTTTCAAGTAGATAACTGTGAGTTAGTGTTTAGTGTCCTATCCTTAGTCGTACACTCACAATATTCTGTACGTAAAATGAACTGAAATTGTAATATAAAATAAATGAAAGTTCAATTAAAAACCATTCTACCTATTTTTCATTTATTTTTAACAAAAAGTTCATTTAATTTTTACTGTCAAAAATTCCACACCATATTCCGTAAAATCAAATAAATATTCAGTTATTTTGTAAAATTTTACTGTCAAAAATTCAACACCATATTCAGTAAAAACGATTAAATATTCAGTTATTTATTAAAATATTACTGTCAAATTGACCCCATATTCAGTAAAAACAATTAAATATTCAGTTATTTTATTAAATTTTCGTTTACTCCACAAAAGAGCCGAATTTCTAAAAAATACCAGACAGACACCTGTCCGTTTGTTTTACTTTTTTTTTTTTGTACTGACCACGTTGTTTATAGAAGAACTCTCAATTATAAGACACCAGCAGCATGACCGATATGGCTTCGCAATTATTTTACTTTTAAAATTTGATGTATGTAACTAAATTATTTTAACACATAGAAAATGGGAATTGCTTACACAAAACAAGCAATTAATTTTTTATAGATAAGTAAAAATTAATTTTTGGTAGTAAAATTATATAAAATAACTGAATATTTAATTGTTTTTACTGAATATGGTGTTGAATTTTTGACATTAAAATTTTATAAAATAACCGCATATTTATTTGTTTTTACGGAATATGTAGTTAATTTTTTGACAATTAATTTATAAAAGATAACTGAATATTTATGTGTTTTTACGGAATTCGCGGTTGAATTTTTGACAGTAAAAATTAAATGAACTTTTCGTTACTTTAAATTACATTTTCATTTAATTTTACATAAAGAAGAATTTAACTCAATCAACGGACAATATTAACTGCAACTGAAAATCCGTATTAATATGCACTTAGTTTTTTGAATAACTGTTAGAATCAGTTAAAAATAAAATTGCTTAGAATTTTAAATGTTTATTTATTTAAAAATTACTGAACGGAATATTTCTTAAATAAACTACAGTCCGTTACTGTAATAATATTGTGAGTGTACTATTATATTGGTTTCTCTTCTCGAACAGGTTTTGGGATAAAAAGGTTTCGATCAGGTGGGATTATTTTTTTTGAAGTTATGGTGATATAAACGCCATTTGTCTTCGGCTGTCGATTCCAAGTGGGGATGGACTGAACTTAAAATGTCTCGAGTTTCGTATGATTGGAATTTTATTAGTAGTCTTTGCTTTGCTTCTGCGGGCTGTGAATCCGCATATTCATTTCCTGGTATGCCAACATGAGAAGGCACCCACATTATTTTAATTTTGTCAGAAAGTTTTATAAAAATGTTTCTGATTTGATTTATTACCGGAGAAGGAATTTCGTATCACTCGAATAGAAGAAAGACTGTCAGTACAGATAGTATAATTCGAGTCACTTGTAGAGGCATTTTTAATAGCTGCGAGTAATGCTATTGTTGTCGATGTAGCCCATATTTATTAGTTTACCGTGCCGATCCACTGTTGCAAATGTGGTGCAAACATTAGACTTAGATCCGTCAGTGAACTAAAGGTTCCAATTGTGCCTATTGCAGTAATCCATTATGTTACTAAAAGTCTGTTTGTAAATGATGGGAGAGGTTTAAGTTTTTAGTAGCTCTAACATTGATAGGATAAAAGAGGACTGTTTTAGAAGCCATGGTGGTTCAGATTATTGTTTGAGAAGTTTTGGTTGAAGATCAAATCCAAGTTCCCGTGCTAAAACAAACAAAAAAAAAAAATCCAAATCAAAGCAAAAAAAAAAATTCCCTAAAATATATATAAAAAAAAGAATGAAACATGCTTCAAGCGAAGTACCATAAGCATAAGTCTCAATTTAAATATTTTGTGGCTTATCACAATTACAAATTGTGAAGGGTATTTAACCTAGAACACTACCCTAAACAACATTTTAATAGGTTTATAGTAGAAATTGCTATAAACCGTAAAAATGTGAAACTGCTGTTTCGGTTTCAAAATGATTAAAACGGGTCGGTTTTTGGTTTTAAAAATATCCAAGTAAAACTACATAAAGAGCGCCGTATTCATAAGAACTTAAGGTCTGTTTTAAGAACAAATTTTTAAATTTTGTTTTTGTTTTAAATGTTAGATAAACGCGTCACTTTTGAACTCGTGTTCTAAAAACAACCAGTTGTTTATGAATTGTATATCATGTTTAAGGAAATATTGCTAAAATTGTATTCATAAACAAAAAATAGTCTATTAAACTTTTAACAAACCGTTTACCCTTCTTTAAACTAAAAATAAAATGGCATTTTGATAAATGTTTGCATTTCATGACATCATTTTTGTGAAAAATGTTTAAAAATAATGGAAAAACGATTGATTTGTTAATATGGGCATATTTAATAAATTTTACTAATTTTTTTTATTAATTTAGACGATAAAGTTATATTGTTTTAAAATTTCAGAGGCAAATGCAGATATTATCTTTAATTATTTTTTAAATTATTGCAATTAGTTTTTTTTATCAAAGTTATTTTCGGGAATACAAAATTTATTATTAATAAGATTTCTGTATGACGTGCTGAATTCCCAATTTTTATAAATACACTGAAATTTATTGTTGAGGGAAAGCTAGCTTCTATGCGCATTTCACTGGTTGCTTAGGCCAGAGCATCAGGAAACCTTTTCCAAATATTTTAGAAACCTAAAAATATTATACAAATAAAACCTTAAAGCGAATACAAATTATAAACACTCAAAGTCTTGCCTGAAACAATATCAAAACTTAAACAAAACACCAACAGTCAGTTTATCTTTTCTTACATTCCCCTACAATTGGTTGGGTTTTTTCACTCGAATTGTAGTTGTAAGCAGGGCTGTCAGATGTGGCGATTTATAAACCTAATTGGCGACACAATTTTGTGTTTGGCGACATGGCGATTTTTTTGCGAAATTAAAAAAAATTGGCGATTTCTAAAACGCGTTTTATCTTTTGTCATATTTATATGAAAAAATTTATGAGTACTGGTTAAGATTTTTCTTTGAATTTTAAAATCATAATAAGAATGCGCTTGTTTTAGGTGATTAATTGATAATATTCTGAGATACATTAGATTGAAAACATTAAAAAATTCTTTTCAAAGAAATCTTAGATTGTCGCACATTTTCCTTATCAGAAGTTATCAATAATCGGATCTTTACCGCAAAACTTATTGTGCAAAATAAATTTTAAAAACTGAATCTTTTTTAATTTCATATGAGATGGGATTTTTAAAATAAATAAATGTACGCATACAAAAATAGTTGAATCAATAGCGAAAAAAATAAGAACATTTAAAAAAAACGTATCATTGATATAACGTTCTTTAAAATACTGGTAGTATCAAACGTATTTTTCAATGAAGAGTGCAGTTTTTTTATACATCTTGAGTTTTTTTTTACGAAATAAAATCAAAATTTTCTTGTAATATTAAAAAAAATTAAATATTCACTTGAAATTTTCGAAAACGAGTCTGGGTTAGAAGGTAATTTTTAAAAATTATTCGTTAAGAAGACTGAGTTGACTCTAACTATTCCAGTTCAATTCCAAATATCCAGTTAAAAAACATCTTTTAAGGCATTTATCCTTTTCTTCAAATAAATACAAAATTTTTCCGTATGCTGACTTATATTCACATAGAAAATCACTCCTAAAAAAGGGATTTTTTTGCATCCAACTCAACTCATTTTGCATACCTAATTTTTAAGATAATCAGTGCCTTTTGATTACGTCACCAAACTTCTTGCGATTTCAAGTCAGAAACACAAATGTTTAGCGTTTTGCCTATGTCTATTATAATATAAACACTTTTCTAGAATAACGCTAAATATGGAAAATTTAAATAAAGGTAAAATATACTTGTATCCTCTTTTTGATATAAAACTTTTATTTTGCGATTTTTGGCGAATAATGTTTACCAAAAATTTTGGAATATAAATTTTTGGCGATTTTCAATATGCTATTTGGCGATGCAGGTGAAAAAATCTGACAACTCTGGTTGTAAGTGGGTAAAAGAAAAAAAAATTGCTTCATTTTATTGTCATCGTAAGAAGACAAAAAAAACCAATTTGCCAATTCAGTTTTTTGCACGGGACATGCACGGGACAGTATATAACAAAGTTATTTTCGGGAATACGAAATTTATTATTAATAATATTTCTTTATGACGTGCAAAATTACCATTGTCCCATATTGGATAAATACACTAAAATTTATTGTTGTGGGAAAGCTAGCCTCTATGCGCATTTCACTGGTTGCTTAGGCCAGCTCATCAGGAAACTGTTTCCAAAGCTTTTAGAAAAGCCAAAAATATTATACATATAAAACCTTAAAGCGAAAAAGAATTATAAACACTCAAATTCTTACCAGCAACAATATCAAAACTTAAACAAAACACCAACAATAAACAGTGAGTTTATCTTTTCTTACACTACGTTTTAAAGAACGAATTTTTATTAAAAAAAATTAAAAAAAGGAAAATAAGCAATTATAATAATAGTGATGTTAATAAAAAGTAACCAAACTTGTTATTCGAATACTTTCTTATCGTATATTTAAAAAAAAAGTTCAATCATACATTTTTCCAATACCTTTTGGCACCATTTTTTCAGAAACTAAAACAATTTGTATTTTTATATTAAAAGAATAATTGTTAAGAACTTAAATTATAAAAAAATGTATTAATTATAGAATACCTTACCGAATAGAAGTTTCATGCATCACTATCAATAAAATGGCAACAAAACGTAAAAAAGATGCCATACTTAAACATAAAATTGCTACAAACAGTTAATTGTAAAAAATGTACGTTTATGAATACACATTTTTATAAGAGGTTTATAAGACACGGTGAGTGCCACGGTAGGCTAGCTGGTGTACTAGTCTATTAGCGCCGGGGTTGAGGGTAAGATTCCAGCCAGGGACCCTGGTTTCTTTCCTGCAGACAAGCGTAGAGCTTCGCGGAATTAGCTTAGGGAATTAAAAAAAAAACAAAGCGTTTTATATGGCCGATATTTTTTTGTATGTAATACAATTTGTTTATTTGTTTCAATTCAGGTACTTTTATATAAAAGTAAACATTTGTTCTTCTTAGTACTGATTGTAAATTAAAAGAATTTTGAAATACCTTGCCATTGTTCCATGCTGTTATGTATCAAGTTGTTTTATATGGTTTTCGGTTTCGGTTTTTATGCATTCAAACTGCGGTTTCGATTTCGGTTAAAACCGAACAGCAATCCCAAGTTTATAGGTTTTATATTGGAAAATGTATAACTATAAAAGAAATGATCAAATAGATCGTTCTTACGTTTGCAAAACTTGATAAAATAATGTGGTAATAACAATTGAAGCTTGAACATAAGACCCAGGATTATTAAAAGGTTGTTGGATTTTTTTCCTATTTTTTCGATTCAAAAGCATTAGTATGTTTTTAATTAAAGTTTCAGTTATTGTAGGGATCTTTAAATGGGTTAACGATATTCACTTAAGTTCAGTAATGAAATAAGATTAAGGAAAAGTTTAAATTATTTCCCCCATTGCAAAAAGAATCCGTTTGTAAACAACTTGTTTGTTTTATTGCAAAATTTTAACTATGACAAAAAACTTTGCGAAATATGCAAATAACTTATTTGTTAAGCAAAAATCATTAAATAGTTCACTGTATATTTTTTTCATTCTTACAATCTTAAATATGAGTACGAATTGGAAATTTAGCACATACCACTAAAACTTATTAATGAATTTTTGACTACCAAGAAACACATTGATGAAAAATATGCAAGTGGCAGTGCAATAAAGCTGCACAGGCAAATCGCTTGGATTTGATTTTCTTGCGAAAACAATAAAATTAATTAATTTGTTTTATTTTTGGTTTTTTTCTTTACCCACTTACAACTTCATTTAGTGTTAGAAGAAACCAGATAAACTCACTGTTTATTGTCATTGTTTTTTTAAGCTTTAATAACGTTGCAAGTAAAACTTGAGTGTTTGTAATTCTCATTCGCTTTACAGTTGTATTTGTATTATATATAAACTATAAACTTAAGAGTTCCAAAGACGAAAGCCGGGTATTATGTTGAAATATAAGTCTTCAACATCTTTTTGATCTTGAAAAGTGTAATCGTTTATAAAGACAATCAGGACCCTGTTTCTCAAAACTACAACTTACAAATCTGCAAGTAAAAAATGTTAAAAAGGCAATAATTTTAAAATTTTTGTTTTTATTTTAAAAATATTTTACTTAATAACTTGCAACTTGTAGCTTTAAGAAACAGGCCCAGGTTGTTGGTTGTAGAGAATCTTATTTAATTTTATAAGAACTTTCGGTTTCACTGGGTTTTAAAGTGTTATTCGATAGACTTGTTGTGAAAATGAAAATACATTTTTAAGCTGAAAATATATCATGCAATTACCTTGAATATCTTTTGATTATATCTGCTTAATGTGTCGCAGCTAGGAAATCCATATAACCCATATAATAATGTAAGCATAAGATAAGTTTAATGAAGGATAGTTATTATTTTTAAGGGAGTATAATGTTTAGATTTTCAAAGAGTCCTGAGAATGAACAAGTACGACTGCAAGTATATATTTTAGGTCGTTCCAATCCAAATTTCTGTTAAAAATAATCTCTTTATATTTAGTAGAATATACTTGGCTTGGCAATAGAAACTTAAATAATAACTTAACTTGTTTGTTTCGGCCTGCCTAAAAAATGTTCTCCATGCGCTTAAATCTTTCGTATGTTGTCTCCATTTTGATTTACCAGGGATTTTTAGGTCTTCACAGTTTGCACCTTCCTTCATATAGATTCTCGAATGTCTTTCATTCTGGAGTATCCGCCATGATTCTTGCGATGTGTCCCAGCCAGCTCAATCGTAGTATCTTAATGCGCCTTACTATGTTCACAGTGGTGTTAATCTCACATACTTCTATCAAAACTGGCTTACATAAATTTATTGGTTTTTGCATGTGCCTTTGTTTCGACATGCGTATCACAAGCGGTTTTTCTGAATACGGCTTTTCTCTTATAATGTTGTCAATTTAGAGATTTTAGCGGTAATCTAGCGGTTTTAAAACATCTCTCAGCGGCTCATTTCCTCTAAAAAAAAAACAATTATCGATATTTAAATTTACAGATTTTATACTTTTTCTTATTAAGATTATTTGTTTTTCTGGTTAAAAATTACTCGTTTAATATTACGGGTTTACCTACTTTTGTAATTTAAGTTAAATAATTAAATTTGAATTGATATTCAAATAAATAGAATTGTTAAAATTGGCCAATAACATTTCGGTTTCTCTATTTTATGAAATAAATTATTTACGCCAATATTTTTACATGTAGACTATCATACGATAATACAGAGCTACGAATAACTTCATAAAATATACTTGCAATTCCCCGTTTTCATATAAACCACGTACAGGTACCCTGGTAGCTATGTGCGCACTTAAGGGAAATAAGAGTTAATTGGTCTATCAAGCAAATTTAAAATTTTCTTTTAGCTCTACGGCTGCAAAAATACTTAATTTTTAAAAGTTAGTAGTTCTCAAAAAAATAATGGTTGAAAACGACAATGGTGTCCGGGTACCTGGGTAATGAAACATATTTAAATATGCTCACCTCTAACGAAACTATTTAAAGAAAAAAAATTTAAACATGTGATGTTAAATTTAACCATATTATTGTGAGCAACAACCATAATATGGTTAAATTAGTCAACCACCAAGAAGCTACAACCATATTATTGTTGCACCCAAACGTGTTATGTTTAATTATAACTAAAATTTGCTTAACACTTATAACACAGTGCAACAAAATTCGGGTCATCGTCGCCAGCCTCATTTCTTGCAACGCGAAATTAAACTAGACTATTTGTAGAGCAAATCTGTCAAAGGGTTTTGAAAAGTTAGCTTGGGTTCCTAAAATGTCGGGTCCTAAAGTTTTTGAATTTTATAAGTCAAAAAAAAAACATATTAAATGTAGTTCTGAGCTAAGAACAATTTTCAGATGTCTTCAGTAGAATTATATGGCGATTATTTGCTTAGAAAATATTAACCCTCTAACACTAATTTTAAAGGGGTAATTTTTGTATTTTTTTTAACTTTCCCACAAAGGTATAGTAAAACGGCACTTTAGAGGGTTAAAATGTTTAACGAATATTCTTTGCATCAATTTTTACTAGGGCCTTTTAAGACCGAAATTCGTGCAATGTATGTAAAATAGATATTCGAAGTTTCGGGCATTAACATTTTTGAATTTTTTTAAACTTTTAGGCCGATATTTCGGGAACCCAAAATAACTTTTCAAAACCCTTTGGTAGATTTGCTCTACCAATATTTCAAGTGTTGAGGCTAGTTTTTTTTTGTTGTACAGCTATAGCAGGTTGCTCTTAGAAAAGATGAAAATGCTATTCCTAATTTTAAAACAAATTATTGTCAATTTTAACCATAACATGTTTAGAGGCAACCATAATATGGTTGTGTATTCTTGACGAAAGTCTAATTTAACCAAAATATGGTTGTTGGTGACAACGACATAGTTAAATTAAACATTACATATTTAAAATTTTCTTTAAAAAAAGTTTTGTTGGAGGTGAACATATTTAAACATGCTTTTTTTTCTGCGTGCAAATAACATAAATAATACAAAAAAAAACTATTTGTTTCGAGCGAAAATAATGGACATTAAAATAAAAGGTGTACATTACCATGAAAATCAAATTCCTGACATGTGGTAAAAGTTCTCACGTTTTTATTTATATGTCACAGTTTTAACACGCAGTTTAGTTGCGAGAATATGGACAATAAAATAATTATTGATCCTAAATACTTTTATAAACGTTTTCATATTTACCGCAATATTTTTACAGAACAATTAGGAATTCTATGCTCGGCTACGCCGAATCCTTGATATCCTTCTTCAAGACCTAAAATTTTCCAAAAGTGGACTTTTCATCAGAACTGTGATTAATTAAGAAGCAATTTTTGTAAAATTTTACATCACAATTTTTAAGCATATAGAGCTAATAAGTGCAAAATTTTTTGACAATTTTTATTATTCGTTCCGAGCGTAAGCGTTATACAAGTCCCAAGGGCAAATTGTTGACATAACATATATATAATACTGTTATTATTTCTCGTCCTATAAAACTAATGGTGTTTTCTTTTCTACAAAAAAAAATAAAAAAAAGTCTTGCCGAATATGTAATACTGTAATACTGCAATACGAGAACAAAACACAAAATTGGACCTAACAGCTGACAAAAAGTTTGTTCTTGAATTTATAAAAAGTATGTACATAAATCAAAAACTGTTTTCTTCAAAATATATTATAAAAATATACATTACCCCAAATTTGTTAATAAATTGATATTAAATAAATAAATGAAAAAAATTAATGACGAAATTCCAATTTCTTTAGTTTATTTTTCATAAAATATGTAAACAAGAATATACCTTTGCCAGTAGAGCGATTCACTAACTTTTATAACGATAATCGAATCGTTAAAATATATATAACGATCATTTATCGAATATGCTATTCAGTAACATTTTTAACGATATTCGCTGTCGTTAAAAGTCAGCTGTTATTTTAAGCAATATTTTGTCGATATTTTAGCGACAATAATTTAGGTTATGTTTATTTTGATAAAATGTATTTTATGTTTAAAATAACTTACATACATACAAAGATATATTAATATGTATATGTATGAATAAAAACAAAATCCTAAATTTAAAATTTACAAAATAAGCAAATTATGAACAAAAACAAAATTCTAAATGAAAAATTCACAAATAAAATTATAAAACCACAAATTAACCCTTCGTCTTACTCATGAGTCTGGCCCGACCTTTTTCAATGTATTTTGAATGAAAAACATGTGTAACACGGGGAGTTAAGAACAATTTCATTTGTTTTTATTTTATTCTCTTTTGTGCTTTTCGTTTTTTTTTAAATTTTGTAGACAGAGATGTTACAAATAAACAGCTGTTAACAATCGTTAAAAATAAGTTACTGAATCACACTATCGTTACTGCAAGCGAATATTTAAGTCGACAAATATAACGATTGTCGGATCGTTAAAAGTTAGTGAATCGCACCACAGATTACTGATTTATTAACACCAAGTTTTTTCGATTTCTTAATTTGACGTGTTTTTTCAAAAGCAATTTTATAACACCGAATACATAATAATAATAGAAAAAATAACAATTAAATCTTACAATTTTTACTGTCCTGATAAGAGGCGATTTTTTCCCAACTTCGTCTGGTAACCCTATATGTATATAGAAACAGAAGCCGTCTTTTTACAGGGCAACACCCTCGATTTAACGGGGCGTAAAGTGAAATGCCTTATGACATTTAAGGGTGAATTTTATTAGAATAAAATACGCTGCCCTTCTAGAGAGCAAAGCTTTTTTAAGAAACGAGCACTAAATTGCATTTTTTTAAATAAAATGTAACATTTTTTGTAGAAAAGAAAACACCATAAATTACACAGAACTTCGAAAAGTGTTGTTACTAACTGCGCCATTTTTTTTGTTACAAAATCATACTTTGTTAGCATTTTGGACGCATAAAGTGATTTTTGTAAGTAAATTATAGGACGAACTTATGCCAAATTTTTTAACATTTACTGCATTCCACGACCGATAGTTTCGCGTAAATATTTAAATGAAAAGGAGTTTTTTATAATAAAGTGCCCACCTACATGGGCAGGTCAAAATTATTACGTAAACAAAAAAGGATAAATTAACAACTTAGAAGGTTATATTCGGCCGTGTCGAATTTCTAACACTTACCACCATACGTTCCAATAGCACGACGTAAAATAATAAAACACAAAGAAAATATTAAATTAACTTGAATTTGAATTAAAAACAAAGGAATAAATAATAAACTAAATTTGGCTAAATTTTGCTACCCAGAATTTCTTGTACTAAATTAGCATTAAGCTTTTGCCCCAGGAGGGAAATTTATAGGGGCCAATTTTAAAAACCAAACTTATCAGTCCTCTAAAAATCATGTTGACCATTTCATCTTCTTAAGTCTTTTGTTGCGACCTTTTTGGGATTTTAGTCTTTCCTGGGGGTGTAGGGATAATTAAAATGTTAGTCTTTCATCCTCCGGGTGCAGGTAAAAATTTAAAATTAACAGATCTAAAGAGATCTTTTTTATCTTCTGCGATCACGGCTGACCAGTTATCTTATCTCTTACCATACGAGTCAGTAGCACCTGGTCGTACGGCAGAACTTTCGTCTTTCATTAAAAATATTCTTACCGCACTATACACTAAATTTGCAGCCTATGTTCGTTGGTTGCGCTCACACTGAAGGGTGATTTTTGAACGCATGGTTTGTCACCTAGTGGCTAAGAGCCACCACAGAGTTGGCCATAGGGCAATTATCCATGTAAATATTTTCCACAGCTGTGTGAACTGACGAACATGCAAATGGATGGATATTCCCTGCAAATAATGTGACTCGTCCATACACGCATGTAAAATGTAGCACATAAAGGACTAGGAGTAGTCCAAAGGTAACCCAATGTATGGAATAAACATGGCCTATTTAACATAACGATATACTGGGGCAGGACCATATAACTCAGCTTTGCATTACAAAGTAGTAATCTTAAAACTACTCCACAGTATACTTCAGAGAATTAGCTTTGAAATCGTTTAGAAACGAAACCATGTCGTTAAAAAACGAAGACATGTCGTTTCACTACAAACACTTTTTTCATGCTTGCATTACATTGGACCAGTCCAGGAAGTAGTCCAGTTAATAAAAATGGATCAGGTAGTCCAATATTGCTTGCAGGGTTCCTAGGTGGATTTATATTTTCTCAAGAATCCGGAATATATATACTTTCGATGTTTTAGTACTCGTCCATATTATGAAACGCTTGCTGCGAAACATTTTAGTTTGATGGTGAAAGGGAAAATAGGAATAGAGTAGAGTTCTTTGTTTCATGTACAAGCAGTTTTTTATGTTTATTGTTGAGAGGAAGAAGAAGAGAGAGAAGGCATACAAGATACTTAAATGCTGAAAAGCAAAAGCATTATTTTATGGACAGCAATGTAGATTCAAAAGATAATTAAAAAAAGTTTCTTCAGCAAAGGTTTCATAATGAAGAAGAGGACTTACAAACGGAAAGACAAATTAAAGATACTCTCCCTGTTTTTGGAGGTGGATATAAAAACGAATCTACTATGGAATCTAAATGGTAAATACGGAGCTTTGTATAATAATAGAATGTAGCCGTGATACAACAAAAAAAAAATATAATAAAAAACGCAACAGACTTTTTATTGTTGTCATGTCTGTGGGAAAAAGGAAAAGTACTTAATACGACTAAAGCTAAATTTGAGTTGTTTAAAAGTATTTAAATTAATTTAAAATTTAAAAATACCCATTATTTTTGTTACGACCAGCACTCAGCTGATTTTTAGCCGTGCACTTGATTATTTTAATTTTTTTTTTTTTAAATTTCCTAAGCTAATCCCGCGAAGCTCTACGCTTGTCAGCAGGAAAGAAACCAGAGTCTCTGGCGGAAATAAAACCCGCAACCCCGGCGCTGTTAGACTAGCTCTCTACCAGCTAGCCTACCGGGGCTACTAATGCATTGCATTGTGTTCGAACTAAAAAATAGGTTATGGGATGGAGAAAAGAGGGAGTAGTGCTTGTGAATATTTGCCTCGAACTTATTCATGTTAAGAGTGAGAGGAAAGACTTCGTTCAGCAGGAAGGTTATTCCACATACGAACAGTCCGGCCAAAAACGAATTTTCCCTGAAATGCGTTTACGATGGATCGGCCAATCGACCACAAAAGGATGGGCTCTCGAGAAAAAAGGTGTACTACGAACAAAAGTACGGGCTTTGCGCACCAGATCCCTAATTTCATCAGAACACATCCCATTGTTGAAACAGGCAAATAGAATAGAATAGAATGGAGTCAATAAAATTTAATATTCTTCTGTCTTCAATGAAAACCCTTCGACTTCTAATGCACACGGTTGAACAGCTCCAAAATAGACTTTGAAGCACCGACATACCCATAAGAATTGTATGCCATACGCAACAGGTGTTTTAATGGTGGTGGTATGGTTTTTGGGCAAGACTCCATTTCGAGATTGTGTCATGGTCTTGACCAAGCATAGCATTCATGTTCCGTCTCATAGCATCAACATCGGATACGCTTGGTCTATAATCCAGTGGATACGAATGGCAAAGGCAGCTGTCATCTGCAATAGAGTAGGCAGGGTTAGATGTTTAACATTGGAGGTCATTTAAAAAATAAGAAATAGAGTAGGAGAAAAAACGAAGCCTTGGGGCACCCCTGAATGAATTTTGATTTCGTTTGACGAAACCTTAACTATAAAAACTCGTACTGTGCGATTCCTGCGAAAGCTCGATATGGACAAAGTTTCAATTGTTTAGTATGATTACATTTTGTTAATTTTTTTTTTCAATGTGCAACATTTTAAATAATAACTTAAGTTAACCTCCGATCGGTCACGATTGGAGTGTTTAGGAATAAAACCTCTTAAAAAATTATATCACCGAAGCGAAGTGATGCTTTTATTAGAATAAAAATATAGAAAAAAACTATTTAAACTGACAAATGGCTTTCGTATAAAACTAAAAAACACAGATGTGATGAGATCTGTTGAACAACAGTCAAGTGTAGTTAATTAAAAACAATAAAAATACAAAAGTTATATAATAGAACTTGTGCGTGTTGGTAAAGCATTAACAACATTTGACAGATCATATCAAGAAACAAGCAAAAAAATATTCAGCTGGCTCTTCGAAGATACCTTCTATTACTACACCATGACACAGACAAAATATCAAATTTTAAGGGCAGTTGTTCAACAATTGGGTCAATAACCTTTTTTTACAAAAAAATATTGTCCTTAGTTTTAGTGCTTTACTGCCTAGAAGAACGAGTTAAACTCTAACACTTAAAATAATTATTTTCTGCACTATCGTTTGGAAGTGAGCAACAGACAGTAGTATAGACAAATGGGCATAGCTAAATTGACTTAGATTTATTTAAATACACTGTATATAATTAAATTTTAAAGGTCTTTGTGGAAATTTCTTCGTTTTACACACGGAATAACCTTTTAGCTATCAGTAGTTAATATCATGGTATATTAAAATTTTAATCGATACAAATTTTATTTACAACCACTTTTGTTCTGTCAATACAACTAAAATGTATTCATATGGGTTTTTATGTATATTTAATGTAAACGAGCAATTTTGTTTGACAACCCATTTTTTTAAGTGGAACATTTTAGAATAAAACATATGTTCATGTTCCTGTTCCTAGAATTTTTAAGTAATTACTTTAAAGTATTGTATTTGTATATCAAATATGTATCTTCTTTGTCATAACTACGACTAACAGTTTTACAATACTAAAGGTACAACTACAGTAGAGTACAGGATTAATGAACTCAATTTTAAGTTTTCTATAAATACAGTTGAAAATTTAAATAAATTTAAACAGTACCTACTTAAATTTTAAAAACATTTTTTTGTGTAAATTAAAAAAATTTTAAACAATTAAATATTTGTTTAATTCGCAAGTTCTGTCGTATGATTTATTGTTGTTGTTTTTGTTTAAGTTTTTATATTGTTACAAGTAAAACTGTTGGTTATAATTCTTATTCGCTTAACAGTTTTATTTAATTAATATCATTAGTTTTTCTAAAATCTTTGGATGAGGTTTCCTGATGATGTGGCCTAAGCAACAAGTGAATATACAAGCGTCGGCTATACCAAATAATGTAAAGTGTGACCTTAATGTTTGTTGTTTCACAAAATGGCTTTGAAAACATTCATATATTTTTAAAAATTTTAAAACCAAAATAATTAAACAATGAAAACAGCAATTAAGAACAAAATACTCATCTCCTCCGCGTTATTATTCATTTCATTTTTAATATATTTTTTTTGTGTTAAAATTTTTTCCCATCCCGTTTATAGTCGTGAGTTTATTTGACAGTTCAAAGTGAGAACTTTCTCACAAAAAATTAACAGACGAGTAATTTTTTTATGTGACTTCTATTAGTCGCCAAAAATGTTACTGACTCAGTCAAAAGAGAAAAACAATTGTTTGTTTAAATTTATGGATTTTTTTACATATCAGTCGATAAGTTCCTTGACGCGGGATTTACAGAACTTTTTAATTTTATGTGAAATGGAAATAAATATGAACTGATAAGAATTTTTAATTGAGTGCCAAGCGGGTTTGACGAAAACCTTCCCAGGAGGCCAAGCAATTTTTGTGCTATTTACATTTTATACATTTTTTACTTTATAAAATCTAAAAAAGTCATCCTAGACCCATGAATGCGTTTGCAAAACTGTTCAGTAAAGAGTTCTTTATTTAAAAATCACAACAGATTTCACTTAATGTCGTCTATTAATGAACGACAGGCTATAAATAAACTAAGTAAAAAAATTACTGTCGTACGAAAACGTACGACGTGGCACCACACGACAACTTAGGTGTCGTGCGGAAACATACGACGTGGCACTCAATATTTGAACTGAATAAAACACATTGTAATCATGAAGAGGAATTAAATTTGTCGCGTTATTAGCAAATTCTACAAAAATTTTTACAAATTCACCAAAGAAATCAGCAATTTCCAGGCCCGGTATGAATACAACATTTTTCAAAACACATTAAGGGTCCTCATGATATCGTTTATAAGTCTCGTAATCTGTGCAAACTGTGCATTTTTACGCCCTCGTAAATGAACTGTCAAAAATTGTATGAGCATTCATTTACACAAACTTGGTAAATTTGCCCAACAATTTTGTCTCGTAAACTTGCGCTGTTCAATTGTGCATTTATACAAACAGATCTTTTAATGAATTTAACGTCGTTTTCAATGAAAAATCCAAGTGTAAATAAATATGCAAATAAATAAATAAATTGGTCTTTTGGCTTTCTTTGAGCATTTTTAAAAGCAAATTTCTCATACATATTAATCACAAATTTAAACACAAATTTTTATATTTTTGAATTTTAATTTTTAATTTATTTTTGTATTGACGTTTCTTACAAACTGACATTAATTGTTTAATATTACACAAAAGTAAAAAAAGGGGCTTCATGAAACAAGACTCGTAAGTTTGCGCATTTGCACAAATGGCAATTTTAAGCGACATCATGAGGACCCTTATTGAAATCAATCGTATAATAAGACAACACTTTTGTGTGAAAATTACCAACAACAATGATAAACTATTGGATAATTATATCGTTGTATAATCACGAATACCACGTTACTACGAGATTGTGAATTGGACAATTATATATAATATTATTTATTTACTTATTTAGAGTTACAAATACAACAACAAGTTTTATTCTATCTCAATTTAGTTGTACTCAATTTATAATAATTTATACTAGAGTCTATGGCGGTTATCAAACCCGTAACTCTCGCACTGCTAGACTAAGTCACTAGTAAAAAGCTTAGCGGGGTACATATTTAACTATATAATAACAAAAAGTGTTATTTCTGAATCTAACACGCCAATTAATATTATTTTCTGAAAATTTGTGTATATAATGGAATTTGTTATAGTTTGTCTGAACTTTAAAACATGTAATACTTTGCTATGTCAAATGTTTGTCATAACCGTGTTGGGCTGAACTATAATTACGTTAACAACACGATTTTATATGTAACAAAAAAATAGTACGAAGAGACAAGTAATCACAATAAATATGTAAGAGAAACATGCATACAAATACACTTAAAATTACATACACTGAAAAAGAATTTAATTTATATGAAAATAGTTATTTTATTTAAATTTTGTAAATTGTTGTTTGAAATTTTCAACTTTGGGACTAGTAAATTTACACGTTTTGAACTAGTTCATTAAGATTGGAACTATTTCCGTGATTTGAGAAGGCAGAAAACAAAAAATTTACAGGTTTTGTCGAAAAAAACAATATTAAAATAAATTGTTGTTTCAAGGATTTTCATACTTTTACAATATTTGAGAGCAAACATCCTCAATGAGAGAGTTCCATAGGGTTTGGTCAGCTGCTATTTATGCCGCTTCTTTCCAGGTGAATTATGATAATACCTAGTCGGTTTAACGTTGATGAACGCCATAAAATGTTCGCCTTTAAAATGTATTGTGCCCATGTTCTGTAACTCCCGCGACAATGGAATATTTTGCTTCGCATCTTTTCGATGCAAGAAGTTCTCACCAAAGTTACAGAACATGCGTACTAGTGGCCAAAATTATTGGATGATACGGCGCACAGGAGCTGAAAATTGGTTTTCAACGGCCAAAAAACTGTAACTTTTGAACTGATAGAGATAACTTTGCAATTTTTTTTTGGAGGGAAGATTTCTTGAATTTAACTACAGTTTTAATTTTATTTAAATCAGTTTTCAACTTTTAATGTTTTTAAGAATTTTGTTTGATTTGATTGAGATCGAGAAAAATACCATAATTTATTTTATTCAAAGGGGGGATGATTTTTTAATTGCGCTGTTTTAAGAACATTTCAATCTACATAACTGCCAAAGTTCATTACGATATCTTTATTCATATCAGATTTATAGTACGTCAAACCTTAAAACGACTATTTTTTTACTCATATTGAAAGCCCTTTCATTCATTTACACTTTGGAAATAATAATTTTAAAGTTTGACATTCCATGAATCAGATATAAATAGAAATATCGCAAAGAAATTTTGAAGTTATAATGAAGGGATCTTAAAAACATCCCCATTTTTGATTAAGAATAATTCTCAATCCAGGAAAAATTCTCTTATTTTTATTTATTTTTTATTTATAAAAATGGCAAAACTGCTACTATGTACCATTCGATATCGATCGAATTTTCTAGAAAATCATGGACAAATTAGAAAACATTACTGTTCTAATTTTACTAAAATTGGTGTGTTGCATTTCTAGAATTTTTTATTTAAATAAAAATCAACCAATTGTATTCGGGACTGTAAGTACGGATAGACTCACTCTTTATTGTTGTTGTTTTTGTTTTAGCTTTAATATTATTCCAAGTAAAACTGGGGCTTATAATTTTTATTCGTTTAACAGTATTATTTGAATAATATCCTTATTATTCTAAAATATTTGGATGAAATTTCCTGACGATCTGGCCTAAGCAACCAGTGAAATGCGCATAGGAATAGCTTATACCTTTAATAATAAATTTTAGTTTATCAATAGTATGAAATGTGAATTTAGCAAATTTAAACAAAACCTTGTTAATTAATTGTTTGAATACCAAGAAAAACTTTGATAAATATTTTTTGTTTGAAAAATTTAATCTCTTTTTTTTTCTTGATAGGGCATGTGGGGGAAATTAATGTCAAATTGACTAATGGCCGTTTTTTCATTACACGATTTACTTTTTTTCCAACGAAAAACTGCACATTAAAGAAATTTGGGTTTCTCAATGTCTCATTTGCTTCTATTCTGTCGCAAAGCTAACCAGCACTCATCTGCCGATTATTTATTTTTCTTTTATTTGCCGTACAGATAAATTCAATCAGCTGACTCCCAACTTTTACATGTATTTTGAGAGGTGTTGCCAGCTTAAAACCATGTTTTTTGTCGGTATATTGAGAAACCCAAAATTGTTAACAGAGAGTTTATCGGTCTAATAAATTTATGTTGACATTAAGTAACAGGCAGTTTGACGGTACATTGAGAAAATTACCATAAAACTTGCTTCTACAAGCATAATCACAACGTTTTCTTTCGACAAATATAAGCATTTTTATTTATTTCTGCAGAAAATATTGTTGTTTTAAGCAAAAGAACATCTTTTGGTGAAATAGTTAAAATGAGTATTCATATGTATTACTTTTATACACATATATGTAGATACACTCGTCTAGAATAAACTTATAGAAAAATGCATAAGCATTTAAAAATACAACATACCATTGCTTAAATTCTGCTTTCCTACCAATACAAAAAATGTTTAATCCACTATTGATAACAGGTTGATATTAAACGTAATCCACCCAATTAAAAAACTAGAAAAATCGTTAAAAAAAATCAGCCCATAAAATCCGTTTTATCCGAATATCTCGAAAAGGAAGGAAGATAACTTAACATTTAAGCATATTTTTTGTAGGTCAGCTTAAGTCTAATTTTTATTGCAATCCATAAACACACATTTTCCTGTTGATTTTTTTAAAAACTTGAATTTCCGAGGCTACCAATTTTTGAGGACCACAAGTCACTCTCACGACTCTATGGACCCGTGTTCTTTCAAATCAACTCAAAGCTGGCCGGCTTTGAGAGTTTCAAGAATTGCAGCAGTTGCAGAATTTTTTTTTAAAACAAAAAGTTTATAAAGCATTATGCTTATATTTCAGTGAAATAAAAAGAGCAAAAAACAGTTGCGAGTAATTTCATTAAAATGAAAAAAGTGTTCAACAGAAAGTTCCAAACAGTTGCAAAAGCATATATGGGGTTAAAGACAATTTCACTGTCAGCTTTCTAATGATAATAAAATCTCTTAAACTCCTTTTGACCCTAACAAGTTCTATTCTTCTAAATTTCGGATTTAACTAAAATATAGAACCTGGGGAAACAGTAAATAAAACATCAGGGGCCTAATTCTGGCATTCGTGTTCGAGTACTTTCTCGATTCGAAAGCAATTTTATTTCAGTCGATACTTAACAAATCGAAATTATTTTTTTTAATTTTGTGGAACTCAAATTAAAGCTTTATAACACTGAAAAAATAATTCCGATTCGTTTAGTATTGACTAAAATAATTAGATAATAAATTGCTTGCGAATCGAGAAATTACTCGATCTCGACTGCCAGAATCAGGCCCCAGGTATAAATATTACAGAGATGTAACGAACCATTTCTTAACGACTACTTTCCCACTAATATAACAAATTTCGATCCATTATTGATAACAGTTGGCGAGTTCTGATCAAATTTACAACAATTAAATTTTTTCTAAGACAACATAAAATATTTACTTACAGCAGCATGCCACACCCACAATTATTGATATTTAGATACATTTTTTTGGATACCTAAATTCGCTATGAATTGGCATTAAAATATTGAATCGGAGAATTGGACTTTTGGCCGACGAAATTCAATTTTCATCTACAGGTTACGAATGTTCGTTTCCTCTTTGTGGCGTATTAATTCAGACCCCATGATTTATTTTCACATAGAAGGATAGGCCTAATACAGGTGTTATAAATTCTAAGCTTAATAAAGCGAGAAAGATAATTTAATGTCCATACCTTTCTCAGCGAGAACATAGCTTTACGAGATTTGTCTAGCCAATTTGCGACGTTTTTGTCTGCACCACTGTTTGTTGCGATTGTACCAAGGCTGTTGAAGGATTAAACATATTCTTTAATAGCATAATTAAGAAAGAACGCGCTGCTGTTTTTTGTATCTAGTCTAATGACCTCCTAACTTTAACTCTATTGGGCGAATGGCTTGAATTTTGTCATTTTTTATTCGAAAACTCGTTGCTTGCGTTTAAAGAAAAAATTATGATAACAATGACCTTTGAGAGATAACACTGCGCTACTTTAGTATCTGAAGTGAAAAAGAAACTAAAGGCTCTTCTTGACCTCTGTAAATTACATTGAAAATTATGTTGAGTTCCAGAATTTTTGTCTGCATTGTCTAGTTAGAAACAACACAGCTTCCCTAAGCCGATTGTCTTAGTTGCTAGTGATTAAGCTTAAAGATTTATTGTAATTTTAATTATAATAAAGATCTTAATAAATAAATAAATAAAAACACTGCTTCCTTGCATGGAACAGAACAAAACTCGTACCCTACAGCCATAATCTGCCTATATTGTAAATTAATCTTGTTCTTTTGAGCTGCTGTCGAATTTTTGTTGTCGGACCCTCTTACACTCACAATATTCTGAACGTAAAGTTAACTTAAATTGTAATATAAAGTAAATGAAAATTCCGTTAAAACCCGGTCTACATATTTTTTTTTTATTTTTAACGAAAAGTTCATTTAATTTTTTCTGTCGAAAATTAACCCCATATTCCGTAAAAACAAATGAATTTTCAGTTATTTTATATAATTTAACTACCAGAAATGCATTTTTAGGTAGCTATAAAAACAATTTGCTTGTTTTGTTTTGTTATGTTTTGAGTTTGCCCCAAACAAACGAATAATTGCAGAGAAAAAAAGGTAAATTTTTGTGCAGGGGGAGCACTATCGGTCAACAGACGCTAGTGCAGCTCCTAAAACCATTTTAAAAAAAGGGAATACACTAGAAATGATTAAGCAACTACGATAACCATATATTATTACCAGAAAGGTTGATTGACGTGAACAAACTTCTTTAAAAGCAAATTGGTGTACACTGGCGAGGAATAGAAAGTTAAAAGTTTTACAGTGATATATAGTAGCAGCAGCGGTGATTCTTTGGAATATGAAAACGAGAACGATGAAGATAATTACAACTTTGAGGAAAATGAAGATTTTAAAATATGCATTTTTTCATTTAATGCAGAGTCCAATTTTAAAATGAATTTTGATTTTAAGTTTTGTTAAATAATTTTTTTATCATGTTTTACACCATTTACCGAGAAGTAGGTCCGACTTAAATAATTTGCATGAAACAAAACTTGACACTTGTAGAAAAGTTAATTCTAAACTCGCTCCTTGCAATTTAAAATAAGATGCTGTCGCTTTGTTATTCAAGGATAACAGCATTGCTTTTGCAAAAATAGACTGCCAGTCTAATAAACCAGAAAAAAGGTATCAGCAGAACAAGTCATATTAAGTTAGTCCAAGTAGCGTTTTTCGCCACAATTACTCTATCCAGTACGAGTGGAAAAAGGAGAGGGAATAGAACGCAACCTTGGCGTATTCCAAGGACGATTAAAAGCGGTTTCCTGTTATCTGCTTTGAAATACATATTTCTGAATATATAAATATGTAATGGTGTCGAAAAATAGTTAGCTTGTGAATGATTATTTCTTGTTATTTTGTTCGATAATAATTTTAAATAAATTAAAAAAAATTAAATATACATTAGATATTTGTTCCTAAAATTCTGAAATATGTCACAGATGTTGTATGACTTGTATTCTGGCCACATGCTGTTTTACATCCTTTGTCAATAATAACTAAAGCAAAAAAGTTATAATTAAAATTCCAGACTAGGAGTATGCTTGTTAAAATTATTTAAATAAGTGGTAATCATACGCCTCCATTTTTTTTTTTAATTTTACAAAAAAAAATTGTATATTAATATGTCAGTGCTGCTAACTCTCTACAAATTCTTTTCTAGATTTAATTACAAAAACCCCTAAGATTTTATTTAAAGCCTGATAAAATTGATTTTTAGAAAATAATTGAAAATATTCTCATATCTCATATAAAAAACACAACAGTTAATTTCCGGACATTTAAGAGTTTAATTCATCATACTCATAATTAAAAAAGGGGTTTATTGCATTGCGGACCCAGTGTTTGTTTTTGTTGAAGAATGAAGTTTAATATTTTTAAAATTCCAAAATAACCCATGAAACCGGAAATATGATTTAGAAAAAGTGTTTTTTACGCATTAAAAATGCAAAAAACACTTGCAAATCTGCCCAGAAAAATTACTGTGTCAAGTTTTGTTTCTTGCACATTATTTAAGTCGGACCTACTTCTCGGTACTGAACTCTGCATTAAATGAAAAAATTCATATTTTTAAATCTTAATTTTCCTCAAAGTTGTAATTAACTTCAGCGTTCTCGGTTTCTTCTTCCGAAGAATCACCGCTTCTGCTACTATATATCACTCTCAAACTTTTAACTTTCTATTCCTCGCCAGTGAACACCAATTTGCTTTTAAAAAATCAATTTTATCAGGCTTTAAATAAAATCGTAGGGGTTTTTGTAATTAAATCTAGATAAGCAAGAAACAAAACTTGACACTTGTAGAAAAGTTAATTCTTAACTCGCTCCTTGCTTTTGCAAAAATGGACTATATGCCAGTTCAATAAAACAGAAAAAAGGTATCAGCAGAAAAAGTCATATTAAGTTAGTCCAAGTAGCGAAATTTGGAACTCAATAGTGCAATTCATTTAATTTCGTATACAGAGCCCACTGCTGGCCGTTGGTAGGTGCTGCGTTTTTCGCCGCAATTACTCTATCCAGTACGAGTGGAAACATGAGAGGGGATAGAACGCAGCCTTGGCGTACCCGAAGGACGGTTAAAAAAGGCTTCCGAAGTATGTCCTTTAAGCGGTTTCCTGTTATCTGCTTTGAAATACATATTTCTGAATATATAAATATGTAATGGTGTCGAAAAATAGTTAGCTTGTGAATGATTATTTCTTGTTATTTTGTTCGATAATAATTTTAAATAAATTAAAAAAAATTAAATATACATTAGATATTTGTTCCTAAAATTCTGAAATATGTCACAGATGTTGTATGACTTGTATTCTGGCCACATGCTGTTTTACATCCTTTGTCAATAATAAATAAAGCAAAAAAGTTATAATTAAAATTCCAGACTAGGAGTATGCTTGTTAAAATTATTTATATAAGTGGTAATCATACGCCTCCAATTTTTTTTTAATTTTACAAAAAAAAAAATTGTACATATATTAATATGTCAGTGCTGCTAACTCTTTACAAATTCTTTTCTAGATTTAATTACAAAAACCCCTAAGATTTTATTTAAAGCCTGATAAAATTGATTTTTAGAAAATAATTGAAAATATTTTCATATCTCATATAAAAAACACAAAAGTTAATTTCCGGACATTTAAGAGTTTAGTTCATCAAACTCATAATTAAAAGAGAAGTTTATTGCATTGCGGAAGTTTAAAATTGTTAAATTCCAAAATAAAATTTTCTTGTGATATGTCATTTATAGCGTTTTCAGACTTGTCAACATCTGACATCTACCATCAATTTGCGAAAATGTTGAAATTTTCTCACAAGAAGTACGTAGAGCTAAAAGTTGACCTCTGTGGAAGAAGTTTATATCTCATCATATTCTACTGTACCATTTCCGATTATTTTGGTGTCACCACTAGGAAATTGGCAATAAATTGTATTATAATTGTGGCATCACTGACAAAACGACATTTGTTTTGAAAGCGGCGTTACCATTTGTCAAGTTTTTCATTTTTTGCAAGTTTTTTTTTATATAATATTACACACAATTAATGTTGGTGTTGACTTTTGGCACTTTTGAGAAAAGTATTGAAAGAAAAAATTTTTTTTCAGAAAGGGTGACATTTTTAATTGATAGTAGATGATAGTGGTTTTAAGTGTGAATGCATGTTTTACATTTTTAACATCTTCCATGCGTTCCTCCGAAATGTATGAAAGTGTATAAAGGTTTCCGTATGACGTGCTAAATTCCCAATTTTCCATATTTTATGAATACACTGAAAATTATTGGTGATGGAAAGTTAGCTTCTATGCGCATTTTACTGGTTGCTTAGGCCAGATCATCAGCAAACCTTTTCCAAAGAATAAAAAAAGCTAAAAATATTATACAAATAAAACTTTAAAGCGAATATGAATTATAAACGCTCAAAGTCTTACTTGTAACAATATCAAAGCTTAAACAAAACCTCAACAATAAACAGTGAGTTTATCTCTTCTTACATTCCCCTACAAGGATATTATTATGATAATAGAGATATTAATTGGTGTGCATATCTATTCTGTTTTTGCATATTTTAAAGCAGAGTTCAAAAATATACACTAAATATCGCTTCTGAGTGCTTGGTTCGGTAGATTTGTAGAAGACTCAAACGCTAATAGTGTTTGTGTAGAAAATCTTAAAAACATAACGTTTCCCTGTTAGTCATCTTCCGAACACAATAATAATACTGTTGTTATCAAACTCAGCAAAACAAAACATTTTTTACAAAAACAAAATATTCATACGAAAACAAGCCAGCAAAATAATTTTACCCATACAAAACATATTCACAATACGGTCGTTGCTAAAATTTTTGGTTTGTTCATTTCTTTATCAATTAAAAAAAAGGAACATTATAGAACATTAAAATATAATGTTTGTCTACAGTATCATTACAATGGTTCTGTTTTAAA
Source organism: Pollenia labialis (assembly GCA_949318255.1). Classification (NCBI taxonomy): domain Eukaryota; kingdom Metazoa; phylum Arthropoda; class Insecta; order Diptera; family Polleniidae; genus Pollenia; species Pollenia labialis. The sequence continues at coordinate 116,980,121 of OX439140.1, forward strand.
CAAAGAACAGAACAATACATAATGTTCGACTCTCTCTTAAAAAACAGTTACGAACGGTATTAAAGGTTGTGTTCGTCTACACAATCACTAAAATAAATAGGTATCGTTCTTGGGTTTGTAAGCCGAACGCTAAATAATGTACTGTTTATTTTCGATCACTGTTTTAAAGCATATTTAGTTGTTTAAAAAAAATGTTTTTTTGCTCATCTTAAAATTTTTTATAATTTTTTGAATATAAAAACTTACACTTCTATTCAATTATAATAAACAGCTTAGTCTTATTTTTTTAGGTTTTTTTGGGTACATGACCCCAGTGTTTCAAGTTAAAATAAATACTTTAAATATTTAAAACTCCACAGAAAAGTAGAAAACATGACAACACTTTTAAACATACATATTTATTATTAAATAAATAATTTCATATTTATTATTTATTATTTAACAGCAAATAATTAACAAATATATTTTTAAGTTATATACACACACATTTAAGTTTCTAACAGTGCATGGAATATTTGTAAAATTATTCATAAATTTTTTTTTCTAATCCAACAATAGCCAGACACGCACACAGTTACACCCCATTCCATTTATTGCTGTTGTCACTACAAACTTATACATACCTTCATATGCAGACACACAAACACATGTAAACTTAAGTTTATTTTGTTATAATTTATGGATTTTTTATGAGCTGTACACCTAAAACTGTCCATTTTTATTATGCTTAAAGTATAATAGACGTACAATAGCTGCCAGTTGAAGTCAATCGGTCAACGTGTTTGAATCCGAGTGGTCGTCAATAATATGAAGTTGTTTTTCTATTTCATTTAATCAAATAACAAAGAAATAAATTTATTTTACCTTTAATTGCTAAATTGTGTGTGATTTGTTTATAAAGTGTAAACAAATTATTGATTGCAATCAAGTCATAAATGTCGTCAGGCGACCAAAACAGCATACATAATATTTAAATGTGTGCGTAAGTGTGTGACAATTCAAGCGAGAAAGAGCGTGAAAAATAATTAAGTGCTAGACCAAGAGCTCACTTCGTAGGATGAGTGTCGGTAGTGCATCTAGTATCAAGGCAATTGTTGGTATACATCTTTAAGTTAATAGTTTTAAAATTTATATATTGTTCTATGCTCAAAAATGCATTAATGAAATGTCTCTTATTTAATTGACTTCTATTGTTGGGCTTTTTCTCATTTTTATGTTTGTTTTCTTTTTTAGCTGAGGCCGATACCAGCGATAAGGCCTCAACATTTGGCAAAGTATTACAATATTTGTCAATTGTATTGGTTGTTCTTACAGCTCCCTTCAGTCTGTTTGTTTGTTTCAAGGTCAGTTATATGTTTTTTTTTTATCTGTGTAAGGACTTAAATGTGTATATGTATGTGTTTTATTTTATTATTTTATCAATTTATAAAATTTAATGGTTAAAATATGCCATTTATTTATTATTTTTATCTTTCTTCACCGGGTATTGTTGTTGTCTTATATATTTTTTATTACAGGTTGTGCAAGAATATGAACGTGCTGTAATATTTCGTTTGGGTCGTTTGTTACAAGGTGGCGCCAAAGGTCCTGGTAAGTTGTAGTTGGTAAAGCTCGATAAATTTACGAAAATAGAACAGTAATCATGATAGTAGATTAATTGAAAAAGATTATAATTTTTTTTTATAAAATAAAAAAAAATTCAAGGTAATTCTATAACGCAAAAAAGTGTATGATAATTGCATTTTGCACGTGGAAGTATCATTGTGACGTAAATTAAAAATAATAATTCCTTCGTAAATGCAATAGAAAGCAAAATATACACAAATGTTACTCTACTTAGGCTCAAATTTACAGTCATAAGTTAATTATTAGTAAACTAAAATGATAACTATTGCTTAACTAAAGTATCATATTTACAATAATTGGTTAAGTAAAAATTTTAATCAGACCAAAAAATTAAAACTCTATTAAAATAATAAATAATAAAAAAATAAAATTTGTTAACCAATAACATTTTAAGGGGTTAACTAATGGTTAAGAAAAAGCTGGAAATAATATTTTATTTGTTAAACTGTTGTTATAAGCTAAATAATGACTGTAAATTGTGGCGTAAGTGTTTGTAAATTAAGGATTTTTCAATAATGATATAAAGGCAATTCACAAAGTGTACTATTGTGTTATATCGCTTGTGCTTTCTATAATTTAATGACGGTGATATTCAGAAAATTACAGCAAACACAACTAACATGACACAGTGGTACACTTTGTGAATGGCCTTATAGTATTATTTCTATCAAATTTTGTTCTTAGCCGTCAGGTGCTTTATCATTTGCCCCGGTAAAAAATTTTCCTTTGTTGGACATTTATAAACTGGAAGTTAGTAACCAAATTTTTTAAGTCAATGAATCATATCTGAACTATCATCGAAACAGTAAATCTATTTCTTAAGGCCGAGGCCACGCAATGTGCGTCTAGTTTAAGCACCAAGTGGCTTATTTCTTATCGTCATTTATAAGCAGGCCATTGTAAAAATGCCATTGTCAAGAAAGGTTAGATTAATTATATAACGCGAAAGTCGTATTCATATTTATAAGAATTTAATGCGTTTAAGAAAAAAAAGAAGATTTTTTTCTAGACAGCTTTTGGCAAAACTGCCAAATGTCAGTGAAATCCTTTGATTTTCTGTTGCAAAAAGTTAAGAGCAGACTTGGTTAAAAATTAATTCAAAAGAATAAAGAATAAAAAAAAGATAGAATTTATAATTATATACTCTTAAAATAAAGGGAATTCTTTCAGCTATCTGTTTAAAAACAATAAGAATCCCTCCATGCCTTTTTCATAAGATTTCTGTCAGATGTCTATCAGAAATGTCGGCAAAAAAAAAACTAGAATTTTCCACGACATGTCTGTCACAATTCGAGTCAACCATTTCATACGCTTTTGGGTCAGAAATCTGACAGAATTCTCATACGATTCCGACTTTTTTTATCGAAGTTTCTCTCAGATATCTGGAAGACGTCGGACTATTTTGCTGGCTGGGTTTTTAAAGGAAAATATAAAAGTGAAGACACTTCGTTGACAGTTTTGGCAAAAAGTTACCAAAATAGTCTACTGGTGACTTGAAAACACTTGCATCCAAATTTCCTTCAGGTTTAGAACAGACGAGAGTCTCTAGCACTGATACACCAGCTCATTATAAACGAGCCTGCAGGCACCCAACATTCTTTTTAATACTTGTCGAATATTCGAACTCTTCGGAGGTTAACAGGGATCATCCGAGGTATGTTGCAACTTTTGATTTAACATACTCCAGGGAAATCAGGTGTGGTTAATACCTGGGAAAAACCCGAAATTGAGAATTTTCAAAAGATTCTATCTGGTACCTCCGGCACCCCGGCACCGAACCGACTATTTCTTGAACCTTTCGTTAGCATGAAATTAACGGGCATTGCTTTTCTTTCAGAAACATTGTCTATGTTTTTACTTTAAAAAGATACAGTCGCGGGAAGCGGATCCTGAAAATCCCTGTTTTGCACTACTTGTGGGAGATTTTGGCCTGAGGAACGGATCATCCCTAGGTACTGTTTTTTTTACAGATGTTGCTGTGACATTTCCAAAAGCAACAGATGCTCCAGCTCCTTGCCAGATTATGGCCTCAAAACGCTACCCAGGTGTGCAGGTTACTCTTACACTTGGGTTGTAACTGTCACCCAGTTGTTAAAATCCACTATATCGTATACCTAAGTCCAGGTATCCATGTAAAACTTTTGCACATTTATCAAATATTCAAGTATATTTCAATTGAAAGTCGATCTAAAATATGTACAATTTATCAATTTCCTCTTCAATCACACAGTTAGACACGCTTGATTTTATTTAAAACTCGATGTGAATAAAATATTACGAAAAAGTGATAAATTTTCCATTCTAATTCAACTCATTTTGCATACCTGAGTCCAAAAAAACTTTAATGTAAAGAGAAAATTTTGGGAAGAAATTCCCGGAATTACTTTTATCTTTTCAAAATAATCCTTTAAAAGTGAGTTTCTACTACCAGTGTCCATGATCTGTAACTCTCGCGTCGAGAAACTTTCCGATTGAATTGTATGAAATGAAACAAAAATACCATATGTGACCTTCTCCGAGAAAAGGGACCTAGTGTGTCAAAAAACGGGTTTGGACTTAAGAGAGGATTCTGGTACCTAAAAGGGTGTAGAATAAGATAAGATGTATTTTTCTCTTCATGTTCACACACTAGGAAAAGGTCACATATATTGAAACAAACAGCAGATTTTCTAACTAAACTGTGGCTGTAACTTTTTTTTTGGCGAGTATTAGCAGTCACGTAAGGAAATTACTCGCCAATTTACAGAAAATGTGTGTCTGTGAAATTTCTGTGAGAAAGTTCCCGTTATGAACTGTCAAATAAACTAAAAAACAACTCAAAATGCAAAGAATAATGATAATAATATTTTGTTCTTGGCTCATTTTTATATTGTATAATTATTTTGCTTTTAAAATTTTTATAAAATAATACGAATTTTCTCAAAGCTCGTTTGCAAACAACAAACATTAAAGTCTCACTTGACATTATTTGCTATAGCCGTAGATTTTTTTTCGCCGTCAACGGTATAAGTGACTCAACGTCTGCAATGTGACATCGGCTTCAAGTGGAATATAATGACATTCATTACGTAGCGACGTTATCTCTTTTTTAAAGTTTTCGAAATGAGTTGCAGACACACTTTTTTCTCACTTTTCGAGAAACGATGGAATTCTTTCGATGCGAGAAGTTCTCACTAAAGTTACAGAACATGGGAAAAAACTGATATAACTATGCTGTCGATAATCCCCACCCACAACAGTTTTCAGAAATAAATTTTATTTATATACGGTTGTTAAAAAAAAACTACGTAGTTTATTTCATAAAACGAAACGACACCCTTTAAAAAAAATTAGTTTGAATGAAATTTTAAACAATAAAAATATCGCAGTATTTTTCATACAAAATAGTCGTAGCGTTTATCGCTTCGTCTTAAAAAATAACACCTTTAAGGAAAAGTTTGAAAAAAAACAAATTTTTCTTACTAAAGCCCTTAAATTAAATTTAAATCATACCCTATTAAAAATGCCAAATACAAATTCCTTAATCCAATCACTATCAATTGCTCGCATACCCCATACTCCTAAACTCTTTATCACTAAAACAATAATGTAAAATAAAAATTTACATAATTGTGTCTTCTCTTAAAAAAAAGAAGCGAGTAACATTTAAGGATTATGGAAATTTACTTTATTTAGCAGTGAATACCTTTAAAAGTAGTAAAAGTAGTAAAAACATAAAAAACCGGCAGTTACTTTATTTCTACTTTTTTTCTTCTGCTTATTTTCAGGAATTTTTTTCATTTTACCCTGTATTGATGCATATGCCCGAGTTGATTTACGAACACGTACCTACGATGTGCCACCCCAAGAGGTAAACCACAGACGAGAAGGAAAAAAATGTTTAAAATTAAACAATAAAACTGTTTAAGAATGCAAAAGAATAGAAATAATGTATTTAAGCTAACAATTTATTCATTTTTGTTTAAGGTTTTAACCAAGGACAGTGTTACGGTCTCCGTCGATGCTGTTGTCTATTATCGTGTGTCGAATGCCACCGTTTCTGTAGCCAATGTTGAAAATGCCCATCATTCGACACGGCTATTGGCTCAGACCACTCTACGCAATACAATGGGTACACGTCATTTGCATGAGATTCTAAGTGAACGTATGACAATATCTGGAACAATGCAGGTGGGTATGGGTATGGGTGCTTTAAAGATTTTATATATATTTTGGAATATTAAAAGTGGGGGAAAAATTAATATGGATAAGATGAAAATAATTAGATTTGTTGGTTATTAGGGAAAATACAAGTTGGAGTAATGCTAGTTTAAGGAATTAAAAAAAATATTTCTAGTTCCGGTGAACTAGATTTGGACTATTGAAGTAATGCCAGATGTGCATCATTGTTTTGAGCATTGAAACATTTTTTCTAATCCTGTGTTAATAATGAGGCAATAACTGCTGGTATCCACAATGAAAATTATTGCCTCATTCTCCGGGGCACTTAACACTGGGTGAATAAAACGCTTCAATGTTTAGAAAAGGATGCACAGACGGCTGCACTTCTGCTTACTAAGCAGCATCTTTTGAAAAGCAACCACACGCAGAAAGACCATAACACATTGACTTAAGCGAAAACACTCAGTTTCTAAATTGTTTCCCATGAATAAGATACAAAGTACAGTAACCAAGAGTCTCCGATGACGTCTTACTGATAACTTAAAAATTATGAGTTTGGCGCATAAGCAACGTTATGATATTTTAAAAGAATAACTTTTTCTACACTCAAAAAAAAATCAATCCATCCGTATTCAAATCAATCCGAAGCGGTATTAATAGCACGGTGAGTACGGATTTTCTTGTATCAAGTTGTGACGGGCAAAGTCACCGAAGTTCGTTTTGCCCCACACCAGAGGACTGTCGTTGTAGTTTATATTTATGTTCTCTTATTTTGTTTTATATTGAAATGAATTATGTATAGTGATTGATTAAAAATGAATTGTAATTAATTTATTTAAATTAACAATTACTTTGTATTAAATATTCTGAATTGGTAGTTTAACTTAATGAATATGTACTTCTTAAGCATGAGCTATAGTTAATTTATTATTACTTTGTATTAAATAATTTCAATTGTTAGTTTAAATTAAACGGCTCGGAACAACGCCACCTGGTTGTGAAAGACATACTTAATGCACCACACTACAACACTGGGCAGTCACAGCTGTTTGACTCATATGTTGGTTTATGTGTGTGTCTATGCCTGTGTGTTAAACCAAACAGTATAAAAGGGCGAGCATCGACTGGTACGACATAAGGTAAGAACTACTAAGGCCAGTGGCGAATTCACAGTCGAAGTAGTTTTTAAATTATTAGATCTCACTCAGTGGCATACATGGTAGTGTGAGTATTACCTGTTGGTTATTCCGGGCAAATACTCACAACGCCTGCGTCACATTGTGCCGTCCCAGTGTGCTTCCCCAGCGTGGTAGCAGAGGCTTTGGTCAACACCCGAGTGGTAAACCTCGTGCTGGCCTCTGGTTTTGCTCCCACTGCACCAGGTGGCGCTACTGAGCAACCGTACAAAGTTATTTAAATAAAGCGATACGTATTATAACGTGGTAAGCGAAGCGTATTATTATTTCGCTCCCCTACGACCCTGGCCACCGCTGAGTCTACCCCAGCCAGTCAGCGGAAACGTGTCGTTACAAAGTACAGAAAGATTGATTCAAGTATGGATTTTTAATCCCAAAATACTTAAATTTTCAATATTCTATCCAGATTTCGTACTTAAAATAATCCGAAATTGAGACTGATTTATGTAAAACAAAAATTGAATCAATCTTAAAATACGCTTGATTCAAGTATTATAAAGTTGATTTTATCTTGAATTCGTGCTTGAAAAACCCCAAAAAAGAAAGTTTCGCGCTGGAGAGCTATAATTGGAAGAGGTATGTGAATTCCATTTTGTAGGAACCACAATTGTGGATTGTTCTCTACCTCGGGCCTTAAAAATGTTCAATCATTGCCCGGTGTTAAATGCGACTGTCGTTCACTGCAATTTGTTCGTAGTTGGAGAAAAAATATGGTCCAATGATCTTTTGTGTAGTTATTTCAGATCATATTGTACATCTAAGTGGGTGCATTTTATGTTGATAAATTATTCATGTAATTTGGGGCCTCCATATTCTGGAATGGAGAGCGTTGAGTTGAAATATAGGCCTCATCGCTTATTATTCAATATGATCTTTGTGTCTGATAAATAGAATGCTGGCTTTTAAAATAAAATTGAACAAAATTGTTTCTTTGTTCTGTGCTGAGTTCTTTCACCGTAAACTTAAAAAGTTTTTCAAAGTTAGTTCAAAAAAAAAAAACGTAAACAAAAAATGTATTTACTTATAAAGCCCGATAGAAGATCGGAGGCAGTCTTTGGGCCAGAAAGAGTGAGAGATTAACAGTCTGGCCCACGATCTTGATGGAAAACTTAAACGAGAGACGACAAGGCACTAATAATGGTTCTCTTAAGCGGCCCACTAACTATCGACATGTCGGTCGTCAGGACTTACGTTTCTAATGTAATTCATTTATTCATTGACCAATATTGCCCCATCAACTATTCCACAAATTAAACGCTAGTTAGAAAAAAATCGGCAAAACAGGTAAATTAAGTCATAAAAATGCATCTCTGTGCTACAAAGTAGTAAACAACAAATAAGCAAAGCAGTAAGCAAGAAATCTACAAAAGGATTTTGTGGAAAATATGTTATAGCTGCCTTACCTGGCCTTTACACATGCAAGTGCAAGTTCGAAAAACTCAATACACTCACACTTTTTTACTAACACCATCACATTTTTTGTACTTGCAGACAACTTGCAAGAAATTTCTGAAGACAGTGATTTTTTGACACTTGCAGCAAGTTTATGCCAAAAACATAAACAGTGTTACCAAATTTACTTGATTGCGGAAATAATAATAACTTTTTTAAAATATATTTCAAAATATTTCTTGATTTTTTTTCCAATATACATAAAGTAGACAATTCATTTAATTTTTAAACATCAATCTTTTTTGAAAAAGTAATAATAATTATTAATGCCAAATGTTTATTTAGAAATTAGGCTCTGTTTCGCACTTGGGAATTCTGATTTATAAGGAACTTTTACTTGACTGTTGTAAACATTCATGCAACTTGTATGACATTCGACTGTTTCGCCGACATTTTCGATGTTAATACTGGCAAGTAATAACTTGCATGTGTAAAGGAAAAATTATTTTTAAAAAAATAAAACTAGTTTATAAATGGTGAATGAAACCGATTTTCTATGAATTTCTATGATTTTGAAACCCTTTTTATAATTGTTTTATTTTTTATAAATAACGCTGTAATAACAATATACGTTTTTTGGTGATGTTTGTTTTATGGAAATATAATGACAAAAAATATTTAGTGTTTAACGTGTGTAACGAAATAATTTCGTTAATTATTTCAACAAAATACCTCTGTCGACATCCACAACACAAGTGAGTGGGCCGTAAATTAATATGAAAGCTGTTAGGTAATCGCTCGCTTGTATTGTCCACCGACTTGTCGTGCTGAAAATGTTAAGTGGGGCGGAAATCAGTTGTTTGCCATTGAAACCTCAAGCGAAAGATAACCGCCGCCATCGGGGGCCAGGCTTTAATTCTCATTTTGGCCAACTAGAGCTTTGATTTATTTTCACATTTTAAAGCATCTAGATAACGCTCTGATAACACAAAAATATTTTATATAATTTTTTTTTTAAATCTGTACTTCCCTAATAACAACATTTTTTTTAAACTTTTTTTCAATTCAGTATTTTTTTATAAATTTCAGGTACAATTGGATGAAGCCACCGATGCTTGGGGTATTAAAGTTGAACGTGTTGAAATGTAAGTTAAATTTCTGATACTCACAACTTCATGATAAATTTGATTTAATTCAATGTACATATTTTTCCCAAATATAAAAATTTCAGCAAAGATGTACGCCTACCCGTACAACTGCAAAGAGCCATGGCCGCTGAGGCAGAAGCAGCAAGAGAGGCTCGTGCTAAAGTTATTGCTGCAGAGGGTGAACAAAAGGCATCACGTGCTTTGCGGGAGGCATCAGAGGTGATTGGTGATTCTCCGGCTGCTTTACAATTACGTTATCTACAGGTTAGTTTATAAATTGTTTTTTTTTTAACTTCAAATGAATTATTTATGTGATTGCTGTACTTTTGCTTTGTTTAATTTTTTTCACACTAAACCAGACGCTCAATACAATTTCGGCCGAAAAGAATTCAACTATTGTATTCCCACTACCCATTGATTTATTAACATATTTCATGAAGAGCAAGGAGGCACAGGATTCTAAAAAGAATGCGGCAAATTTAATGCAATAATAAAAAGAACTTAAGATTTTTTAATTTAAATCACATGTTTTTAAAATTCTATACATTTAGCAAAACTTTGGTAAACTGGGATGTTAGAATTTGTTGTGAATAGATTTGTATGGAAATTTGGTTGTATAAACGGATGGTATGCACAAATTTGGAAACATGCCATGTCCTTAATTTGTGCTCATTCATAGTTTTCATTTAATATCCCTTTTAATTATGAAAAGCGTTAAAAATCATACATTTTAATTACTTAAATAACACTTAATCTATGTATAATTTTTATAAATATGTATGTATGTATGTCATCTATTTGACAATCTTACAAATTATAAATTATAAACAAATGACCAATAATAAAGAAAACTTATATCTGTGTTAAAAAAGTCTCTTTTACTGAATAAAAGAAAATCAAAAATTTTTAAACTTTCTTACGGCATTTTTCACAACATGTTATAAAACTAATTTAACAAGAAAATTAACAAACTCTTGGTTTCGCCAACCAGCAATTTTTTACCAACGGTTAAGGTTTTTGTTCACCAACTTTAAAACTTTTGATAAGAAGTGTGACAATACAATTTCTTTTTGTTTACGAAATATTGTGGAGTGAAAAACAAAAAAAAAACTGATTTTTAGTTGTACGATTTTGTATATATTTCAAATCGTAAACTGAAAAGTATTGGTTTTCAATAACACCAGCCATTTAACAATAGAAGCAAACATACATATTGCATTCCAAATACTAAAGGGTCACAACTCAAAATTCTTAAATTTTCAGTAGAGACAAAAAACGGGTTTCTTTTTATATGTACTCTAATACAACAAAGAAGGATTTAATTTTATATTTTTCGCAAAATACTAGAGAAATTGATCTAACATTTCTACAGTGCGTAGATATGAGCACTGTGCATCGATTTCTTACAAAAAGTGAAAATTTAAAAATATTGACCCTTTAGTATTTAGGGTGCGATATGTGATCAAGCGATGGTGCAAGCAATTACACATCAACGTCTGTCGCACGCAGAGAACAAATATGGTTGGGCAATGATATGACAACTACACTATGTTTATTGTTACAAAATATTATTGTCGACAAATTTTTATTTGATATAAGTAATTTTATAGTTGCTGTAAACATTTTAATGTTTATCGAAATTTAAACTTAATTTTTCAGTGAACAAACAAGATTTTGTTTGTAGTGGGGAATGTTAGAAAATATAAACTCACTATTTAATGTTGTTGTTTTTATTTAAGCTTTGATATTGTAACAAGTAAAAATGTTGCTTATAATTCTTATTCGATTAACAGTTTTATTTTTTTATTATCTTTAGTTTTTCTTAAATCATAATATGTTAAAGATACAAACAAAATATCTTTACTCTAACAATGTTTTGTTATCGCTATTTGTAAAATAATTTTCCATGAGTTGTATCGTTTGTTTTAATTTCAAACTTTTAAATAAACCAATCGAATTATTTGTTAGTGAGCGGTACCCTTAAAAAAAAGTTTGAAGCAATTGTATTTTCATTAAAAAAAAAATTGTAAACTGCCACCAAGTAAAAAACAGATGCAAACAAATTTGTCTTAAGTGTTTTGAAAGTGGTGGTGTATCATAATTAGCAATATGCCAAAAAAAATTAACTTTTTCGTTTTCAAGCTTTGAATGCCGAATAATTTTTAATACCCCTTTTTAGTGCCCCTTACTTGTCCCAAAACGGATGTTTAGGGTGGCCCTTAAAACTTAGATTTTTCGACTTTTTAGGAATTTTACGCATTATTTATGTTAATAGCTACAAAATCAATGTTTTTATGTGTTGAATAGTTAGTTTGGGTAGTAATCTTCCATTTTTGGTTTTTGTTGGAATAATACACTGAAAAAAACGAGTGGCAACAACAAAACTTGGATGTAAGAAAATACTACTTCTAACATTTAGCCCGGCACAAATTGGGCTGAATATTATGGCTTGCCATGCAACACAGTTGTTTATGACATCAAAATCTAAAATTCTGCGGTGGTGCGTGGCGATCGCATTTTTCGTTTACAAGAAAATTAGGAAAATGTAAAAAAAGACGAAAAAATGGGATTTTTTGACTTTCATTCACTTATAACCTTTGAAGTAGGAGTGTTATCTTCAAGCACCACCGCAGAATTTTAGATATTTTAGTCATCAACAACTATGTTGTCTCCCAAGGCATACTATTTAGCCAAATTTGTGCCGTATTTCAAACAGTACAGCCTATTTTCGACAAATTTTATTAATTGATTAAAAAAGCAGGGTGAATTTTTAAAAAAACGTCAATTTATGCTACTTAAATTAGTTATACATTAGTTATTAAGAACAAAGACACTGTTTTGACTTTGGTCATAATTTTTTTTATTTTTTGTGATAAAGTTTTTGGCAAACAACAAATTTGGATTTAGAGTCCCAACTCAAAGAAAACCTAAAGAATTTGCACTCTTATGTAGATCTCTAATAATTTAAATAATAAAATAACTTGATGTTTTTAAAAGTATAAATAATAAAGATTTCTGTTGAATACAATTCTAGTAAAATAAATACATTTTTTTTCGCAAAACTAAAAATGTAAGCTTTTATGATCAATTTAATAAAAGTTACATACATATTTTAATATAAATTTGATACTATTTCATTATCTTATAGATCTTTTCTTTCTCATTCGGTTATTTTTAGTCCGATTTTCAAGTGTTTTTTTTTTGTTGGAAAGGTATTTAAATTACCTTTCTAATTGTTGAATGTTGTTAGTACAAACTATTAACGCTAGATGGCGTAAAATTATTTTTTTGGAAAAATGGATCAAAACACCCTGTATTCGCAAATATTTTGAGTTCATATGTTTTTCAAAAGTACTCGCCATATGGTTTTGTACAAAGTTGCCAAACAACATTTGGGCGTATTCTAGAAATTTAACGGTCAAAATTTAGATTTTCTTTAAGAACCTAAAAATTACATAATTTTGTAAATAACGGAATTATAAAAAAGTCGCGGAACAAAAGTTGCTTCTGATACCCTAAAGAACCATTTTCAACAATAAAAAAGTTCTTTTTCGCAAAAAGTCGATTTTGGCATATTGCTTATCATAATATGATTATATGATTACTTCTTATCTTATTATAAATAACATGATCAGAATATAATTAAGGGAAAAATATTATGATATAATATTACAAATATCGAGCAAAAATAATGTAACCAACAACATTTAAGATTTTTGTTTGTTGATGAAAATCGATCATTTTTGATCAATTGCATCATCTATAAAAATCTCATAACTCTGAGTAGTACCCTTGCGAAATAAGAGCAAACAAAACCGTAGACTTGAAGCAAAAATATTTAAAAAAAACCTTCTCCTGTAAAATTTTATTTTTGTTGGTTACATAATTTTTGCTATAAGGGCTCGATCTCAAACTAAACCGATGCTATAGCAAATATATTTTATTAAATCTGTATATGAAGGTACATTTTGAAAACTTTAATCACATTTGCCAAGTTAAATTTTGTAAACCATAATACAAGAATTATAAAATTACAACTCAGTTGGGTTGAGTTGTGAACCGTAATAGGGGCCAATATTTTTACATGAAATCTGACTTTAATGTTTAATAACTTAGAAGATATTAATTGTGTAGAACAGTTTTAAACAAGTTTTTCCTTAATCTCTTATTAAACCAAATAAACTGCCTAATTTCGAAAAAGTATCTGAATCAAATTATTAATTTACTTTAGAAATGAATCACATATTTCTATAATGGAGGAGGCTTTATGCATTTAAATTTTTTTTATCAAAATGTTTGCTAAATTCATTGCCAACTCTTACTGCGTAAATGTTTGAAACTTTTTTACGTTTACGTACTAAGTTTGTCATTCCAGGCGAAACTGATTTAATATTCATCTAAGACCCCAAATACGTATACATTCAGGGTCCTTGAGTAATTCTAAGTCGATTAGGACATGCCCGTCTGTCTATCTCAGGCTCACTTTCAAACGACTTAAAAGAAAAGATAAATATTGGAATCAAATTGCTTAGAATTCACCTAAGCAGTTTGGTTCAGTAGGAAAAGAGTTATGAATTAAAATATGGAACAACCACCCCTAAAAAATGTATCATTTTGTTACGAAAAATAGCTTAACTTGTGGCGGAATTAACATATTGATATAAGATTTTGCACAAATTCGTTCTATGTGACTAAGAATCATAGTGTAAAATTTCGTGAAGATGGGTCTATAATTAACGATAGGCCTTATACAAAGCCCACTCTCGAAAAAAATAATAATAAATTAATATGCCTTAAACCGTAACAAATAATGCTGTTGTAATGAATTTAAATTACCATAGTCCCCATACAAAACAGCAAAGTACGCCCTAATATATATTGCTATTAATAAATTTTGGTATGTCACAGTTTTATATGACTGGAAATTACACTGTCAACCATCGATCAGAACGGTCCATAACTTACCATTGGCCTCATATAAGCCCTACTCACGGAAAAAGCTTAAGTACGCGTAAAACCGTAAAGCTCTCAATCTGTGTTCTAATATAATAACATTTGTTTAAATTTCGTGGAGATGGGCCCATACACTCAAAATATTATGTAGGTAAAATCAACGGAAAATTAAATATAAAACAAATGAAAATTCATTTAAAACCCGGTCAACTCATTTTTCCTTTTAATCAAACTAAAAATGGGTTTATTTTTAAATGTTATAAAATAACTCACTTATAACAGGAATAATTACTGATTTTAACTTTTGTTTCAAAATTTTTACTATCAAAAAACAAACTACAATAATAAATATAAAATTTTTAAAAACATAAAATTCACATGAATTTGTTTTTAAGGAAAAAAGAAAACAAACTCGTATTTTAAATGAACGGAAATTCATTCTTTGTTTGTAGTTTGTTTTTTAAACAACGTGCCTAAAAAGTTGAAAGTAATTTTCATTCTAAAATGACTATATTTTGGTTTATTTTCAACATAACGGAAAACTTGTAAAATAAAGTACAAACAGTAAATGTAAAACTTTTTTGAGTGTAATTTAACATATGTCCCTTATATTCTAATTGTAGCTGTAGGGTATCAACGATTCGGCACAGCTTAATGCATACCACTAAATCTTTTTTTTTTTTTGAAATAATATAACTCGGTTAGTTGGAAACCTTAGTATATAACGTAATTTGAAAATCATATACCTTTGAAAAAGCAGCCTATATCTAGAATAATAATAAACTTTAAAAAATGTTTAGGTTTTAGCGGTATTTTTCAAAAAATTCCCGCAAAATTAATATTTAGCGGTTTCTAGCGGGTTCCGATTTGGCGGGAAATGTTCAAAAAAAGTTGGCAACAGTGGTAAAATTAATAACGTAATGAATTTCATTTTATTTCACCCCAGTGAGAGTGCAATGTAATTTTTTTTTTGTTAATCATATTGTGGGTTTTTTATACTTTTGATTATTTCTTCTTTATTGATTGATCAGTTTAAATTAGTCATACACTTAAAATAATGAAATCTTATAATATATTAAATTAAAACTTAACTGCTATTTAATGATGAAAAACATATTTATTTATAGAAAGTTATTAGTATGTCATATTAGATTTAATTTCCTCGCTTATTGAAAACTTAAATAAAAATTAATTGCTAAATATTAGTATAACAGGGAATGACGAGCAATTTCAATAATTATTAGAAATATGTACAAGGCTTTGCAAGGCATATTCTTAAATTATAATAGGGTGTGTAAAATGTCATGGGTGTATGATATTATATCATGAGGGAGGGAATAGTGCACCCCCTTTAGCTAACAACTTGTTAAAAACTTTTTAAATATTTAAATTTGTTATACTTTTTGATTAATTTGTGGTAAAGTATAATTATATGTTTACGCGTTTTAAATTGGGTTAAGAACTACACAACCCTGTTTCTTATATCTAACTGGGAATTGAAAATTTTTAATGCCTCCTAAATTTAATTTTAATAAAGTTCTTCTAGAACGGTAAAAATATGTTGAAGATCGAAGCAGCTTATCAACGTACACCTTTTCTTTCAAAATACCCAAAGAAAGAAATCCAATTCCCAATTTAAAAAAAAATACCCGATGATGCCGCCAGCCCATAAACCGCATGAAACAGTCACTATTTGCGGTTGCATTGGTTTTTTGACAATAAATCTTGGATTATCATTCGCCCAAAAGCGGCAATTCTGCTTATCGACGAATCCACTAAGGTGAAAGTGCGCGTCACGAAGTATACGATATTAATTTTGATTTGAATGCCCATTTTCATAATTAGCCTGAATAACTTAACTTTAACGCGGTGCTCGACTGTGTATATGTATTTCCATATTCAAATTGAGTAAGTCTCAAATTGAGAAATGTCAAATGAAAAGCAGAAAAAAACTTAACGTTTAGGTATGATTCACATTCAATATCGGCCCCGAAACTTACAAAAATAATGACATTTTTTAATATAAAAAACCTTGTTTCTGTTCTATTCGATTTTTACTAAAATACATTCAAACTTATCCAGCATAAGAAGGGCACAAATCTGTGGTTGCTCGTATCACATATTTTTTGAATTATTAAGAAAATTACCTCAACCTGCGAACAACTAAAACCGATTTCATATTTGTATTGCCAAATTACATTTAAAATTATATACAATTTACAAAATTAATTAAATTCCATCACACACACACAAATCATTTCATTTCAGTTTCATACCAAAATCACTCAGTACATCTGGGCGTATAATTTATTATCGTTTTTGTTTCTACACTAAAAAATATCAATACGCATTGTTGTTCAGCATATTTCTCTAAAATAACAACAAACCATTTATCATTTTTTTTTTGCAATGTCAATTATAACAAAAGCCAGCCTCTTTTCGAGGTCATTGTTAAAGAGACATTTTAGAAAAACTGTCAAAAAACTAAATACAAAAATCTACAACAGCCGAAGTATTAATTTATCATCACTGAAAGATATTTTTAAATAAACAAAAAAAAGGAGGTGTTGAAAAAATTTATGTATTTTTAAAAGCATTTTATTAGTGTACAAAAGTCAACAAAAATAAAACGATTAAACACCTGTCCTTTTTCGCATTATCTGGCTGCATTTTTAACATCAAATATCAGGAGGCAAAGCATTTGTATGTGTGTATTTCTATAGGTGTGCGAAAATACTTGGTCCTTAGACAGTTGTCGCAACTTATAAAATTTCACATGCATGTAAGATTCTTGCTTAAAAGCGACAATTAATTTAAATGACAAATACATATAACTTAAGTGGGAAAAATTACCGCAATATATGAACAATTTCAAATGAAATGAAAACTTTTTAAAATCGCAGCTGCCGGCAACTTTTAAAATGAATCTTCTGCAATTTATTTGAAAAGTGTCATTGAAAGTAGTTGTAAAAATAAATTAAATTAAATCAAGAAACCAAGGAGAAAAAAATATGTCAAGTTTGGTAAAAGCTATTTTCAAATTTGCAACTTTTATTCTTTTTCAATGAAAACTTAATTTTTGTTTACAGGATATTTTACCTTTGAAAGTTGGGCATCAAAATGGTAGTAAAGTTAGAGATGACGATTATAGGGAACGTGTTATGAAATGTAAGGCTTAAGAGTTTTCTATTAGTAAAGAAATGGGGTAAATAAAACAAATATTTTTTCTCTCTATAGTGCGATCAAAAGGTGAGTACTTATTTTTTTTTAAAAATTGTGGAAATTTATAGAATTTAAAAAATTGACCCTGGACTAGAACTTAATACGATCTGAACCGGAACTGAACTAGAACTGAACTATAACTGAACTAAAACTGAACTAGAGCTGAACTAGAACTGAACTAGAACTGAACTAGATCTGAACTAGAACTGCACTGGAAATTAACTAGAACTGAACTAGAAATGAACTAGAACTGAACTAGAAATAAAACTGAACTAGACCTGAACTAGAACTGAACTAGAACTAGAACTGAACTATAACTAAAACTGAATTAGAACTGAACAAGAACTGAACTAGAACTGAACAAGAACTGAACTAGAACTGAATTAGAACTGAACTAGAACTGAACTAAAATTGAGCTAAATAGATAAATAGAACTGAAAAAAAACAGAACTGGGACTAATGTAAGCTGCAACAATAACAAGGCCAATTACTATTAACACACAAAAAAGTAAGTTAAATAAAAACTTTGTATTTAATTCCATCTGATACCAAAATTTTTTAAAAACAATCCACTGTCACCACGTTCAAACATCATCTTCAAAATATCAATAGAATTAACAATGAAAAATCCTTTTAATTATCCATGCCTTCTGTAACCACTATAAAGCTGATGACAAAAGTTTTATTTCGCCTCCTGAGGTACAGCTCAACTTAAGTTTAATTGTAGTTACAAAAGTATTTTTGGGCAATTGTGAACATTTCACTATTTCACTTACAGTTGTTAAACTTTTTTATTTTAAACTTGAAAACTTCAACCTTTTATTTTCATTTAATGTTCACGAATGCAAACACAAAACTTAACTTAAAGAGTAGGTGATGTTAAATCAACAATAACAATAAAATGAGAAGAAAAAGTTTAAAATTTTACTATTGAAGAGCCATAGAAAATTTTTTGTACACAGCTATAAAATAAGTGATGTTTAAAACCACTAAAAGAAACCCAAAAATAACAACAAATTGCACGCTGACTAAAAAAAAAAGAAATATTTTAATACGTACACACTTGCAAAAATACTACAAAAACACATACATAAATGTGTTTTGCAAAAACCCAAAACGATATGCAATAAAGATATAAAACACTTCATACCGACAAAAGTAACAACAAAATTGGTAGAGATCTGGACCCCAAAAGAAGAGGGATGTTGTTCAAAAACAAAGTTACAAAACCACTTGACAATTGTATCATATTCAACAAATCAACACAGACAAACGAAGAACAATGGTCTAGCAAGTCATTTTGTTTGTGTTTGTACTCGTATGTTAAATTTCAACAATATAAATTCATAAGCACTGACACATTGATACACTCACTTGAAACATTTAACATTCTTGCCTTTGATCTGTCCCTCACTTGTTCACACATACATCCGTTCATACGTTTACACATGTATAGCAAATGTAAATTGTATGCGAATGTTCAAAAATGTCTTACAGTAAAGTGAAATTGTTCGTATAGGAGCGATTGGGCAGTCTTTGCGTACTTATTTGTACACTACGGCAAAAAGAAGGTATTGAAGTTAAATTTTTTTTGTGACAAGTTGTTGCCTTTATGCAGACAATGTTTCTAAAACATACATTAACTCGTATTCTATAAGTCACACAATATCTACAGATTAATTCTCCCACATAACTTAAAATCTATTCCCTTCAACGGAAAAATATAATTCAAGAGATATGTATAGATTTTCTTTATAGCATATATAAAAATGTAACGGTCCATGTATGTAATCGCACCACATTAGAACGGCAATTTCGTGTGTTTTTTTTATTTGATTTGAAATTTTCAGGAGATGGTTTGTAAAGAAAATAAAATTAAAAATTCCTTGTAAAACTCGGAAAATTTATTATATTTCCTAATATGCACTTTAAATTTTTCTAAGTTTAAGCCAATTTAGGGGGAAACCTTACCAAATTAAAATTTTGCCTCCTTTTCACTTCTCATTTTTCAAAGAATGAGCAAGTTTTAGGATACATTTTTCTAAGTATGAGAAAATTTATCAAGTTAATCGCACTACTCAAGTTGTACCACACTGCTTCCTTTTCATTAGTAAATAACTTTCGAGCGAAGCCGGAGCAGTCAGCTAGTTTAATCCCTAGAGGGAAGCGAACTGACACCAAAGTAGTCCCGTGATAGGTCTTTGGTGGTAGAGACCGGTTCTTGTTCTAACTCTTTATATGAATAATGCTATAAACATATTCGAGACAGCAAGCTACCGACTTCAATATGTCAAAAATAAAATACATGCGTGTATATGGAAATGATTATTTTCACGACGACACGGCTACATAGCTGCAGGTTGTTGTCTGTGCTTATTTTGTCGTTGTAGTCAAATTAAACTAATTTCTATTTTTGTCCGCTACAAAACAGAAAAAGTGTTGCTAATATAAACAAATATTTAAAGAATAAGTGCTTAAATTTTTTTTTTTTGGTTAACAGAAAAGAATACGTTTGAAATTGCAAAATGTATATAACTTTTTAGGATCATTGAAAGAAGTTCTATAGGAAAATGTTTTTCGCGCTTACACTTTTCTAGTTTTTGAGTAGTAGGTCGTAAAAGTTTTTTATGTAGTCATGCCGCAGCTCTGCAGCAAATTTTTGCAAATATTGCTAAAGTTAATTTTCTGATGCAATAACTTTTGACATAAAAAAATCGTTTTATTTTTCTTTAGTGATGTTTTTTCTTGTAATTTTAAGAACACTGCCACTTTTTCTTTCAATAGAATTTGTCATCGTTATTGTTGATAACAAAATTTGACGGAACAAAATTTATATTTTAAAAGCAGTATATATTTTTTTATTTAATCTGCTGTTAAAATTATATTGCTTATTAGTTCCAAAAAAAAAACAAAATTAAAATATTTTAAATGATTTTGAATAAATTCATTTGTTTTTACGCTATAAAATTTATTATAAATAAGTATTTATATATTTAGTGGCTTAAATTAAGTTTGTTGCGAGTCTTGAATTATGCATGTATTTCCATTTCATAAAAGTTTAAAAAATGATAGTGGCACCACTGAAATATAAATACACAATAAAAAAACAGCTGTTTTTAATTTTTCAATTGTAGCTGTCGTCTTCAAAATAATTCAGTAGCTGCCTACGCGACTGTAATTGCACCCAGCAGCATTTGTAGTCGTGTGTTCGTGTATCCTGCTGTGGTCAATGTGTTTAATGCATAAGACTTTTATATTTACATGGGGTTGTCATTGGAGGGGGTTAATTGACACCATTTGACCAGTCATAGATCTATTCTCAATGAACGTGCTTAGTGTCAGTTACTAAAATGTAGTTTTAATTCAATAAAGCAAGTCTTAGAATTAAATTTAAGAACTAAATTTTAAAAAGTACCAAAAAATGTCTCACAGCACCGGTGAATACTGTACTGTAATTCACTATTTCTTTCTACTTTTTTGGTCTTTATAAACCAGTTAAGGGATTGGTTCTTCTTTCACTGGTCATGAGTACATGATCCCAAGAGCAGTCTGTTGGACCAAATGACACAAATTTCCCGCAGGGATATAAACGTGAGTTAATTAGCTGGTAGTTTAAGTAAAAAAATTTCTAACATTAAACGGTTTCAATTAGTTTGAGATATTAAAATTCATAATTTTTTTTAGTTAAAATATGTGCACTTGATTATTTTTAAACGACAAACACTTTTGTAATTAAAGACACAACGTACTTCTACACTCAAAAGAAAGAAATCAATCCAGCCGTACTAAAATCAATCCAAAGCGGTATTAATTGCACCGAGAGTACGGATTTACTTGTATCAAGTACAGAAAAATTGATTCATGTACGGGTTTTTAATCGAAAAATACTTAAATTATCCATATTTTAACCCGATTTCGTACTTGAAATAATCCGAAAATGAGATTGATTTATGTAAAACTAAGATTGAATCAATGTCAAAATGCGCTTGATTCAAGTATTATTAAGTTTTGTTTTTATTCTGAATTCGTGCCAAAAAAAGAAGTTGGAAAGAAAAAGTTAATATGATTGATTAACTTACCCGTATTACACCTTACATAATGATAAAACAACAACATCTTGCCCGATATGGTTTTTATTTTAGAAATCTTATGTACATATTTAACAAAAAATATAAACTAAATAAGAAGCAAGAGTTCAAATTAACTTTTAAGCCCTTCGTGGTACACATGAGTTTTGCCAGACCTTTTTTTCATGTGTATAGAAAATCAAAACATGCGTAAGCCGAAGTGTTAAACACAACGAAAAGTTTAATCTTTTTGATTTTCGAAAGTAATTCCATTTAGGATTGTTTTGAGTACGTTTTAGTGTTATTCGTACTTGAATTTTTGAGTACGACTAGAACTTAAAGTAATCATAAAAAACTTGATTTATCCCGAGTGTTTTTCTTTCTGTGTACGGCTCATTTTGCTAAAACTGAAATGTGACTGAAGAATTTCGCAATAAATCAAGTATCGGTAAATCAAACAGAAGAGAAACTGAGAAGCAAATATAAAAAACAATCCGCACAATTAATGCACCACGGTCTTATTTTTATTAAGAAAATATATGAAGATTGCTTATTTTTAATTATAGTACATAATATTTAGATTAGTTCTATTCCACCTAGAATTAGTTTTAAAATTAACTATGTTTAAATATTTGACACATTTACGTAAGGAAAAGACATGGTTGTGGTAAACATATTCTAAGAGCAACTTATTATGATAAGAAACATGATTGTAGTCACCATCTTATGATTATTATTAAATCATATTATGACCAAATATATTCGTAGTATTACATCATAATATTTTTCCCTTAATCATATTATTATCATGTGAATCATAATAAGTTAAGAAGTAATCATATTATGATACAGCACCACTTTCACAGCAATAAAAAATAAATTAAAATTTTTTTTGCATCGATTTCTTATTTTTTGGCACTTTAAAATTTTTTTAATGTCAATGCAATTTCTTTCTTTTTTTAATTTCTTCAAGTTAACTTTTTAATGGGTATTTTTTGATTGTTTAACCACTCACTAACAAATAATTCGACTGGCATATTTAAAACAAACGACACAACTGATGGAAAATTATTTTACAAATGGCGCTAACAAAATATTATAAGAGTTAAAATATTTTAAGTGCATCTGAAGCATACTATGACAACACGCATAGAAAGTTATCATGTTGTGACTACTAAATATCATTAAATGGCTGTGAGTAAAGTTATCATTATTTAGTTGTTAGTAAATTAATTATTTTTCAGTCAACGCTACTCAAATTTATAATTTTAATAAACATTGATATGCTTACAGTAACTATACTATTGCTGATATTAAATAAAATTAACAATTTTTAGTGAGCAAAAACAAGATATTGTTACAATAAAAATATTGTAGATACCGTGGCCATGACCAAGACCAACCATATTTTTTCTCTGCCTGTAAAAATATGATCGCATCCCCGAAGTATTTATATAAATTCACAAATCCTAAACGCACTGTAGGACATTACCACAGTCGGTTTTGATTGTATCCCCCATTGGATTTTATATGCTATTTATTTGTTTGTTTGTTTTACATTTTAGATATTCACCGACAAATGACTATAATTATGTTTTTCATTCCGCATCATTATCAACGACAATAACAAGAATATCTTCATTATTTTCATTAAAGTATAAACATCATTACCATCTTTTCACCATCATCATTATTATCATTCTATATTGTCATTATCTTTATGCGAGCCTTTTGTTGGTGAATTAATGAGTGGGATGGATGTGTGCGAAAAGGGGCGGAAAAAATCAACATTTATTTATTTTGAAACCATAAACAAACAAGCAAATGCAAAAAAACTATGGTATAGAATATAAAAATACAAAAAAAAATCTAAATAAAAAGTCTGTTAAAAAAAATACTTGCCTTCCGGGCTGTTACATTAAATTAGTAACAAAGTTTATGTGTATTTAGTTTGATACAAAAAAAAAAAAAAAAACGAATAGCAAAAGAAAATTAAATAAATGTGACCAACTGTGAAATGTCTGGTAAAAGTGGAGTACATTACTTAAAGTCAAAAATGCGACGTAAATGTTTAAAAAGCGGTAGAGTGTAGAATTTGAAAAAAGCCTAAAATATATATTCAATTAAACAAAAACTTAATTGAATACACTTTTGAGTTTATTATTTTGCTACAAAAAAAAATGCATTTGAATTCAAAGTTTATTAATTTTTTATGGCATATTATGGTCCATTTATTATACCATATTCACTGCCGAATGTTTATACAAAATCAATTTCACAAACTGTTTATAAACCTGTTATATTTTCTATAAATAAGGCTGTAACTATTTTAATGAAGTGTTCTGATTATAGTGGGAGTAGGTGTATATTTATTTTAGTGCATACCACGTATTTGTACGAGGTGTACGTGTTGGTATATTAAGAAACGTTCGGTATGTGAGACCTAATCGTGCCGGTTGAGATATGCCCTGATTTTTATTAAAAGGCTGAAAGCAAAGACAACCTGTGGTTTATATATTGTACACATGAAGTGTTTTTAAGATTGCAAAAGCTATTTGTTTTTTAAAAAAATAGGTGTTTTTTAGTAAAAAAATTTTGAGTCACACTTTAACGTCAAGTTTTTTACACAACTTAATTTGACATATCTTTGTTTTAGTGTTCGAAAAATTTAACCATGGAGAGGTACACAATTGAGCTGCGCCCTATCCATTGGTTGAACGGACCCGACTCACGGAGCTCTCAAAACAGGGTCAAAATAATGCGTTGACCACCGAACCCTTTCTCCTTCGTCACAAAGCTGTGACACCAGAGCAAGGGTGCCGACTTCTAATCCATGCATCCCCCTTAGGAAAAGGCGGAGCCTATCTAACACTCCTACTGTTTTATGGGAAAATGGCAACTGGATGCAGTGCAACTCCACGCCGAGCGATAACTTGCCCTACCCGAGATATGGGTGTTCAACTACACCACGTCACTCTCCAAAGGGCCTCAACATAACCAGGTTGGGACCGTAGTCCCAAGGGCGCCGTGGTACCGAATAAAGACTTCGGTCAGCTTCGTAGCCTAAGCCACTAAATTCCCGGGCAAATTGCTTTAACCTCCCCATCGTCCGATTGTCCTCTAACGCCCTACTATAATCCCAACCCGCCCCAGTATGAGAGATGCTCATACTTTCTAAATTCCAAATGTCATCATTAATCCATAGACCTAAAATATATTAAATAAATAAATAGTAGTGACACTCGGCAATAACGTGCCACACGTCCTAAGGTCGCATCCAACAACCACGACCCGAAGTATCTGACAAGGGCTACTTATGCAAAAATGCATTTTGGAGAGCCATGTCCCATTACTAAAACCCCAGACTCAGATCGAAGCCAAAATCTGAGCGTTCACGTATAAAAGCATACGTGACACGACCCTAAATGTGCGTCCGCCACCTAGAATAAGGTGATCGGCTAACATCGCCTAAATTTCCCTACTCCCCTTCTTGATCTTAAAAGCAATAGCACGACGTATCACTTCCAAGTCAAGAGCCGCAGACAGAAATACCTGAAGAGCATCCGGAGAAACTGTCCGACAGACTGGAATGCAAGCAACCAGAGCAACTCTCTGACAAGTCAGCACCAAGACTGCGCTTGACCTTACCAACGACTGCAGTCAGCATTAGGCACGTACGGTGGCGATCCGTGGGGTAGCGTTAAGTTACTGAGGATTTGATCTGGCAGAGAAGATGATAATAAACGGGTTTCGGTTATAGTTTGTTAGTATCTACTTCTACGATCGAAACTATGCCAAGTACAGAGCATCCGGTGAGCTCCGTAGCTGGCTATACCCACAACTAACTACTTCGACTAGTTGGGCCGAGCGCTTCGAACACGGGAGGATTTCGCAACCTCGGGAGTTCGGCTAACTACGGCCTCGGATAAGTCGGTGGCCGATGGTCGTCCGGCCATGGTGTGACTAACTACTGGTTGAATGCGAGTTCGTATTCACTACTGGTAAGAATACGTTGACTACTGGTTTGCGTTTAGTCGGCTGCCGAATGGAATTCGAAGGCACCGGCCGTCGGCCAAATACGACTAACTACTGGTTGAATGCGGGTTCGTATTCACTACTGGTCAGAATACGATGACTACTGGTTTGCATTTAGTCGGCTCCCGAATGGAATTCGGAGGCACCGGCAGTCGGCTAAATACGACTAACTACTGGTAAAAAACGGGTTTGTTTAGCGTTCGGCTAAATAAGGTTCGGTTAAACAAGGTTCGGTTAATCAGGTTCGATTAAATACGGTTTTATGGTTAATCAGGTTCGGGTAAATACGGTTTCGGTTAATCAGGTTCGGTTAAATACGGTTTTATGGTTAATCAGGTTCGGGTAAATACGGTTCTGGTTAATCAAGGTTCGGTTAATCAGGTTTGATTAAATATGGTTTTATCTAATCAGGTTAGGTTAAACACGGTTCTGGTTAATCAGGTTCGGTTAAGTACGGTATCGGTTAATCAGGTTCGGTTAAATGCGGTTTCGGTTAAATACGGTTGAATGCTGGGTCGTATTCACTACTGGTAAGAATACGTTGAATACTGGTTTGCATTGAGTCGGCTACCAACGAAATCCGGAGGCGCTGGCGGTCGGCTCAATACGACTAACAACCAACGAAATGCGGAGGCGCTGGTGTTCGGGCAAGTCGGCTACCAACGAAATTCGGAGGCGAAGGCAGTCGGCAAGCTACGATTAACTACGGTTTATCAATACGGCTGACACCAGCGCAATTCGGAAGGCGAAGACAGTCGGCAATCTACGATTAACTACGGTTGATAAAAATGCTGACACCAGCGCCATTCGGGAGGCGAAGGCAGTCGGCTAAATACAACTAACTACGGTTACTACTAACTACCGAGAGTAAATACTGTGGTTTAAGGCAATACCTACTCTCCCTGTTTTGAACAAACTTTGACTACTTATTCAAAAATAAAATAAACTAAATGAGACTTCTACAGTTAAAAAGTTATTTAGTTAAACAGTAAGGGTATTCACAGTAGTAGGATAAATAGTAAGGGTATTTATTTATTTATTTATTTATTTTTTATTTATTTATTTATTTAATCAATACAGCACAACAAGAACTAGTCTTATCTAATAGTACTGGGGAGATAGTGGCACAATATGGTTTTGTTATTAAAATATTAAATATAAAAATAAAAATTATTACGATATTAAAAATTAATGAATAAAAATAATATTACAAATATCAAATAAATATAAGTTAAAACATTATGTATATAAAAGCTATGTATAGTTTGCGGTTAAACAATTATTGTTATCCTAAACGATTAAATATTGCAGTTTTAAAATGCTTTGCATTGCTTATGGTTTGAATATTAGGGGGAAGTTGGCGCCAAAGATTGATAGCAGTGAAGAAAAAGTGTCTTTTCGATATATCTTTTCTAAAACGAAAGGTATTTACTTTGTTTCCTCGGTCAGACCTTGAAAAGGTTATTCTATTGTATAGGTATTCAGGCTGTTTAGTGTAAATCACTTTATGAAAAAATAATAATGTTCGAAGCTTTAACGAGCCGTCAAATGGTATATTACATATTTGTCTAGAGAACTGTGAGATTCTGCTTCGCCTACTGCGGCCAAACACATATCTGGCAATATTATTGTACGTTACATTAAGCCTTTTCATACTTAATGTATCACAGTTCGCGAATATTTCACAACCGTACAAGAGCGTTGGCAATAAATATGTTTTAGCAAGTGACATTCGAATATCAAAAGGTGTGTAATGTTGCGACATCCAAAGGTTTCTTAACATCGCATATGTTTTACCACATATAACATTTATGTGGTTAGACCAGTCTAATTTCTTGTTGAATATTACCCCTAATTTTACAACAGTATTCAAGGTGTGGGGTTACTTATATTTTATGATGTTAGTATTAAAATATTAGAATTATGTATATATGTAGGCTAGGTTTGTAACGTCACGTTACAATACCCAGACACTTGACCTGACTATACCAGACTCAATGACAGGCGGACGTGGACTGGAATATCTACCGTTGAGCAGCATTATCACAGTCTGTCCTTCTTACCCTTCTCCTTCAGGGCAAGGCTAGACTGCCCTTCGAGCAAGATGAGCAGATCTGTATAAGCACACAGTTTGCCGAGACGACCCAGTCGTGTCAACAAACGATCCACGACAATGCTGCCAAGACTTGGTGACTCAAAATGTATAGATTTACGGAATAAAATCGCTACAATTTGGGTAAAAAAGGCTAAAACCTTTTTTTATTAAAACACATTAAAATTCAATAACAAAACTAAAATTATTCATTAAAAATTTTTAACAATGAAATTGTAAATTGAAATCAATTTGTTACATACGGATAAACGTCAATAAAATATTTTAGAATTTTATCAAAATAATTTTCGTTGAAATACAAAATTTAATTTAAATGATTTTGTTATTCGTGCTTAATTCCCAATTTTTATTTTTGATAAAAACACTGAAATTTATTGTTGATGGGGAAAGCCATTCCTATGCGCATTTCTCTGGTTGCTTAGGCCCGATCGTCAGGAAACTTCATCCATAAAGATTTTAGAAAAACTAAAGATATAAAACCAAATAATACTGTGTAAGCGTGTAAAAATTACAGCAACAGGGTTACTTGTAACAAGTTAAACAAAATTATCAACAATAAACAGTGAGTTTATCTCTCCTTACATTCCCCACTACAATTGATTGGAATTCTTCCAACATTAATTGTAGTTGTAAGTAGGTAAGAAAAAACATAAAAAAAAACAACTTGCTTTATTGTTTTCGCAAACAAAATATAAAGCAGGTTGCCAGTCAGTTTTTTTAGGCCGTGCACTTGCCAGTTTATTATCAAAATAATATTCGTTTTGCTATAATTCTTATACGCTTAACAGTTTTATTTGGTTTAATATATTTAGTTTTTCTAACGATGTGGCAACTTTCGAGTGAAGAGATTTTGACAACTGACATTTTACATGACTGTGCTTTTCCTTTTCACTTCCATTTTTGATATTTATCCATAAGCAACAAGTTTTGTAATAAAATTGTAAAAATAGTTGGCAAAAGTGAAAAAGTTTTAAAAATCTACTTTGTATAGCCAAATACTAAGCCAAGTGCCCGTAGTGTAAAGTTTAAAACCTGCATAATACAAAGTTAATAAAAGGTTTGAAGTAAACCCAAAAAAAACCCACAGTGTGTTTTATTTTAAAGTAAACAGAAGGTGACTTGCCCGTTTTCAGCAAACCCCCGGCCATCAAAACTGTGCCGGAACTGGCGAAAATCGTGTCCCGCCCACAACCAGCTTGCCTGCTCAACTCCATCCACTAGAGAAGTAAGTGTTTTCTGCTCATCACACGACAAATACTGTCCGAACTTCCGATGTCTTCAAGTCCGGCGGACCCACCACACCCTCAACAGTATGTCGGCGCATTCCTCCCAAGATGACAAACTAACGTTTTCAACCCGGAGGAAATTAAAGTCAGCTACATTACAGACAAAAGTGAATGGTGACGTTAAACAAAATCATCTTCAGCGACGAGGCACACTTGCACCTCAGTGAATTGGTTTAAAAGCAGAATTGCTGCATTGGGCAACTGAGAATCCACGAGTGATTGTTGAAAAGCCAATGTATTCACAAAGATTGACTGTTTAATGCGGTTTATGGGCTGGCGTCGTTATCGGGCCGTACTTCTTTAAAAATGAGGTCGAACAAGCAGTTATCGTGAGTGGTCTTCCCAATTGCGGCATGATAACGGACTTATTCTGGCCAGAAATTGAGGATATGTTTCTGGATTTAAACACGATTGTGCAACACAGGCAACGAAACAATGTCTCTTTTGCGCGATAAACTCAATAGTCGTGTTATCTCATGTCGTGGCGACGTTAATTGGCCGCCACGATCATGTGATTTGATATCGTTGGACTTTTTTCTTTGGGGTATATTTAAAAGTTAAATTGTTCGTTAATAAGCCAAGAACAATTTAAGAGCTAAATGATGAAATTATTCGGCACATTAACGACATTGAACAAACTCTTATGTCGCAGAGCCATTGAAAATATTAATCCGTGGCAAGGATTTGGCCGATATTTTGTTTCACACATAATTGTCAGAGATCTTTCTATTATAACAAAAAAAAATTAAGATAATTCTCTGAAACTTTTTGTTATATTTACAATTAACATCGTTGGACAATCACCAATTTTTATGGCTATTTTGTAAAAGATTTAAAATCAATAAAATAAATAAAAAAAATTTTATGAGTTGTTTAGTTTTTTTTTATATCTTCAAGATTAAAAAAAAATTAACTTATTTTAGTTTTGTTTCCAAAATCTTTTAAACAGGGGTTCAAACTTTCGGTCTGTAAGTTTCAAAAATCGCCGCTCTATTTGTTTAAAAAATTAGCACGTGTATAGAAAGGTTAAAAAAAATATAAATTGTATGAAGTCCAAAAGCTCTATAGAAATGCTACTTGTTTCCATATTTAAGTGTGTATTCTTGGATTTGTAATCTTTACAATTTGCCGCAAAATATTTGCCACATATCTATAATACACATCACAATTAATATACCCATGGGGGATTATCATCAAGTGTTGTAGTTACTTTAAATAAACTGATAGTCATTTTGATAGTAAATACTATTAACGATTTATCCTTAATGTTATTTTCATTTCAGTTTTTTATTTATAAGTTGCTTTTAGTCCAGGATTAGTTGGTTTCACATTTCCTTCCATGTATGTAAGTAGATTCATGTAGTTAAGTTGACTTTAAAGAGAATTAACAAACACATCAAAAAGATTTTGATACTTAAGATCTTTTACACTGTGTTTGTGTGCTTGCATTTATATGAAACAATTTTTAAAAATGTTTAATTATTTTCCTTATCAATTTAATGGTTAAATTAAGTAGTTGTTTTTTTTAATCAAGCCGCATTTCTTTTTGTTAATATCTAGTCTTTCTTTTGCAAAGAAAAACTTATTTGATTAAACTAAGTAAAATTTACGCTTTAATTTAAAAGCGTGACCCGTTTTGCGAAGCTCTAGACTACATTTGATAAAAGAATTAAATTATTTCTAACAGAAAATAAATCTGCGGCAATAAGGAAAATCCTGGAATCATAATTGATAGAAATAATTAATTTTTTAACTATACAAGGCACGACTTTGAAAACGAATGAAATGCAAATTTAATGAGGATTGATCCATATGGATCCGATAAGACTAGTGGCGTTTTCTTTTCTACAAAAAAATACCACATTTTAAAAGGTGCATGTATAAAATGTCCTGCCGAACATGTAATACTTCAATTTTCTATTTGACGAGAACAATACCAAAAATGGATCGCCCTGCTGCAAAAAGATTGTTCTATAAAAAAATATGTACATAAATCAAAAAGTGTGTTCATCAAAATATTAAAAAAAAATATACATAAACCCAAATTTGTTAATAAATTGATATTAAATAAATAAATTAATGAACAAAATGAATGACGAAAATTTTTGAAATTTTTACTGTCCTGATAAGAGGCGATTTTTCCCAACTTCGTCTGGTAACCCTATACATAAAAAGAAGCCATATTTTTACAGGGCATTATCAAAACTCTCGATTTATACGGGGCGTATGACATTTGAGGGTGAATTTTTTGAAGAATAAAACACGCTGCCTTTTAGGAGAGCAAAGCATTTTTAAGAAACGAATACCAAATTGCAATTTTTTAAATAAAATGTGACATTTTTTGTAGAAAAGAAAACACCATTAGATTTAAAATTTCATTGGAATTGCCCTACACCGAGAAAAAATATTGTTCAGTTTATGCACATACAATAATTTTAGTAGGGTTGATGAAACTTCAAAAATATTTATCAATTTGTGTCACATCTGTCACAAAATTCAAAAACATTTATCAATGTGTATCATATCTGTCACCACTACAATATTATGACTGTATCAGTTTTATTCATCATATAATGGTTGCTTGCAACGATATACATTTTAAACGCTGTCGTTTGTACGTTTTAAACTTAGCTATACGAATTTTAAATTTTTTCCTTAAATTAAAGAGGACATGTTAACGTTAAAATACCATAAGAATAACCGTATACAACCGTTATACGGCTATGGTGGCCATTGTGAGTGTTGATTTTATGATAATATAATTGGCGTAGGCAATACTTTGATTTTAGAAGTCAAAATATGCAAATCAGATGTGGAAATGTTTTACATGAGTACTCGAAGAGGAAAAATATGGTTCGGCATTGTTACGGCAACTAAACTATATTTATTGTAACAATGTATTGTCGTCTTACGCAAAAAATCGTTATTTTTATTATATCAGCAATATAATAGTTACTGTAAATATTTAAAATTTAAGTATTGTTGACTGAGAAATAATCATTTTTCTAACAACGAAATAATGATAACTTTGAAAACATATTAAATTATTTACAGCCACAACATGATAACTTGCACACAGAAAACAATTTGGTTGGAAAACGGTTGCAGTTATAATTATAATAATTAAGTTCAATTATAACTGAAAATTACTACGAATAGTGTCTATCACAACCCTACTAAATGCAGAGCAATACTGAATATTGGGCATTACAATCAATAATTTGCTCTTGTCAATAAATTTTATATTAAAAATGTTAATTTATTTATTGCAGCTAATTATCGATTGTAAGTATAGTTTCAATTCGAGTACAACAAATGAAAATATAATTATTTGGTATTCACATCCAAAAAAAAGCTACATATATGTATGTATGTATGTCCCAATTGTTTATTGTGAGTACTCTACTAATTATAAACTGAATTTTCTGTCAAAAGTAAAAAATAAATTTGTAAGACATTTAATTAAATAAGTTTTAATTTCATATTTAAAAAATATTTGGCCCAGATCAGCATCGTACATGTGGACTAACTATTCAGCACGCTCTATAGACTCCAATGGATCACTTATCCCGTCAAATCCTGTATTCCACCTTCTGAGCTTATCCATCAAAACCATTTTGGACTCGATGGCTCTAGATGCCATCGAGAGGTGAGTCATCTTAGTTCTTCAGAAACTAACCTTTGATAATAAAGTTAGATTTCTATAGGAAATCGTAAAAAATTTATTTAAAGAATTTTCCTTAAATTTGCTGTTTGAAGGTTAATTTTTTGTAAAAAGAAAAAATTAAAAGGGTAATTTTGCAACATTTTTCTGCTTTATAGAAAAGAATGCAACAATTTAAATTTTAAATAAGATTTCTGTATGACGTGCTAAATTCCTAATTTTTTATTTTTGATAAATACACTGAAATGTATTGTTGAGGGAAAGTTGCTTCTATGAGCATTTCACTGGTTGCTTAAGCCAGATCACCAGGAAAACTTTTCCAAGGAATAAAAAGCTAAAAATATTATACAAATAAAACTTTAAAGCGAAAAAGAATTATTAACGCTCAGTCTTACTCGTAACGATATCCAAGCTTCAACAAAGCCTACTTAAAATTTTTTTTGAGAAAATTTTGCAAAAATAAAAAAAAAATATAGCTTGAAATTTATACAATACTGGTTAAGGATGGTCTTACCAGCAAGTTAAGCTGGGAACATGTAATTTTATTCTGTTCTGTAATGAGTAGACCAAAAATGCTATTTAAAGATTAATTTAATTTAAGCTTTATGGACTTCTAAAGTAAAATAATTTTAAATTTTATTTCAAAGCTTTAAAGTATATAAAGAAAATATTTTTTTACTTGTACAAATTTTGTCTTTTTTTAGGATTTTTAGTTAATTGTTTTACCTGCAAAACAAATATATTTTAACTGTTTTCATTTACGCACTTAATTTTTTAAGCGTATATTTATGATTATTCCCTTCACCAATTGTAAAGGGTTTGCCCTTTTGTTTGTTTTTTTCTACAATATTGATCTGAGACTACATGAAGTTGATATATTCTTTGACCTTATAATGAGCAAAGTAGATGTAACGATGCTTGTCTGTCACTATGGCCATTGAAATGGGTTTTTCGAAGACCCCAGATAGGATGGTTCAAGGTTGCAATATTTACCCAAAAATTACTTGTTGTTGTTCTGTTTCTACTTTGTTTTTGTTTATATAGAAAACGGCAAGAGCCAAAGTTTCCAAATTAGGGACAAGCATCTTGGTTATCAATAGGAAACATCCGACGTTTGTATAAGTGGACATGGCACTCCCCACACAAAGGCCTAAAGTTTCAAAATCTGCATGGCCGTGGCACTTCCGATACAAAAACATAATAGATAACTTATCAGACCGACAAGATCAAAAGTCTCCAAATAAGGTACAATCATCTATATTATCAATAGAAAACATCCGACAAAATCCGGGTAGGAGTAGAGCAGTGTCGTGACACAAATTAGATTTATTTTTATATAAAGAACGGTAAGAGAAAAAATTGGCAAAATTTGGTCCTCATAGCTGGGTTATCAATATACAACCTTTAAAAAAAATCAGGATTAAAAAGGGGGCGTGGCACCTCCCGTACAAATATATTGAATATATTTCTGTATATCTGGAGAACGGCAAGAGCCAAAGTTTTCAAATAACAACATTCGAGCGGGAGTGTAGAAGTGGGCGTGGCACAAATAGATTTATTTATATCTATAGAGCGGTATTTATAAAATTTTCTGTTCTTATAGCACCATTGTGAAGGGTTTATAAAATTCGGCAATGCCGAATATGAAACTCTTACATATTTTTTATTAAAGTTACGATTTAAAGTCCTGCTTAAATTACATTCCTCATATGATACCGTTCAAGGCAATGTTTCGGTCTAACGTATGTGCATGTAAATGTGTTGAAATTCATGTGAATAAAAGTGTTTGATAGAAGACAGCACATACTCGTATGCATACTTATATGTATATTTATGTTGACAATATGTTGTGTTTTATGCGTCATATAAATAAAGTATGTCAACATCTGTTAATGTGACATAAATCATGAAACTCATTTGATAATTTATGCACCAAATCAAAAAAAAAAGAGCTAAACATTCCAAACACCAGCAGTCGAAATAGCAGTACAAGTCTTTTAAAATTGTAGGTAATAGAGTTTGGTTTTTAAGAAATGTGATACACAGATGTCATTTGAAATTTTAGAGTCCAATTTTCGTTTTTTAAGAAAAAGAGTCAGATTTCAATATGGAAAAAGGACCAAAAAATAAAAGAGTAAAAAAAGTTTTAAAGTTAAAAAAAAAAACGGCAAATAAAACAAGAAACTCTTATTTTAAAATGGTATAAATGAAAAGAGTGTCATAAAGAGAGATTGATGAAGAGAATGTTAGCGAAAAGAAGTTTGCAGTATTTTGTTTTTGCATAAAATGCGAATGTACCCATTTGTTGGTTACTGTTAGAAAGAGTGCGCAAGGTCAGTAAGAGCAGAAATGCTTAAGCAATAACAATTTCTAAGAAGAAGAGCAGAAAAAAGCAGCAACAAAACTTTTATTAACTAAATGCGTATAGAAAAGGGAAAAATAACAGAAACGCGGTTAATATATTTATGATACTCAAATACAAGCACTCACACGCAAACAGAACATGATTTTTCATCTTGTTCTTTAACTGTTTTATCCTTTAAATATAAAACCGGAATCTGTGTGCATGTGTATCTGTGTGAGTGTAGTATTTTGTGGATGATGTGTATTAAAAAATTATGTTTTCGTATGTAGAATGTATGTAATTGAGTGTAAATATGACGCAGAATGTGAATTCAGTTGTTAAGTTGGTGCAGTATCAGTTGGACTTGTAAACTGAATAAGAACGGTTTGATTAAATTAAAACAAAAAACAACAAAAATTCAAGTAGAAATCCCCGTATTTTTCACTTATCTTCTATTTTTGTTCTTGTTCTGCTTCATGTGGTGTATATAAATTGTAAAAAGTGAAAACCTAAGAAAATTTCTTAAGGAAAATACGTTTTTTGAAAAAATTGAAAAGAAAAGCAGAAAATTTTAGAAGATTGTACTGAATTTGAAAGAGATTTGAATTAAACTTGAAAACTGAAATAAAGTGAGCTAAAATGATTGTGTTATTAAATGATAAATAATATGTGATTAAAATGAAAATTCCCAGAAAAATGTTTAATATTTCTTTTATGTAGTTATAAAAAGTAAAAAAAGTAATTAACTTTTTTTTAACTAGTTGAAATTGTTTTATACTTGTATTAAAAAACCAAAAAAAGTTTATTTTAAAAACCAGTAGTTAGCAAGTTTAAACCTTTAAAACTAACCAAAAATAAAACAATTAAACAAACAACCAACCAACCAACCAACCAAAACGGCAAAATAGTCCATCCATTTTTATAATTGTATCTAATTGTTACTTTTTCCTGAGTAATTTACCTCAACTAGAGCTGCTAATTGCATCCTTATTTTTGTGCTCTTGAGTTATTGTTTGTGTATTTTGTAAAGCCATAAATTGTATGCAAAAATAATATATAACTACAAATTAAAAGTAAAAATAACAAACACCTAAACACAAAGAAAAAGAGATTTTATTTTTCGTTTTAACCAACGAAAAGTGTTGTATGGTTGCTAATTAGTTGTATACCTCCCTACACTTCACTTATACTGCCGCCATCTCTCACTAACACCTCAACATCCAAACACATACACACACTCTTACACATTCAGACACACAAGTAGTTTTAAAGTATTTATATATATATATAAAGAACAAACTCATCGACGTCATCGTAATCGCCATCGCCATCACCATCAACATCAACTTGAATATCACATCATTGTACGGATACGCCAGAGGCAATAGACCATAAAGCAATATGCCTGACACCATCTCTGTTATGGATCATAAAAGAAGTAAGTCTAAGAATGTCATTGTCCTGATTTACATTTTTTCCTATTATTAATATAATTAATAAAATAGGTTAAACTTTTGTTTATTAAGTCAAAATTTGATGAATAAATATACATGTTTAATCTACACTTAATTAAGATTTAATTTAATACATTAATTTAATACATTTGGAAATAATTAAATCATCTCGTAAAGAATGTATGGATGTAAATGCAGAATAAAGTTTGAGTTTAATTACTGTCATAATCAGTGATGCCAACACTTCTCTACTAAAATGTCGAAATTTAAGTTAAAAATATCGATATCAATAAAAAACATAAGATTATTTCGTTAGTGTTAAGTTATACAGTTAAGGTAATTATTAGCTAATCATTTGAATAAGAAGAAGCTCAAATGTATCGATAAATTGATTAATTTATCTTAAATAATCGAATAAAGAAAAGCTCAACGTTACAACACAAAAATGCAGCATGTACAACGGTTTTAGGTCTAAAATTTTATAAATTGAAGAAAATTGGGCTGAATAAAAATGCCTCTTGGCTAAATTGATTTTTCTTGGCTAAACGAAATGAAAAATGTAATGAAAAACTAAATGGCTAAATTGGCAACACTGATGATGAATGGAATAAATATAAAAATGTTTAAAATTTTTAATATCTTAATTCGGCTCAAGTTCATCAAATTTAATTTTCTTTAAATTATTTTTTATGACGTCAGCAGTCGTCGATGGCAGCGAGTGTAAGACGGCAAATCCATCTGAGGAGATCGAGTGGTTGCGATCGAAAAATGTCATGGTAACCAGCCGCCTGGGTTCGAATCTCAGGTCAGTCAAGAATGAATGATTATCAATAACAATTTTATTTAATTTTCATGTTGTAAAATTCCTTTCTTCATAAAAAATAATTTAATGAAAATTAAATTTGATGAACTTAAGCCGAATTAAAATATTAAAAATTTGGATTAAAAACCATAAATAGTTCAACAAAATAACCACAATACTCATTATGTTTAAAATATAATTTTAAATCTTCTGTACCAGGGATGTTTTAAATATTGTACCAACTTCCAAAAAAAATCACTTTTTGGACCTTTTTATATTTTTATTAAAACAACAAAAAAGTACATACGATAAATTTAAAGAAAACAAAACTAAATATAAATTATATGTATGAAAAAAATAAGGTACATAAAAGGCATATACATATTTTATGAGATAAAAATCAGGCACTTATGGGACGTTTAATGTGAAATTTATAACCATTTTTTTAAAAAAATTTTAAAATATAAAACCAAAGTAAACAGGATTCGAAAAATTTCTTTCGCATATATTTGTTAAACTAAGTAGTACTTCAATATTAAAAAAACACAATACTGAGCTTTGCTTTTAGTCGTGGCAAACAGGAAACAAAAGTACTAACACAGGTTTTGACTAATGTTGCCGCGTTGGATGGAACCACAAGTCCCCTTTTACAAAGGTGAAAGGCAGACATACGAACTTTGTAGGCGAGAGAGGTAAAAATAAAGTGTGTCACGCACACATCGTCGCTTACTTACCAACAAACTTCGTCTGTCTGCCTTTCACTTGGCACATTGTAAAGCTGTGTTCACATTATGTGTATTTGTCATGTGGATTGTCACTTTTTCACATGTTAAATATGTACATATCGTCTGAACCCCTTCAAACACTATCATGTGTTATTTCTCTGTGTACAGTACACATGACAATTTTGATTTAGAACGTGTTCTATTTTCAAGTGACAAAGCATCTGACATCAGCTGTGTTTTATTAACAAAATTGTTTGTGGCGGCAAAAATTAATTGAAATTGTAATACATATATATTAAAATAGTAAATAAATAATACAACAGATAAAAAATGCACAAATTAATTATTAAAAATGTTTTTATTATTTTTGATAGGTTATGTCAAATGTACGTTACATACCATTATGTGAACATGTAAATTAAAAACCTTATGTAAAACTCAAATTTTGACATACACATGAAAACACATGTGGGTAGAAAAGTGACATTCCATATGACAAATACACATAATGTGAACATAGCTTAAAAGTGGACTTAGCGCTCTATACACGACAATGCTAGTCGCATGTTTAAGCGCCCATTACATTAACGATTTGTTGTACAATATAAATGCAATGAAAATTACTTAATATTCAAAAAGGGAGAACTATGAAAAAAATTTTAAATTGTACCAAATGAATCAGGGTAGTACCACGGTACTTAAGAAGGTCAACATTTACATAAAAGTACAATTGCACTAACTGTTACATCCCTGTTCTGTACAAAACAGAGTTATTGTCTGAATAAAAATTGGGTTCGCAAATTTTGTAAAAAAAGTACTTACCCCCAATTTCACCAAGTTCAGTTATAATCATGTGTGGGCAAATGCAAAAGGAGCAAACGATGTGTATACATACACAAAAAGCAAAGAGAAAAAGAGCACAAAACCAACAAATGCAAACGTAAACAAACCAAAACAATGCCACACATGCAAAGCTTTCAATGTAGTGGTGCCCATACCTGGTTATAATTAACTATAAGTTATTGCTGTCAAAACACATTGTTTACTGGAAGTTAAAGTAATAGTTAGTTTTAACTGAACTTAGTGAAATTGGGTGTTACTGTTATAAATTTTAACAAATTAAATGCATACTTATTCTCGCGTGGAATGGTAGAAATACTTATCGAAACTAATTAAACCCCATTTTAGTTTTGCAAGTTCAACTGCTGTTCAGATTTTATGGTCTCACGTATATTTTGGCTAAAACTTGTTCTTTTTCGAAAAACATGCAATTATTCTCTGGCTTATATCTCGCTAACCAATGGAATTCTTATTTTCTGGCTGGCAATAGTGAAGGAGAAAAGAAGTGTTAAGCAAACTAAAGGAAAATAACCTGCATCTGGTACCTCAAAATTGCTAAAATGTAGAAAAATTTGTATGTGTTGTTTTTTTTTGCAAACATGGTTCTAATAAGTGGACCTACGTGAGCTGTGCTTTATAATGGCTGCTAATGGAACTCTACCATATCTTTTTGTCCCACCTGCTTGTCATTAAATGACAAAAAGATAAACAATGTTAGATACCCTGTTAAAAATTTAATGCAACTGTACTGGATTATTGCCAAATTGTAATTCAATTTTTAACTTGATAAATGTATTATTATGATAAATTTTTTGAAGCGCGTATTAATTAAAGCAAATTTGCTTATTATAGAGCATTAATATTGTTAAATTAAAGCTAATATAAATAAATGTAAACTATTTCCCCAAAAATGTGCCTATATGAATAACTCGGTAACTCTATTTTGTTTTTTGGTACTTTTTTTAAAACGGGAAGAAACTCACTGTTTATTGTTGTTGTTTTTGTTAAAGCTTTGATATTGTTACGGGTAAAACTAAGGTTTATAATTCTTATTCGCTTAACAGTTTTATTTGTGTAATATCTTTAGCTTTTCTAAAATCTGTGGATTAAGTTTCCTGACGATCTGGCCTAAGCAACCAGTGAAATGCGCATAGGAAAAGCTTATCCCCTTAACAGTAAATTTCAGTTTCTCAATATTATGAAATGGGAATTCAGCACATTTGAAAGAAACCTTGAGAAGTAAACAAATTATCTCAAGTTGACGCTTCAACGACATTTTGGAAATTTACTCGTAGTGGCATGTGTAAATGAAAAAGCAAAAATTCAGCTGTTATTTGAAATTCTTACTTCAGATACCCATATGAAATCAGGATTCGATTTCAGTGATGACATTTCTTTCTTTTTAAATATAGTTGCTAAAAAATGCACAGCCTTCTGAACCAAAGTCTTGGTTTCTTTTTATAAAAATTTGGTAATGAATGTCACAAGATGGGCCCCTAGATTTGGATAAAGTTGCCTACCTCGGTGATTTATAACCTGAAGTTTATTGAAAATAGTTATTCAAACTAAAAACTAGCCTGGGGGAGATATGTTTACAAATCTGCTTCGCTTGAAGGTACTCTTCTTATTGGGATATAACACTGCAGGCATTTTGTTCACTTAGTAAGGTATAAAGGGTATTTTTTAAGACCATTAAACTTAAAATGGTAGGCAACACAGATTAAAACACGGCACTACCATTCGAAATGGATTCTAAACAAATTGGCACCGCGCCTGTTCTTGTCGAAACGCATCAGAGACGTCCAATTTTGTTCCTCTTTTTCGAGTAGTGCTGGCTGCATGCCACGAATAAAATAAACAATATTAACCTACAAGATGTAAATTGTGAATTTTCTCGATGTGTTGATATCGCCTTCAGTTGTGAAAAAATAAGCTGTGTCATTTTAATCATAAAGTCGCCTACAAGTTTCGAAAATCGATAGCTGATTTTCAAAGTAAATTTGAATAATTTGGTGGCGTTGTTCAAGGATCAATCTATTCATGATAATGTGCCTGAGCAAAAAGTGAAAGCAGTTTAACAGTTCGTATAACAGCTTACCTTTCGTATGTTATATCGGGCTTAAAAACACCCATTATAATTTTATGCCAATGAGCATTTTGAACCTTCCCTAGATATACGTAACCAAATGTGGAAGTTAAACTCATTATTTTAGGAATTTAATGTTATGTTTTATTAATTGTTTTGAAGTCTATCATGTAATTTTTGTTAATTTATTTTAAATAACAATACGAATCTTAAAAGTTTGACTAATATTTATCTTCTTTCAATGATTTTGTTGTGTTTTTGCTTCTTTGTAAATGTCTTTTTATTAAAAAAAACTTAAATTTTATATCAGGTGTAACTTTATTTAAATCGGATAATACTGCTTCATCTAATGTTGAGTTTTGAATTTTGCTGGTATACAACAGTGGCAAGCCACTTCTTGCGTGTGTAAAGGCGTTGTTATAAATATTCAGCTTTATTTTACATCAAAAATTCGAGAATGTATGAAAAATTTAGCAATTGGCCAAAAAACTCAATATTGAATATTAATTTTTAAAACGTGTTTTTAAACTAAATTTCCCTACAAACTTTCCTAAAAGTAGACCTCAAGTTTGTTAAGGTTTTATGAAAACCATGGTAAATATTTTAAAATATCTCAAAGAAATAAAAAACCAACTTTTATTATATTAAAATATTCTTAAATATATCCAATAAAAAATGGAACTTCCAACGAAGCAGGTTTGTAAGGGAGAAACATAAACGTTTCGCTTACCATTGCGCTGACGGAAGACATGAATTTTATATGGCGAGTTCCCACTTTGAAGCAATACATTTTTGATACATAAGCGCATTATTCAGCGCATATAAAAATTGTTGTATGTAACGATCGGCCTTAGACACTAAATGTTTTGAAATAGGTTTGTTTAGTACTCTCCCTTACAAACCTGCTTCGCAGTAAGGGAATACCGTAGCACTTGAAATATTATTTTTTATTATAAAAGTTGTTGAGAGTTCTTTCACTTACTTTACTGCATTTCTGTATGTCTTATTGCGTAGCGCATAATTAATCGCTTATTTTTTTAAATGTACCATTAGTGCTTCGCAAAATGATAATTTTTTTTATTGGGTATATTATTACGTATGATTATTAATTAATTTGACCAAATATTAAGTGTGCGCCCTGGATGACACATATTATCGCGTAATGCAGCCTTGTCAGATTTTTTAGATTTTTGTTAAAAAAAATTCGCCATATTGGAGTTTTATATAAAAAATTTTTTTACAAGTGTATTTTTGCTTTATTTAAATTTTCAATGTTTAGCCTTATTCTAGTAGTGTGGTCATATTAACGTATTGTTAACGTTTTAAAATAAATTGGGCATGTTCTGAAAATCGCAAAACACTTAACATTTAAGATTCTGACTTGAAATCGCATAATAAGTGTTCTGCAAAAAGTTTGACGACTTCAAATGGCAAAGCGCAAGCAAACGCACGAGATTCTGAATACCGCACAATAAATCTGGCGTCATGCGATTGTTATAAAAAGATGAATATCATATAACCTAGAACTTGTTGGATCAGTTAATTGAATTTTGCAAAAATATTAATTTTATCAAGTATGCGAAATGAGTAGAGTTTATTGCAAAAAAATAAATCAGTTTTTAAGCGTGCTTTTCTGGCTTTGGCAAGAAATGAAGCAAAGGATAAATGTCTTTAAAGTCGTATTAAAATTGGGTAATTAAAATTGGATTGGAATACTTAAAGTCAACTTAAAAATTAACTTCTAACCCAGATTTTTTTAACGATTCTATATTAAATAAGATTTTTCAAAAAGTGAATTTTTATTTTTTTTTTTATATTGTAATGGCCAATTTCACCAATTCTTTTTAAATATCAATTTATATTTAAAAATAGTTTTTCTTAAAAATTTAATTTT
The DNA here is from genome assembly GCA_949318255.1 of Pollenia labialis. NCBI lineage: Eukaryota > Metazoa > Arthropoda > Insecta > Diptera > Polleniidae > Pollenia > Pollenia labialis. The sequence continues at coordinate 117,023,129 of OX439140.1, forward strand.
TTTTAATTTGAAAAACGAATTTTAAGCATAATTTGATATTTAAATAAAGTGGTGAATGTTTAAAATAAATTTTTTATTTTGTAAAAAATCGAGTCGAAGTGCATAAAAACATTGAAAAATCCGCTTGCTACTATTATATAGAACCAGGTACACTACGTGACAGTTTTTTGAACAAATGAATCTGACAGCTAATCTTTATGTAAAATTTTCCGCTGAATTCGAATATGAAGTCAGAATTTTCAAAATTAAATGCAAATATCTTTAAAAATTTTAAACGGATTATACATTTCTTTATTTTTAGTGAAAGGCTAAACAATTTCGAAAATAACCATGGGCCGTTTGTGAAGATAAGTCAATAAATTGCAGAGTTATAGTGGACACAATTTCAAACTTCATTATAAATTTGATGATTTTTTGCAATTTTGCTCTATTCAAGTAATGTTTTTTTGAACCAAAATATTAAATTTCGTTAAGTTTAATAACTTACGACACAAGCCTATTTTTAGGCTAATTACGATCCAGATCGATGCAAAACTGACAAAGTTACAGAAGATTAATTGAATTAACCCACTTTTCGATTTGTATCAAATCAATGAAAACACAACAAATAAATATACAAAGCTAAATTTTTAGTTAAAATAAATATTAAAAATAACTTAAAACTATTGAATTTCTATGTGGGTTAATTTACTAAATCTTCATTTTTGTACCAATCTATGTTTAGTTGGGCGCAAAATGTTCATATTAAAATAATATAATGTCGCATGCAATAATACATTAGGATCTTTTAATCATTGGTTTAAAAAAAATAACTTAAAAATATCAAAATTAACCAAATTATAATATTTTCAATGAAGCTTGAACTTGTGTCCCCTGTAACTCCACCATTTCTTGTCCAATCTTCACTGGCAATCCATGGTTATTTTAGAAATTTTATAAACTTTTTTTTTTGAATTGTTGAAGATATTTGCATTTCAGTCACATCATCTTTTTTACAAACACAATTAACGGTTATTTTGGAATTTTTAAAAAACTTTTGACAATTCTGACTACATATGGGCATTTCCAGCGAAAAGTCTACTTCTTGTCACGTAACGCCAGAAGTATTTTAAATTGTTTCTCAAAAAATTTTATATGTATCGTTTACTTTTTTATATTTTTGTGTAAAGCGCAACAAGCTCTACATTAAGTAACAATAGGGATAACGATTGAACAACATGGTCCGAAAATACAACCTTATTTGCAATCTGGCGTTACATTAAAAAAAGTAGACTTTTAGCTGAAAATTCCCATATTTACCTTAAAACGAGCATAGATTTTTAAATTTGATAGCTTGAAAAATAAATCTATATAAGTTCTAAGTTTACTAAAAAATGTTTTGTACAAAACTTCTTGCTCAATTCGCAGTATTTTTCAGTTTTGTAATGCAATCAAAACCCACTTCCGTTTTTTTAACGTCACGCCAGGGCAGATTTTTGCTTATATCTGCAAATCCTTAGTGTCGATTACTGTAATTTTTTTTTCTGAATGTAGAGCTACTTCATTACTTTGTATATAAAAAAACCCTTTTTACAAATTTGACTTCGTCATTTAATTTTTTTACATTTTGTGCGACAAATATCACGACACGTCAAAATGGAAATGCCCATATTCGGATTCAGTGGAAAATTTTACATACAGATTAGCTGTCAGATTCATTTTGTCACGACTTTGTTGAAATTTTGTCACGTAGTAATCTCATTGCAAATTTTTATAAAAAGTATTTTAAATATTAAAAATTCCATTTCAAATGCAATCAAAACCGATTCAGCTTTTAGAAATTATTTTTTAAAATAAATTGAAAATTTACTAGTTTTTCGTAAAGATCCAATGATATCGAAAATATCTAAAAAACTTAGAAAGTTTAGAATTTATTACGAATTTCTGTAGCAACAATTTTTAAAGTTTTCAATGTAATTATATGGCAAAATTATCAATTTATCATCTTTTCATATACATAAGAAAAAAAGCTGAAATTCGTTTAAGATATCGCCAAAATAATCGTCAATTTATTTTTAATTTCGCAAAAAGAAAAAAGCTGAAATTCGTTTTAGATATCGCCAAAATAATCGTCAATTTATTTTTAATTTCGCAAAAAAAAAAACACATGTCGCCAAACACAAAATTTCATCTCCATATAGATTTATAAATTGTCACGTTTTGCGAAAAATGGTCACATCTGACAGCCCTGGCATAATGTGGTTTTTATGCTATATTCACACTTGGGTTCTTTAACGCGTTTAAGCAACTCGAACATGATTATGAATTAATCACATCAAAATCTAGATGATTAGGTAATCACTTAAAATTTACATGATAACAACTAAATCACTTCATTAATCACAAAGATTCCTCTTAACATACCTCAAACTGAGAATAATGTAGAATCGGCTAACATGTTAAAAATAATCTTCTGATAACTTCATAAATTTAATACTTTAATTTGCAATGTGAACGACTTTGATTAACTTAATCAAAATTTAGCTTAAACGCGTTTAAAAACCTAAGTGTGAACATAGCATTATCTACATATTAAAAAAAGGTATCATATCAAGCATATTTTTAGGTGGGAAGTTTAGTCCATGTACATTTTGACACACAAAAAATTGTCAAAATTTATGGATATTAAGGCAATTTTTGATAGTGTCATAAGGTCCGTGGACATTGTAACATTATCCGTATTTTTTTCACTTTCAAATGTGTCGCAACGTCCATAATAAATAATATTTTTACTATATTCGTTAAGAGCAGGGTTGAGCAAAATACATGCTGTATTTGAAGTACAAAATACGATTAAGTCGTGTATTTAAAATACAAAATGTATTTTAACTGTGTATTTAATATACAATATACTAAATGAAATATATTTTTATTTCATTTTATTTTATTTTATTTTATTTTAAATCAATGTACAATATATGTACAGTCAGTCCTTTAAGTTTAGGCACAACATGACATTTAAAAGAGATGATGAGGTCCATAACAAAACGCAACAATGCCACAGTTTTTTGGTCAAACGCATAAGTTTAATTAAAGACAGTTGTATATATTTATTAAAAAAAAACAATTATTAGGGTATGTTCTAGAATCCGAATCCACACGAAATTGTATTACTTCAGCATTTTTGGTGTTCTGTATTTCACATCCACATGTTTTAATTCGTTTACATCTAAAAAAATCTAAACGATATAAAGAACCTGGGACTTCATGGAAAAATATTTGTATATGCTGATGATATGTGCATTCTTTACCCATACAAAGAGAATCTTTTCGTAAAAACAAACATAGAACGGGATGCTGCTTTAATTTTTGAATATGCACGTTTAAATGGGCTTGTACTTAATCCAAATAAAACTAAATTTATACGCATTATGCCCAGACCAAATTAAAGGAGTAATTTAACCATATTTCTTGAAGGTGAACCTGCTTAAGAAGTGAATTCCTTAAAATATTTGGGTATTTTTCTTCAAAGTAATATTTCGTGGAATAATCGCATACAATATTTGAGATCTAAAATTGCCCCAGCTCTGGGAATGTTATGCAAGTTAAAACACTGACTTAATACCCTGCGGGAAATAAGTGTCAATTGGTCCAACAGACTGGTCCTGGGATTTGTGAAAATAGAACAAGTACAAAAAGAAAGGACTCATGACCTGTGAAAGAAGAACCAATCCCTTAACTGGTTTCGTAAAAAAAGACAAAAAACACAATTTATCTTGTATTCCACACACACATTGTCGTCTAGCTATTCTTGTATTCCAGTCTATTCTTGTATTGAATATATTGAAACACAGTTATTAATTTATCAGTCGTTAGTACAGAGTCATCTGAATGACTTAACTCTCGTATATGGTTTTCGAAAAAAAACACTTTAAGGACGTTACGAGTACTTCAGAACAAATCATTGATTATGTAAAATAAAATTCTCTACCACTTTACTGGGATAGTTCTCTTTAAAATAAGATATGGTCCATCATTCCCGGTCCCCTGGTTGGTCCACATACGTAAAAAAACACAAAACACACCATTCATCTATAAAAAACAAAAAAATGCATTCAAAAATCTGCCTAAAGTACTCTCAAAAAATAACTAATCGGCCGATTTTAATCAAATAAAATTCTCTACCACTTTACTATGATAGTTCTCTTTAAAATAAGGTATGGTCCATCATTCTTGTATTTAAACAGTTTTGTTGTTAACCACATTTTGCCTGCTCGTTCCTGCACTTACAATTGTAATTTTTTATTTTGTACAATTCAAAACTAAAAAGTACGCTGGTACCCCCGTGACTCATTTATTACTATTTCCAAATTTTTCAACCCAACATATTTATAATTGATATAAAATGGCAACTCGTATTAACTGTCCCATGAATATAAGCGGAGTTTAGTGTTTGGTGCAAATAATCTCTTGAAATTGTTGTTGGATTTAACAAAAAAGCTATGATATTTTGCATTTGCTCTTTTTAGTATCAGCGGCAGCGTATAATCGTGCATTTTCTGATGATAATGACAAGTTTTGAAAAGATATAGGAAACCACTTCTGCAAAAGTTCGATGGAGCAGAAGAGACGAATTCCTCTCAATTAAAGTTTATTTTAAAGCGTACTCATAATATTTTTAAATATTTGCAACAAGATGGCTGTAACGTGACGAAGTAATCAACAGAATTTTGGAACAGTTGGATGCCACTCCATTTTTATTTTACTCCGAATAACTTTGAAGAAGATTTTACAAGCGCTAAATTAAATTTTATTATATTCGTACTTTCTACTCCTTTCCTATTCTGCAGTACATTTTGAATATTGCAAACACAATTGATTTGGAAATGCAATTCGAAGATGTTCGTATGCACATAGTTTTATAACACCCAAACATTTTATTTTCGTTTAAAATTCGAAATTGCATTTTTAAAGAATTATTCCTCAATTTTCCACAAAAAAGACGAAAAATTATAAAAGGTGTATGAAAACGCTCTCTGGCGGCAATCAAAAATAAAAATACATATCAATGGATTTCTCGACCCCCAGCAAAACTATTTTTAAACATATTATGATTAATTTGACCATATTTTTGTCACCAACAACCATATTATGGTTAAATTAGGCCGCCATGAAGAAACCACAATCATATTATGGTTGCCTCCGAACACGGAATGGTTAATAATAACTAAAATATGTTTAACATTTATGATAGCATGGTTGGTTTTCAACCATAGCATGTTGCTCCTGAAAAAGAAAAGTACTATTGTTAATTTAAAAAAAAATTATTGTAATTTTTAACCATAACATGTTTTGAGGCAACCATAATATGGTTGTGACCTCTTGATGAAGGACTTATTTAACCAAATTGTAGTTGTCGCTGACAATAATATAGTTAAATTAAACATAATATGTTTGAATTTTTCTTTAAAAATAGTTTTGTTGGAGGTGACCATATTTAAACATATTTTTTCTCTGCGTGTATAACATCAATGTCTTCCATCATATTTTGAATTAGGGAACTGTCGTTATGGCTTCTTGAAGCGAAGGTGATATTAGAAAAACGCATGTCCGTGAGTCCAAAAATTCCCTTTTTTCAAACGTTATTACGAGTTATAACCAATTCTTTTTTGACAAATTTATGTCACGACATAAATCATGCAGTGCATTTTGACTTATTAGTTTTATATTTGAATCACCAGCAGAATATAAAGTTAGATCTAAGTATTTTCCTTTATTATCTGTTGTTCCTTTAAATGCTGGTAGCATTTGTGTTGTGTACACAAAAGAATGTGAAGCAAAGTTTGTAACTCTTTTTATATCAGACTTTATAGTTTTGCTATTTTTTTCGTCTTGCACTTGGGTCCTCAATTTGAATAATACACCTCTATGCCCTTACCAAATTGATTAAGTTTACAAAACACATAGCAGAAACTGAATTTGGAGTGAAATTTAATACCATAACCCACAATAAAGTACCTAAATACTGTAAGTAGCATTGATTAAAAAAATTTGTTATACAAATTTTTTCGTTACTTTCTAGTTTTTTTTTTTGCTTCTGGAACCATTTACAAAACATGGTGAATTTTAAAAAAAATTATCTCAATTTCGAGGTTAACTTTTTTGTGGCATAGTGTTATTTGCCAAATATTATTTGGTTTAGCAAATGTTATGTAAAATTAAACAAATGGTTTATACAAATAGTGGATATGAGTGGGACGTCTAATACTTGTTAAGTGAGTCCATTTATATATTTATTTATTTTCATCAAATTGGTAAAAATGTTAAAATACAATCAGGCTTAATGGACCAAACTTCCTTACTTGTGTAACTTAGTTTTCATGGTTATTGCTAAGGACTTTTAGAAATGTTGTTCTAGTTTTCATAATTTATGAAAGTATTGCTTGAATATTCAAAACATGTTTTTAATAAAAAAACTTTTATTACAATACATAAGTTCAATTTATTTTAAAGTGTTTTAAGCAATAACATGTCAATATATTTTTTTTAGATGCTACCAATTGAGAAGTTCTTTATGAAATTAGATTTTGTTTGCTCCAATTGTTACATTGTCGAAGATAAAAATCCTCATTGTTATTTTAAACAAGAAAAAAGAAATCTTATCTTACTAAGCACAAGCATGTAAGCATGTAAGTATGTACATAAATGAATTCTATATACCATGCATATTTTAAGTGTACACTGAGAAGAAAAATTAATCCATCCGTACTTTAATCAAGCCGAAGTGTCAATAGTACGGTAATTACGGATTTTCTTAAATCAAGTACAGAATGCATAATGCAAGTGCGGATTGTTTAATTGCTTCACATTTAAAATAATCCGAAAAATGGATTGACTATATAAAAGTGAGATAAAAATTATAATAACATAATTTATTCTTTATTTTTTACTTACCCCTTTATTTATGGAAGTACTCATAATTATAAGATATTAGCAGCATGACCAATATGGTTTTTATAATCATTTAACGTTGAAAATTTTATGTGTTTTTACCCATACAATTTTAACATATACAATTCGGGAATTTTAGCTTCTTATTTTACTTTTTAACCAATAAAATAATGCATGCTTTTCTTTTCTTAGCGTTGTTGCTGTTTCTACACAAAATACGAAAATCGTTTTTACCTACTTTGGTAGTGTTGTTGTTGTTTCTAGAACAATCTTTTACAAACACAGGCGTATGCATGCTTATCAAATGCAATTGTATTCGAAAGAAGTTCAATTTTGTACCGTTTTAAGTACATTTTGGTGTTATTCGTACTTTAATATTAAAGTACGACTTGTAGTGAAAAACATTTAAAAAAACTTAAATTTTCTTTCTGTGATTGTATTTGCATGATACATCCCTGCAGAAAACGTTGGCTCAAGTGACTTCAAGTCGCCAATTTTGTCGATCATTTTGGCGACGCTGTCAATAAAGCATTCATACTTTTGTGTGACTTTTAAGAATATAAGAAACATTTTTTGACATCTTGTCGTTTGTAAATTATTATGTTTTATATCGCGAAATATAAAAAAAAAATTGCGATAAGGCTGATTATTATGTACACTTATTGAGCTATATAGATCTTTAATCAGTAATCATTAATAGTTTTTGAGATATGACACATCGACTTTGTGCTAAACAAGACTTTAGTGACAAGATTCGTCACCTGTTGTGCAGAAAAACATGCTAATAGAATAAAGCAGAGCAAAAATACTGGTTAAAAACTAATTATATTGGGATGTTTTTTAGCTGCGTTCACAGAAAAAATTAAAAAATTTCTCTAATCACCAAATTCATTCTAAATTCATAGAATCAAGCAACCCATTTGTTGATTTTGCACCTATTACCTAAATGATTATATTGATTAAGTACTAAAAATTGTAAAAATTTTGTATTTTGAATATTTTGTTTTTAATAAATGATATTTTTAATTTTAATTAAAAAAATGATCAAAAAACTTTGCCGTTTCAAACAATGTGTTGATTGATTTTGACAATTTCCAACAACAATTTCACAAATTTGAATTATTTGATTTTAAATGAAATAAGTTTTTGTTATTTGATTATTATTTTAATTCAAATTTTACTTCAAAACAACTGAAATATTATTTAACTCAAAATTATATTTTTAATTTTCGTTCAACAAGAAAAAATAATTGATTCAATCATCACATTAATTCAATTTAAATACTTTTTAAATAATTTTTTTAATTGATAAAAAACTACTAATAATTTTTTCTGTGTTAGAACTTAAAATAATAATACAAACCAGATATATTTTTTTAACGTAATTTCATGACATTTATTTATTAAATATGCCTAACACAAATTTGCCTAAGTATGCCCCCGACGCAACTGTTACATTGTCCTTTCGATCAGACCAATTTGGACTACTTATCCAATAAATCTGGCCGTATGGGGTCAATGGTGACTTCAAGAGTTGCTTGTTTGACTGCATAAGCCAAGGACTTGCCGTTTCCCCAAAAAAAGTAGTCTAGAGAATCTGAAAATAAAGTTTTCACCAAATTGATTTTGCTATATATGATTGCTAAGCGCACTGTATAGCATGTCGCACCGCGGCGCGACGTCTTGTTGAAACCAAATGTCGTTGACTTTTAGCTTATTAGTTTTTGGATGCAACAATTCTGTCAGCACACAACCTCTTAACAAATCAGCGGGATTCCACGTCCACGTGACACATCCAATACACAGAACAAATTTAAAATTGGTTCTAAATACATTGAATCAAGCAAACAACAATGTGCAACATTGCATCTATTACCAAACTGATATTGATTACTAAAAATTTTAAAAATTGAAAATTCAGAATTTTTTTTCCAATAAATTATATTTTTAATTTTAATTAAAAAATGATAAAAAACTTTGCCATATCAAACAATGTGTTAATTGATTAAATTAAATATAGCTCAGCTTTGCAAAATTTTATAAGCTTAAATTATTTTATTTTAAGCAAAAAATTAATTTATATTTTTTGTTATTTAATAAATATTTTAATAAAATAATTATTTCAAAACAACTAGAATGTTAACTAAATCAAAATTGTTTTTTTAAATTATTTTTTTAGACTAAAAAATTATTGATTTAACTGTTACATTAATTCAATTGAAATGCTTTCCCAACAAATTTTTTAATTGATACAAAGACACTATAAACTTCTCTATATCTGGAGAAGAGAAAGAGCCAATTAATACACAACATCCGACAAAATGTGGGCGAGATTGGAGAAGTCATCGTGGCACAAAATAGATTTATTTATTTTTAAAGAACGGAAAAAATAACAACAGTTATTAAGTAATTTGAATAAAATAGACTTCTTGTGGCCTAAATTATTATAAATTGGCTAAAGTTTCTCTTTTCCTTGGGGAACAGGAATCGAGAAGTCTTTGCCCAATGATAATTATAATCGCTCGTCAGAGAAATTATAATTATTGGGGGTTGAAATAAAAGAAAGAAAACAAGGGATTAGTTTTCTTCTCTATAGGGTATTTAAGTGGTGGGCGCTTTCCCTTTTAATGTTGATGTTTCTCAAATTAAATGAGAAGATGTTGAGGTTTTTCTTTTTGTGATTAAATTAAATTTATTTTACACTAACTTAGTTAACATTGGGGTGGGTTGAGGTATGAGCGGTTCGTCTGCTCACTGGAAGTGTTTAAATTGAAGTGTATGCACTGAGGTACGAATAGCAAGTGATCATTTTATTTTAATTCAATTTATGCGAAACTTCGGTTATGAGTATAAACGAAGTTTGGATAAAATTGACATTTGCTATTTGTAGCGAGTACTACTTATTATCAGGGATGGAAAATTCAAAGTTATTAGATTGCTAATATAAGTGTTATACAATTCAATTCAGTAATTCAAAAATGCAGTTTTAATATACAATTCATTAATAATAAGATTAAATAACAGAAGTTCAAAAAAATTAATAGAATTCAAATTATTTAAATTTTAAAAAATATATAAAATATATAAAATTAGAAAATTTCATTTAAAAATACATATGTGTACAATGTAAATTGTACAAATTAAAGGAAGTTTTTTTTAAATTTTTTGAATATTATAAGTGCGAAAATCTGGTTATAATATTTAAAAAAGGACTACATACAAAATGTACCTTGTCACTCGTCAGTAGTGGATTTTTAATGACAAGCACAGGCTGAATTTCTACCTCTAGTTCAGTTTCACTATTGATATTTCCTACAGGGATGTAACATTTTATATATGTGTGCGTATAAATATTTGAGGCATTTCATTTTGTATTAAATACTTTTATTATTATTTTTTTTCAATATATATGTATGCTCTCAGCGGTGGATATACGCCTAGGGCAGCATAATTTAAAGGGCAGCATAATTCAAAGGACGCCTAAGGTTAAATAATGTCAGGGCTATTAATTAATTAATTTGGTTTAGTAAAACAAAGTAAAAACACATATCGATTTCGACCACAAATTTTAAAAAGTTAATTAAAAAATATTCTTAAAAAATATGTGCGCCTTACTTTTTTATATTGTCACAAAGCCAAAGATATTGAAAATGCCGTATTAAACTGTTTAGAAAAAGTGTTTTTTGCTGTGGCCAATCTTATCTTATTGCAAGATATCTGTCAGGTATATATTCCAGACAGGCACTAATCCTAAAGCAGATTGCGTACTTTGCGCTGCACATTCTATTAGTACTAAATTTTTTTCCTTGAAGATTTTTATATTTTTTTTAAAAAACTTTAGACCCAATAGTGTCTCTCAATCTCGCTGTTCTGCTCTTTATGATGACTGTTATGCTTTAGAAAACTACTTGTCTGGAATAATTGATGGATACAATTTTATTGCATAAAACAAGGATGAGAAACCGATTACGCGATTTAAAGCTTTTAGATTGCACGTTATATAACAGCATCTAGAAGCAGCTATTCTAGTTATAGTTTGGAATATAATTTGCATCATTTAAATATATTCATATATTATCCAAATGTATAGTTCTCTAGCTTCATTTCTTTAATATATTCAGAAAAACTAAGCGCCATTTGGAGTTCAAAATTATTATCAATTGAATCAATAAACAGTCAGACCAATTCGGGGTAAAAAACAGCACAATTTTCTGGACAAAATAATATTCGTACAAATATTTTTTTCCATTTTGAACACACTGAGTGTTAATTTTTTTTAATCATTTTATTTAAATAGAATCCTGGAATTTATTCCTCATGTTGAGTAACATTTACAATATAAATTTTCATATTATTCGAATGTGTATTCTAAGTCAATTTACCGAGGTCCATCAATCAGGTCTGCTTACTTGTACAAAAACAAAAAACGACTTTTATTTTGTTTGTGTAAAATTTCTTTTTAGCTGTTAAAAACTTACTACCACATATACAAAGCAAAAGGAAAAACGTGTATGTGTGGCATACCATCAATGTGTGTGGGAAAAAACAATAAACGTAAACAAACATATCCATGCACATGTAAGCAAAATGTAAACAACTTTTGACAGCTAAAAATAATAAAAACAATGACCATCAGGCTTCTTGCGTATATCTGTTCAATGGGCCTTGCAAATTACAATCCTCAAAAGCTTTTTTACTTTAATAGTCTTATGCCTTCAATATTTTCCAGGAATTTTTTGTATCCACTATCAGAATAATATGTTATTTTATTTAAATTTATTTAATTTATAAATTGATAAAAGGTCTGTCTGCGTACACATATTTAGCATAATTTTGTGCAAAATCTTGCAAAATGTTGTCTGCGTACCCCAAATCTCATGCAGGGAGAGAGCCAAAAAGAGAATTTTTTGACAGTTGGAAGTTAGAGAACTTTTAAAATGTTGCTGGAGAAATTTCCGCTTGCAAGATTTTGCAACTAGTTTGAACAGCTGTTTTTATTTACTGTTTGAATAAAATAATTTACGTGAGCCAAGATAGCGTCGAAAATTTGGTCGAAATACACAAATTATGGTGATTTACAGAATAAAAACAAAAAGTTAGCGTCGAATTTAGGAATTAAAAAAGGGGAAGTAAAAATAACCAATATTTTAATAAAAATACATAAAATAGTTAACACAAATTAAAAAATACACTTTTCGGAAAAATATAAGCAAAGCGTGCAAAAAATCGGTTGGTCTGATTCCGAGATATTTGGGTGCATCCAAAATGGTCAGTAAAAAGCGTTGCTGGCTTTTGCACGGTATAAACTGTATATATTCTGAAAATAAATCGTTTTCTGCACAAAATGGGCGATGCGTGCAACAAATCGTTTGGTTAGTTCCAGAAACCATTTACAAACCCTAAAATTTAAGTGAGATCGTAAAGAAAAACAAAATGTCAGAAAATAACAAAAAAGAGTTAAAAAGCGCTTTAATGACTAAGAACAAACTTTTTGTCAGGTGTTAAAAGGAGGGCATTCAACTTTTTCTTAACTTGTGTTTAAAGCTTCGTTCACAATCATAGAAACATTTTCGCTTGGTGTTCATGATAGAGCAATAATTTATTTAAATAAATAAATAAATAAATTTATTTTAAACGTTTGAGACAATTTCATACAAATTGTTGCTGAGGTTCTAGTTGACTGAACTTTAGTAACATTTTTAAAAAAATTTTAGTTACATTTTTGTTACAAAAATTAAAGGAATATAAAGAAATGAAAATGCTATAAAAAAACTTCTGAATATTTTCTCAAATTTCTTTTTTTATTTGAAAGTACAATCCTTCCGGTTAATAATGGAAAATAATTTCTTGGCTGCCCGAAAGATCAAAGATCAAAATGAGCTTCATTTGAAAAGATGATTTTTTTGGCAAAATCGGCATCTTCTGTAAATCGAACGGAGGCCCATTTAGCGATGCGAAAACGCATTGGATGGTGAGTGGGCTTCAACTCCTGAACCAAATCGACTTTGTATGGCGTCATACCAAGTTCTTTATGCAATATTCGTTTCAATGATGTCTCCGAAATGTTCAATTGTTGCGAACGACGGTGAATTGCTGTTGATGGCGCTTCACGCACACTTTCTGCCACAGCAGCAATGTTCTCGGGTGTACACACTGTTTTTGGCTTTTACCGCTTTGGTTTATCGATGAGGATGCAAGTTACTTTCACTTTTTTCACAAGATAACGAACATACGGAGCTGACGGTGCTTCTCTTCTTACAAAATCCGTACGCAATTTTCGCACACATTCTGCTACATTACATACCATGATTTTCAAAGTATTGTTGCAATATTTCCCAGCGTTGTTCAAGCGTAAGCACAACCATATTCGTTCAGCGGAATGACAAAACTAATTATCTGTCAAATATACTTGCATCTTTTCAGAAGGTGATTTATTTTTTTGTGTAGAAAAGAAAATTACCATAAGTATGAATAACACTAAAAAGCATTTAAGACAATCCAAAATGGGATAGATTTCGAAAACTTATATACGTGCTTACGCGTGTGCTTTTAAAAGTTTGATTTAGAAATAAAAACAACAACACTTTAAAAGAAGGTAAAATACGTTGTATTGCTTTGTATAGAACCAGCAATACTACAAGAAGAAAATCATATAATATGTTTATGTTTATGAAGTAAAATAAGAAGGAATAATTCCCAAATTCTATTTGTTAAAATAATTTAGTTTGACGCATACAATTATCAAGGTAGATTGATTAAGAAACCCATATCGGGCATGCTAGTGGTGTCTTAAGCACTACATACACGTTTCAATCCGATTGGCAGCTGAGACAGGTTGTTGTCCAAATCAAGGCGTGTAAGGCTCCATCAATTTATTAGTTTGGCAGTTGTCGAGTTGGTTGAAAATAATCAAAAGTTTTGGATTTTTTTAAGTCTCTTGATCAGCTATCAAAATTTGTAGTTTTCGTTTGCAAAGAAAAAGTTAAGTATTATTAAAATTGTCTTGAATTTCATTGAATTTTAAATAAAAAAACAGTTAATTTTTTTCTTGTTCTTCAACCATTATTTTGACTAAATTCTTCGTCGCTTGTAATTTTTTTCATCATCATTGGATTTTGCAATGACCATTAATGCAATTTTTTTTCTTTTTTCGGCCATTGCATTATATTTGTTGCTTAAACTCCTGTGGTGTGCATAGCCATTGCAATAGAAGTTTTAAATTTTTAATTGTAATGAAAATATAAATTTACCAGTTGAATGAAAATTTTGCAATTCAGTTTATGAAATGGGTGTTTAAAAAGCAAATCAATTCATAGACTCAATTGACAATTGTTCGGGGGCTTTAAAATTGAGAGTTCTTCTATAGACAAAGGACGTCATATAGCAAAAATTAAACATGCATGTAAAATATTCTCTCTATATCTGGTTCTCTGGGTTACGTGTTAAGGTTAGAATCAATCTCACTTTCAAATTATCTCTATTCAGAATTCGGGATTAAACGAACTTAGACATTCATGAATTGGTCACTGCTTAAGATTAACTTGTATCTCAGGCACTCACTCACCTTTCACTTAAGTCAATCCAGTTCTTGGATTGGGGCACTGGAATAATTTGTTACGTTCTGTTCACTATTAAAGGAAATCGGTACTTACCGTACTACTGACGCCGCTCTGGATTGATTTAAGTACGGATGGGCTACATATTCTTTTCAGTGCAGGGAAAGTTTTTCATGCTTAAGTATTTCCGAAAAAAATCATTTACTTTGCCTAAATTTGCATATTACGCGGGTTGGCAGCCGCGTTTAACAAAAGTTAATGTGGTGTAAATACAAAATAAAAATATATTATTCCTTTTCTTTCATATGCATTTGCTTACATCGAATTTTTAACAAGAACTAAAAGAAATTGCGGCGGTTTAAGTTTTCCTAAATTAAACGGTTACTGAACACTTTAGGATTTTGGTTTTTGATAGTGATTTATAAAAAACACCAAAACAAACCTAAAAAGAAATACACGTTCTTATGGTGAAAGATAACCCAGGAATTTTAAGAGTTGCTTGTTCCGTTTTGTTTTGTGTGCTGTACATGAAAGTTTATCAATCATGGTTGACGTAAAAGAACAAAATATATACTGAAAAACTTAACAAAGTTTTTAATCGAAATGTTAAGGCGCAACTATAATATGCATGAGCTAGCTTAAGCTACCGTCTAAAATACACGAAACGCCTCTCAGTTACATTTATAAAACAAAAACAAAAACATCTGATTCCTTACGGAATGTGCAATCAGTTTCGCACTTTGCTCAAGCTAATGACAGTTTCATTAAACTTAACAAAGGGCTTCCTTTAAAATCGTGGATGCAACTGAAATTTTTGCTCTCTTACTTTTAAATTTAATTTAATGGGCTTCATGTCGGCTTTTGCCTGTCAGGTAGGGAATGGTAAATGGATTCCAAAAAATTTCAATCTAATTAAGATTTGTACAGCAGGTAGATATGGCCACTGTTTATAATTTTCCTACAAAAAGTGAACATGTGCAAATTTTGAGTTGACTCCCGTTAGAGCAATCAGTACAATATGTACATTTCACATATTAAAATTGTGTTCCTGATTAAAATTATAAAAACAAAATTCTAATATTTGTTTTAATAAACGTTTCTAAGTATAGCAAATGTGTCAATGTATGGATAGTATTTCAGAGGATAATGACAAAAGCTCTTGTTTGGTGGCGACTATTTCTTTGCTATGTTAGCTTTAGAAAACAAACGTTTGCATGTCATTGATGTCGAAAAGATGCCGAAGTACTCCCTTGAAATTTCGCTCACACACTGGTCTGTTAAAATATTAGCTTAATTTCAGAGGAATGCCATGGTTAGATTCACCTTTTGTGTTTCTATAATTTTATGCTGATTTTTACAAAGCTCTCCTTCAGTGTTTGGTTCGGTACGATACGTTTATGATTTTTTTGTTTACTGTCCATTTATGACTTTAATTTCTAAAGCACTAGAGGACCTTTATTAAAGTTGGCAGTATGCCAAGGGTTCTAATAAGTAAATATGTAAAAATACAACTGATTTTTTAAGCTTTATGTGTTGTTTCCTGGTGACAAGCAATTGATTGTTTCATATACATTTTTCTACACAATCAATTGTTTGTCACCTGGTCACACAAAACAAAATTTAAATTTTGATAAAAATAAAAAAATCGATTATAAAAGCCCAATAATCGATTTCAGTATAAAATCGCATATGCAAATTCGAGTGCGAAAAATCAATTTTTTTTAACACAAAATCGATTTTTGATTGGAATCGAAATCGAATTACCATTCCCTACTGTCATCGTGAGTATATTGGCTGTTCACAAGATGCACTGTGCCCTACTGCTATTGCCTTCTTTATCTATCTACCTTCTGATGCACAATTAGATGCATATGATGATGCATATTAGCTTATGCTTATACAGAAAACAATTTCTGCTTTTTCAAATACAAAACCAGAATTGCACAAGTCAGGATGAATTAAAGCGGTATGTCTATATAAAAGATAAAAACTCTATCAGTTGTTTTTTAGAAAAGCTTGAGAATATGAATAATATAAAAAGCTCTTTACCTCCGTCTTTTAGCAAATTTAGGACAGTGTTATTATTTACATACTCCCATCCTAAGGAATATATTACCTTAACCTTAAAACTATTTTGTGCAACGAAATCCTATGAAATGCCCCTAATTAAAAAATGCTTTAAGGGTGTTGTGTCTAATTCTAAAATTGCAAGATGATGAAAACAAACGCGTCACGTACGTCAAAATCTACTCACACCTAAGGTTTCAGTGTCTGTGTGTGTGAGAAAGAAAGCATTTATGCAATTCTGTCTTTGCAGTGCACACAAAAAATATCATGTGGCCTCATTGTTTGGGAACATGACTTAAAGTTACCAAATCATTCCGCAATGAATTCCGTTGGTTTTGTTTTAGTATTTTCTCTACAATTTGAAAAATTTTTCTTTAACTGATAACGAGGAAAAGCGAAGGGTAAAGGGAATAAAGGCAAGGATAGGACTTTGAGTTCATGTAAAAGCATTACCACTCACCAACCATTGTTTAAATAATTTAACATATCACAAGTTCGCTCGTAGATGTACATAAGTGTGTGTGTGTGTAATATTTTATATACTTTTAAATACGAATTTTTGTAAAGCATTGTTGCAAGTACATGCGACTACTGTAACAAGAAACATGTAGCAGTTTACACTTTGTAAATAGAATAAATGGTGCAGTGTGTGTGTGTTGTAAAAAATGAAAACCATATTGTATATATGTTCAGTTAACACCTCCTATTCAACCCCTTTTGGTGACGAGTGATTTAAAAATTTTTAGTTTTTATTTTTTTCTTTCTTTTCTTCTTTAACTCGTGTTCAGTTTAGTTTCATTCATAAACGAGGAATAAGTAGAACTTGTTGCATTCACTGCCATTAATGCAATGCATGCATGTATGTGTAAGTGTGTGCATATGTTTTCGGTATTTATGTGGGAGGTCGTTACAAATTTAAAATGGTATTTGAATTATTACAAAAATTGCCCTACAGGGACATGCCCAAACACATGCTGCAATTATATTATTTATAATGTGTTTATAATTGAATTGAATTGTATTGTTTACGAGATGATAGACAAAAAAGGTAACAGAAAAATTCTGTTCATTCCTAAAAGCATTTATGAAAAATTTATATGACATTTACAATTTGTATGAAACAGTGAACATTGTCATTGTTTTTCTAAGTTTTATTTTATTTGTTACAGTTAACAACTGTGTATAGCTTTTTGTTCTCATGGGGGTATTACTTTTAGATTGAGTAATTAAAATAAAAGTTTTATTGAATAATCAATAAAATATAAAATGTTTTTGTATATAAAAATTTGCTTTTTTCAAGGTATGAATATGAACATTTATCAAATATTTGTCGAAAAATCCGAAAAAAAAACTTGACCATTAATTCATTAATTATTTACTTTATTTATAGTTTTTAAAGATCGACTTATTTTCTTAAAACGAATCAAAGTAGACTTTAATTAGCAGAGTCTAAAATGCTTTTTGGTCCAGTAATACTACATTTACACCTACTTACGAGATTTCCAGCCAAATCTAGCTGTTTTTGACTAGATTTCCCTTACAAAACAAAATCTACTTCGTGACTAGATTTCGACGAAATCTACTCAAAATCTAGTAGTACTTAATGATGCAACTATGGTTTTTTCAATACAGCACTAAAAAATACTTCCCTGCACAAGAAAAAATTACATTTAAAAAAAATACAAAAAATTGTAAAAAAAAAACAAATTAAAAAGTTTTATAAAAATAAATAGAATCGTGGTTATTTTGTTGAACTATTTATGGTTTTTAATCCAAATTTTTAATATTTTAATCAGGCTCAAGTCCATCAAATTTAATTTTCATTAAATTATTTTTATGAAGAAAGGAATTTTTACAACATGGAAATCAATTAAAATTGTTATTGACAATCATCTACCAAAGGTTTAAATACAATTTGGTTTAAGGATTAATGTTTGACTTTTGACGTCAGCAGTCGTCGATGGCTGCGAGTGTTAGACGCCAAATCCATCTGAGGAGATCGAGTGGTTGCGATCGATACATGTCATGGTAACCAGCCGCCTGGGTTCGAATCTCAGGTCAGTCAAGAATGAATGATTATCAATAACAATTTTATAAAAATTGTAAAAAAATAAAAAAGACGAATAATATTGATAAAATAAATATCGTTGATTATTAATAAAAGGTAATGCAAATTTGTTATTTTTTATTTCTTTTTGTGTTTGTATGTGTAACAAAAAAACTTTTAGTCAGTTGTTTTATTATAAAAAATAAAAATAGTGGTTACGTGTGGTAGGTCAAATATTTGTTAAGTGTGACCATAGATTAGGAATTGAATCATGCATTTTAAAAAGGGCTCCGTTACAAAAATGTTTGATATCTCTTAAACCGTTTGAATTTTTTAAGCAGAGTTTTTTTTTAAAAAATTGAAAGCATCTGTTTAAGTTATAAAAGTTATAAATAAAATTATTTAAAGTAATACAGTTTCCGGAGATGAGCTCTTTTGAAGAATTAATTTTGAATTTCCATGGAATTAGTAGAAATTTATTGAAACACAAGTATTCAGAAAATAAAAGTAAAGTAATGAAAGCTTTTATTTAAAAGTTACATTAAGAGCATTTCGCTACATTTTTATTTGTTTATTAGGATTAGGGTTCGAAAAAAACAGAATTTTATTTAGCGTTCGGCTCGTACACCAAGGAACAGTAGTGTTGTGGCAAAACACAACCCTTGATACCGTTAGTAATTTTTTTAAGAAAGTAACGAACATTATATAGTGCTCTGAACTTCGTCAAAAACCAAAACAATTGTAGTGATACTTACTGTAGACAAACATTTTAGTTTAATGTTGTGTAATGCTTCTTTTTTTATATTGATAAAGAGATGAACAAAGCATGCAACGACCGCAGCACGAACAGCTTGTGTGTGTATTGTGTATATGTTTTGTTTGTGTCAAATTACTTTGCTAGCTTTTTATTTTTTTTTCGTATGTGCACGCAAAGAAAAAACATGGTTGGGATAAACATATTTTAAGAGCAACATATTATGGTTAAATTTTTGATTATAGTTACCGTTTTACGGCTATTAATGAAGCATATTATGTCTTAATATATTCGAAATATAACATTATAATATTTTCCCTTAATCAAATTCTTATCCTGTTAATCATGCAAAATTAAAAAGTAATCATACTATGGTTATGGTAATCATAGTAAGTAAAGAAGTATTCATATTATGATACAGCACCACTTTCACAAAAATAAAAAAAATAAATTTTTTTGCATCGATTTTTCATTTTGTTGCACTTTACAATTCTTTTATTGTTAATACAAATTCTTAATTAGTTTAATTTTTTAAAACTTGAGTTTTTAATTCTTTAACCACTCACTAACAAATAATTCGATAGGCATATTTAAAAAAAACGACACAACTGATGCAAAATTATTTTACAAATAGTGCTAACAAAATATTATTAGAGTAAACATATTTTGACTGCATCTTAAATATATTATCAGTACACGTATAGAAAGTTTTCATGTTGTTGCTATTAAATATATTATGAAATGGTTGTGAGCAGGGTTGCCGTTGAAAATTTCGAAAAAGTGTCACAAAATTGGAATTTAAGAAAGTAAAATAGGGTCAAGCTTAATAGTGTGTATTAATTAAATACATTAGACTAAAATAAAAGTAATTATACATACTTGAGATATAAATCAATGTTAAAAATAAGAAAATATTCACAGGTACGTTCCAGTATTAGTCATGTAAACAAAAAAAGAAGTAACTTTTACAAAAACCTTTGATAATGTTTATCACTTTTTAGAAATACTAATTCTATTTTTTTTAATTAACTCTTCACTTGGAGTCCATTCTTCCAGCTCCGATCCGAGCAAATTGCAATAGGAACACATGGACCCACAATTATCTATATTAAGTTTGTTTGTAAATAGTGTCCGTGGCCACTATGACACCGGACGTTATGAAATGCTTCCAATTTTCATAGATATGTTCACAAAACTCATGAGATTTTTCGTAAGGAATATGGAAACTTGTAGTTATTTTAAAAAAAGGTCCAATAAGTGTTATATATTTTAAGGGATAAATTAAAAAAAAGGGTCACAAAAAATGTCATTTGCTTGAAAAGGGGTCAAAGGTGATACTTTAGTGTCACAACGGCAACTTTGGTTGTGATTAGTTGTTAGAAAAATAATTATTTTTCGGTCAACAATACTCAAATTAATAATTGCGATAAACATTGATATGTTTACAGTAACTATAATATTGCTGTAATTAAATAAAAAAAAACTATTATTTGTGTACGACAACCACTGTTGCCAACTTTTTTTGAACATTTCCCGCCAAATCGGACTTTAAAACCGCTAGAAACCACTAAGTTAAATATTTTTAAAAATATCGCTATAACTTAAATCCTATTAAAAAATTGTATATATATGGGCCTGTTCTGAAAATCACGTGATTTCAAATCACGTGCTTTTAAAATCACACTTGTGATTTTGTGGCAATCTGAAAGTCATACAGTGATTTTAAAAGGCACGTGTGATTGGAAATCACGCGATTTGAGTAAAAGTGATTTTCAGAACAGGCCTGATAGAACGCTGATAAGCTATTTTGTATATTTTCTTATCATATATGTAGGTTTTATAAATAAAATTCCATTATAATTTTGTTGAATTATAAAAAGAAATAAAACGTATATTCAAAAAATATTAAATTAGGGATAAGCTTAAGTTGTATTCAGTTCGATGTCCAATTATACTCTGCTTATGCACTACAAACTACTTCGCGTATAAGTCACCACTCGCCACATATTCCTCACATAACCAGTTCGCCACAATCAAACATCTCGCCACCTGTCAATATAGAGTCGTATGCATGCAGAGTTGCATGTTCAATAAGTGTTACCACTCCGAGTAATACATATATATCTGATTTTGCTAATCTCTCTGAAAATTTATATGAAAAAATATATATTACTGATTTATAAATTTTCTGTTGTGTAATACTATCCTGGTTGTATAATCTGCAATTATTATGTTGTATTAATAAATCTGTTATTAATTTTTTAGGAAAAACTATTCTCTGTTAAAATGTTTGAAACCTTCCTTTTATGATCTCTATGAAATTCTGAATCACTTATTTTAAGAAAGATTAGCAAAATCAGATATATATGATAACAAAATATACAAAATAGCGTATAAATCTTTCAAGACAGTAGGTAAACTATTTACTAAAACATAAGACAAAATAAAGAGGATGGAAATGTCTAATATTGTTTATCAGATGCCTTGTAAGGGTAATGACAGCGGACAGTGCAATAAGGTATATATAGGTACAACAAAGAGTTAACTAAAAACTAGGATAGCAGGACATAAGTCAGATCAGAAGTATAGACATATTTCATCACAACAGCTTTATAATCCCATTGTGCTAATCTAAACCATTATCCAGATTTTGATAATACAAAAGTTTTAAACACGGAAAATAATTATAAACGTAGATTTAGTTTGGAAATATTACATATTATAAGAATGTGCCGACAGTGTCGAGAATTAATTTTAGATCAGATACTGAAAATGTAGCACAAAATTATAGACATTTAATTTATAAAAATAGAAACGGAAGGTAAAAAATGTATGTATATTGTAATAGATCAAGTTTGTATTGAAAAATATCTTTTATTTAATTAAATTTTTAAATTTTTTGTCGTTTTGTAAAATTTGTTTTAAAAAAATTGTTAATTTTTGTTTAAAAGAAAGAAAAAAAACCCTAAAGAAGGCACTCAAAAAAGTGCCGAAATATTGGTTTTAATTAATTTAAAAAAAAAATTTTACATAAAAAAATAAGGCCTTAAGCTTGAATATTTAATTTATATATTAAAATAAACAAGTAATTTTTAACCAGAAAAATAAAAAATCTTAGTAAGAAAAAGTATAAAATCTGTTAATTTAAATATTGAAAAATGTTTATGTAGTGGAAAAGGGGCGCTGTGAGATGTTTGAAAATCGCAAGATTTTCCGCTTACCGCTAAAACGTATTTTTCCCGCGATTGACATTACAAAAACGCTAGATTATCGGGGATATCTCTAAATTGGCAACAGTGACGACAATCATATTTTTTCTCTGCGTGTGTATTTTTGGTTTTTTTTTTTACCAGCCAAAAGGATCGAACATTAATGAGCTAAACCGAACACAATGAAGTTTGTGGTTTAAAAAGAACCGAACGAAATTAAATTTTCTCATCTGTTTGTTGAGTTGGATAAGAACAGTATTATTTTTGTATTCAAAAGATTACAAACAGGGAAACGTTATTTTTTTTAATAATTTTCTACACAAACACTATAAGAATTTCTGTTTTCAACAAATCTACTGAACCGAATACTCAATTTCCAAAAATTTGTACTTAAGCCTTTTTCGAAATAAATGATTCAATTGTTTTAAATTTGACTAAAAATGTTAATTTTATTTTTGGAAATTTAAGGCCAAATATTATATTTTATAGATAATCTTTTACAATAATTTGCCATTTTGCACAAGTTCTTCAACAGAAATTTGATATTTTATAGAAAATTTGAAAAAATTTTGGCAATTTTGACTAAAAGAAGTACATTTTAAAAAAGGTGATCTAACAAGAAATTTGGCAGAAATATTATACTTGATAGGAAATTTTACGTTTTTTTAAAGAAATTTTAGAAAATTTACCATTTCATTAGAATTTTTACAAACATTCTGTTATGGAGTACGAATTACAAATATGTGCAGTTTTTTTTAAGAATTTTTCAAATAATATTAAATTTATCAATCGCAAATTTTTTCATGACGAAAATGCTGCTTTAGCGCTACTAAAACGATCTTTTTTTGTACTTGATCATGACTGGGGATAAAAATGTATCGCTGCTGCGATTATAGTATTAGGAAAACATGACAGTAATAGGATATTGCTGTTGCAGTTTCGGAGTATGTAGGTGCACCTAATACTTCAAACCTGTATTTTTTTTTAAAACTTATCAATCTCTAATTAACCACAACAAGTCTTCCTGCTTACAATGCCATAAAAACAACTAAGAGTGTTCACAAAATACAGCACCTCAGAACACTCACGCACTTATACAAATTATCAAACATAATTAAAAAGAAATTAAATATGTTGAGAAAATTTTTTCGCTTAAAACACATTTCTTTATTTAAGCGTGTGTGTATTGTGAATAGGGGATTTTATAACAAAAATTAGAAGCAATTGTGTTTTCTACTCAACTTCGTTACTATAAGGACCCAGATATATAAGATTAGTCTTGTAAAAACTTCAAACGGAATAAACAATTTATATATGTAAACCCTATCCACCAGTGGCGATGGTTGTAACAAGGGGAAAACAAGTCAGAGTGCTACATTTTTTCGAAATTCATACATTGACATCGAAGATATTTGTACTAAATTTCGTAGCTTTTACTGTTACTAATTTATTTTGTATTTGTTTGGGGTGTACCAACCCCACTTATCCTAAAAACCCATTTTTAGAAGGATTTTGTGTATTGGCAACCCAGCTATGTGAACCAAATTTAAACAATGTCTCTTTTACCGTTCTTTAGATGTACACAAACCTATATTGGGTCACACCTACTGTTAAAATTCCGCCTACATTTTGTCGCATATTCTGTATTGATGACCAAATTGGCTGCACATAATTTGGAAATTTTGGCTCTTGCCGTTCTCCAGATATAAAGAACAACAAAGGATTCATGGGTAAAATTAGAGGTAGTAAAGGGAGTTTTTTATATAGTGACACAAGTTTCTTATTCTTATTCTTAAAAAATACGAATCTTTTTGTACAAATTAAAATAATTGATCATTATATATTACTGTATTAATCATATATGGCCCTATGGGCTCGATTAAGTAAATAAAATAAAATAAAAATATATTATTAATATCAATTAAACGGGCTTTATTGGAAAGAACATTTTATGAAATTAATGTTTTAACACTGTCGCGTAGATGGCGCAATCTGGAACACCAATTTTCAACAATTTTTCGCAGCTTTTGCGGTCGTATAATGGCGATAACTCTTCGAATGTTGATTTCCTGTTGTTCAATCGTTTGTGGTTTATCGACGTAGACAAGTGACTTAACATAATTCCAAAAAAGATAATCCAGTGGGGTTAAACCACACGATTTTGGTGGCCAATCAATTGGGTCACTGCGTGAAATTATTTTTTCATCAAAAGTTTCTTTGAGTAAATCGATTGTAGCGCCCGCTGGGTGGCATGTCGTTCCGACCTATTGGAAGCGCATATCACCAGGATAAATGCGGCGTAATTGAGGTACGGAAAAATTTCAAATCATGTTCCAATTCCGTTCACCATTGACAGTGACATTCTGACCATCACCGTTTTTAAAGACATATGGGCTAATGACACTGCCAGCCCGTTAGGCGCACCAAACAGTAATTTTCTGTGGATGTACTGGTCTGTCGACAAAAGCTTGTGGATTATCCTCACGTACTCATTCAACCAGAAATGAGTTTCATCAATTCAATTTGTTCTTCAGCCCATTCGCCGAATTAACGGCGCATACGATGGTCGTTTGGATTTAATTCCTGCACAAATTGAATCTTGAAAGCTTTTAAGCCAAGAGTCTTTCGTATAATCTTCGATAAAGTGGAACGACACAACCCCAGTTGCTGAGAACGGCGATGAGTTGTTTGGTTAGGATCATCTTCAATGCTTTCCTGTACAGCGGCTACAGCTTCTTCAGTGCGCACTGTTCGGCGTCTTACAGGATGGACATTATCATTAACAATAAATGTGGTCCGAAAACGTTCTATTGCTCTTCGAAGAAGCCGCTCTGATGGCGATTAGGTACGCCCTACAATGGAAGAAGTGCACGATTAGTTTGACGATTAGAAATATTATTTTGATTACAAATTTCAGCAATTTGCACGCGTTGCTGTGGTGGAACCTTTTTGCATATCTCTTGAATTTTATTTTGTAAAGTAACAATAACTCTAAAATAAACCAATTATTGTTATTATTATCCATAACCATTAATTTTGTATGGTTTAAATAAACCAAAAGATTTTCCTTTTTCTTTCCTAAGCGACATGCCATGATTTAATAACAACCATAGTATTATAGTGGTGAAAATATTGTTGCCAGTGACAATAATCTGGTAAAGTAACCGTAATATGTTTAAATTTTTTGTTACAAATAGTTTTGCTGAAGGTCGCCATACCAAAAGATTTATTTTCTCTGCGCGTTAATAAACTTTTTGTAGAATTCTCCTTTCAAACCAAATTTTACAGATATTTTATGGGTTAGAAATATGTTTTAAACATTTGGGTTTTATAAAGCCTTTTAAGCTCTTTCAGTATGTGTTCAATTTTAAATAATTTTTTATTATTATTAAAATAAACATATAAACATATATGTATACGTACATAAATATGTTAATCAATTTAAATTCATAATTTTTAAATATTTCCCTTTTGCCTTCATTGCCATAACAGTCCTTGAAAATCCCAGTTGAATAAAACACATTTAACTACAATCACAAGCACTTGAAAACTCAGTTAAAAATTATTTTACAACTAAATTATTTTGTCGCAAAAGTGTCACAGCCATATGTTTCAACAGAATTCATGTTGTTTCTGTTTTTTTTTAACATTTTCCTATTTATTTAACAAAAAGGATAAAACAGTTGTTATGTCAGTCATTTGAAGCATGTTTTTGTTTGGGTTGACAATAAAGTTCATTAATATTCTAATATTTATTTTTTAAAGATTGTGCCCCATAAATATGCAAATAAATAAAATATATCTGTATGTATGTATATAAATATCTCAGTATAAAAGAAAAGCCACAAAACAGTTGTAAAATCCCGCAAAACTATTTATCATAAATTATTGTAAAATATGAAAGTAAAAAATATATTTTAAAGAGTTAAATAAGATTTTTTTTTTGCATTAAAAACTTGAAATTTAAGCAAATTAAATTTTCTTTTTTTTCCTATTTCTTTCTCTGCAGTCAATGACGATATGAATAACAAGGCATCTACTTGTGGCAAAATTCTCATATGCCTCTCAGTGTTTCTGTGCATTTTAACGTTGCCCTTCAGTTTATTTGTTTGCTTTAAGGTAAATTGACTCTTACTTTATATAATTCTCTACCTAAGTATTTGATTAATAACACTGTGCTAGTTGCAAAATTAGACAAGCCGGGCACATGGCGTGCTTAGCATAATTCGGGTACGCTGAATCCAATGGTGCTGATCGTTTTTTATGTTAGCTTTTGTTTTCGTAACTCAAAAACGTTTCAGTTCATTGAAATTACTAAAAAAAAACCGAAATTCCGCAATCAAATTTCCTTTAAGTCGTTTTAGAAACATAATAAATAAAAATAAAGTGGGGTTGGTCATGTATTTGACCCATCTATGGACATCCTACGCGCGGCAGGGGCCAAATTTAAAAATTTTTCAAAACCTCCATATGTCCATTGTGGAAATTCTTAAACTAAGCCGGTACAGCGCGTAGGATGCTCCTAGATGGGTCAAATGTATGACCAACCCCACTTTATTTTTCATCTCAATCATTTATTTCTAGCAAACCTACGCGCTATCTCCATTCCTTAAGGGGAATCCCATACAAAATGTTTAATGCAGACTTGAGGTATATTGAAGAAAAAGTCTCGTCAGTGCCCAGGAGTTTCCCTATGTATGACCGGCCTCATTTAGTTTTTTGTCCCTAAGATTTTCTCAAAACATACTTTCCCTTTATCAAAACTTCTTAGGGGGGCTCCCATACAAATATTGCATTTTATAAAATTCTAAAATTATTTAAAATTTGTCGACTTTTGTGAATAAAATCAAAAGTTGTAAACAGATCTTATCTCTGCAAAGAATTAGAAGTCTAGCTGCATTTTTTATGAATTTTTAAAAAACAAAAATTTCGAAATTTTGATAAAAAAAATTATTTTTTCTAAAACGAAATTTTACTGCGGAATTTCGTTTTTTTTTTAGTAATTTTAATAAACTAAAGTGTTTTTGAGTTACGCAAATATATGTTGAAAAAATACATGTTAAAAACAAGAATAAACTTAAAAACAACGGTGAGCACCGTTGGATTCAGCGTATGCAAAAAACAAATGTGCCCGGCTTGTCTAAAAAGTGTCCCACTGGATGCCATATTTGGTCATAACAAAGTAGATCTTTGTTCCTAATTAGCTTAAAATTATCTTGCTTTTATTTACAGGTGGTTCAGGAATATGAACGTGCAGTTATATTTCGCTTAGGCCGTCTAATGCAGGGTGGAGCAAAAGGACCAGGTACTTGAAAAGCTTCTAGCAAAGCTTCAAAATCAATAAGAATATTAAATACTTCTATTTATTATAAGTAGAATTTTGTAAAGGGACTTAAAAGGATTTAGGAATTAAAATCTTTAATATATTTTTATAATTTCAGGTATATTTTTCATATTACCTTGTATAGATTCTTATGCTAGAGTGGATTTACGTACCAGAACTTATGATGTACCACCACAAGAGGTAAGTTGTATTAATTTATGCTTTACTTTTATTGTAATCTGACTTTAAGGACTTTTGTTGCAATGATTATTAAACAGGGACCGTCACAGTTAAAAACGATATTAAAAAGGCATTTATTTTTTGTAAAAAGGCATTTATTTTTTGTATGTAAAACAAACAAAAAATCATTTTGAGCCAAAAAACCATCTGCAATTATTAAAGCAGTATTATCTTATCAGCTTGCATTGCAATTGAAAAAAGAGAAAAGTAATCCAAATGAATTTTAGTTAGTTTTATTTTATAACGGCGAAGTGAGATTTGACGAAAAGACAGACGGAAATGTGGGGGCTATAGTTAGCTAATAACCAATCTTCACAAAACTTTGCAAATTGGCTTTAACTCGTATGACAGTTCAAACTAAACTGCAACAGAATGGTTCGTTACGATTTTGGATGTAAAGTATACCGAGAAATTGGGAGGAATAGTTAAAACTGAGTTAAACCAAAATTATCCGCAATAGCATTATTCGTTATGGTTTTAGACGTACTAAAATGTTTATCGGGAGTTGGCTTTATATGTATTTATATGTTAATTAGCAACCTGTCTTCACAAATCTAATAATATTTGTGCACAGAAAAAAATATTTTTAACAATTTTCTTAATTAACGTGTTTGTAAATTGTCACATTAACAATTTGTTTCATTTGTAGAAAATTAATATTTATATCATTGGAAAAAATATATATTTTTTGTCAAAAAGTTAAAAATAAAACACAAAAAAATTCTGTATTTTAGAATTAAAATCTTTAAAAGAATAAGCGATAAGATGATTCTATACAATAAGTGAAGATAATATTTATTGATTCATTAAAAAATTTTAAAGAATCCTTTATAAATTATAGATTTTTGAATATTACTGAAAATGGTGTCTAGATTCCTTTTTGTGCTGAGTTTAGAGCCTTCTAGTGCATCCAGTTGTTAATTTTTAACTTAAATATAAAGTAATGTAATACATATGTACATATGTATTTTACCTAAAAATTAATAAAAATAGCCTTCAAATGCATCTTCTGATTCAAATATATTTTGTTAATACGACGAACTCATGGTAAAAAATTATATTTTATTGTTAACAAACATTGTATTCAATATAACAAATTCATTGATAGTTGTTGAGTTTAAACAATTTTAACTAACAAAACAATTTTTTATATATACAAATTAAGTTGTTGGTGCCTTTTCAATTAAAAAGTTAATTGTTAATATTTTTTACAATAAGTGTGTAATATTGAATGAAATAGTTGTTAACAACTAAATGTAATTTTTTATTATTGTAGTTTGTCATATTGACAAAATATTTTGTAGCTAACTATGAAATATTAAAAGAGTTTGTTGAAATGTAATGACAACTAGTGCATTTCACCACAAATTTATGTTGGTTTTTTTTCGAGTTTTAGTGTGATAGTTCCACATTTGGGTGAATAACTATTTTCCTTCCGAAACGATTCTGCTGGAATTCAATCCCAAGCAGTCTAGAAGAACTAGGAAGAATTTAACATAGAAGTGGCTAAATCATCTTAGAATTTCTGTAGGACCCAGAATAAAAATGGTTCACATGGAATGAAAAAGTTAGTATATCTTTATAAAACAGTGCATATTAAGAGTACACAACTTTAAACAAAATTTTATTAATATAATAAATATAAAATCAACTTCATGCTGAATTTCTTTACCGGTAGAGCTTTCAGTTCCTATTCGCCTTTCCAGAAATTATATACACCTAATACTTCAACCCCCGTATTCATACAAGATTATTAAAAATAATTTTCATTATTTGAGACATACTAGCCAGTAAGAAATAAGCAAATAAATAAATTAAAAATGTTGGGCGTGAATCCGGAAATAAGATTTGTCTCCGTTTTCCCGGGAACCCAAAAAGTGCGGAAAAAAAGAAACTCTAATTAGGAAGAACCTTCTTGTTTGTTTATAAATAAATATTAATCATACGTTCAGTAAAAACATATGCATGTCGAAAAGTATGCTACACTTATTTTAAAAGGTCATTAATTGAATTCTATAACTCATACGCACTGTGTTCCTCTTAATAAATAAATTATACATACATTTACAAAAATATATCACTCATACGCTATGAATGTTTTATATAGAACTGAGACTATGCAAAGCTAATATGTCGAAATATAGAAAAAATTTACTGTGTATTTAAAGACCACTGTCGTTGCTTTAAAAGTTTTGTCGTGATGTTTTTATCATTTTATGCACTCAAAAAGAAACTGAAAAATAAATAAAATTGTGAAAAGAAAAACCAAATATCTGTCCAATCGATTCAGGAAAAAAACTTTTTTATTTACCTAAAAATCGAGCAATATTTGCTAAAATGCCCTTTTTTGTAAACATTTACCTAAATATTTGGGCAACGAGCAAACAAGAAAAATAAACTAAATAAATTAACAAGGTTTTGCCATTTCTTGTTGGACAAAATTGTAGAAGTAAACTTTTTTTTCTTAAATACCACTAACGTTGTGTTTTTAGTTAATTAAATTTCAAAAACAGAGTTTGGAAGAAAAATATTAAAAATAAACTAACGTTCGTGTCTGTGGTGTGAATGATTGTCTTAAAAAAAATAAGAATAAAACACATGTTTTAGTGCGAATGAACTAGCAAGAACAATAAGTATTAAACTGGTACAATAGAAAACTGTATATTTTGAAATTTTTTCCTATGATTTTTTCATTGTTGACGATTTTATTGCGACAGAAAAACGGACTTTTAAGTTTTTTTTTTACAATTTAATTTTTTTTTTACTAATTTTACTTTTGTCTTGTTATTTTAGGTCTTAACAAAAGACAGCGTCACTGTGTCAGTGGATGCTGTTGTCTATTATCGAGTTTCGAATGCAACAGTCTCTATAGCAAATGTTGAAAATGCTCATCATTCTACACGTTTACTGGCACAAACAACTCTACGTAACACAATGGGCACACAGCATTTACACGAGATTTTAAGTGAACGTATGACAATTTCCGACACTATGCAGGTAAACAAAAATAACACCAGCTACTATATTGCAATCATTGGGTATGTGTTGTGTGTGTGGGAGGATGAATTTTAAAGTTTCTTAAAAAAAAATAAAATTTAATGCTTTTCCAAAATTTTTCATATTTTCTAATTATGTATAAGAAATTTTGAGAAAATTAGATATTTGAATAAATTTTACGAATTTGAAAAACATTTTCCAAAAATTAAGTTTGAATAAGGTTTTTAAAATTTTTTTTTAATTAAAAAATTTTATAAAATTTTTTTAGTCAAAATCTTGCTATTTTTTAGGAAGGTTTGCACTTTTTTTTTTTTGAACACGTTTGAAATTTTAAAATTTTTACAGGAAATTTTTTTAAAAACATTTTATTTTTTATTTTTAGAATCTAAAAACATTTTCTTATGATTGCTGTTTTTGTAGGAAAAGATAAAATTTTTTATTTTCAAGAATTTGCTATTTTTAAATTTTAAAAATATTTCTTACTACATATTTCCTATTTGTTTTAAATTTTTAAAAAATTTGTGATTTCTATAGGAAGTAATCCAAATGTGGATACATTTTTTATGAAAGAAATTATTTTATATTGGTTTTTATAATTTTATATCTTCTACATATTAAAAGTTTTCATTCAAAACATTTTTGAAAAGTAAGCTTTTTTTTAAAATTTTTTAAAAATGAAAAGTTTTAGAGAAAGTTTTGTAAAAATACTTGCAGGGGATGTCTTGTAAATTTTTTTTAGACACTTGTTAGAACTAACCTCGTCTGTTAGATCACTTATATATGTGTATGTTTGTGTTATTTAAGTGTGAATAACTATTTAAGTTCAGTCAGGTGAACAAAAGCATAAAATATATGCCAGCCAAGCTTATTTTTCCACAATGTTTACATTTGTATGCCAGTTTTGAATGTATAAGTGTGTTGCCAACACATACATAAAAGAATGTTTGTATATGAAATATGTTGCTGTTGTTATTATTGTAGTGAGAGTATTTCATGAAGGAAGATAACAACAGAAAAATCAGCCAAACAGCCAGCATAAAAAATTGCTTTCTAAAAAGAAAAATCCTGTCATAAATATGACAATATTTTGTCATTTCTCGCCTTTCCCACACTGCCAACTGTTTGCTAACAAAGAGCTGCTAAAGCGGCACCTCCACTTTCACACATACACATCAAGAAGTTTAAATTATATTTTACACAATAGAATGGATGACACTTTTTCCACATTCTTTTTCTCCGTTAAATATAAAATTTTTCCTTTCATTATTGTTCTGTGTATGTGTGCATAGGTTTATTTTTTTCATTCATTTATTCGCTTTTTTTGTTGTTGTATTTTCAGGTACAATTGGACGAAGCTACTGATGCTTGGGGCATTAAAGTGGAACGTGTTGAAATGTAAGTTATAAGGCAGAAAATAAAGAAAAGAATAGATTGTATAAAACAACATCAGGAATGTATAAATATTTTAGAAACTAACCTAAATGTGATGACAAATAAATATTTTACCTGCAACATCTTTAAATAATGATGAAACATTTATTCTTTAAGTTTTCCATTTGTACGTGTGTGCCACAATGAGCTTTTTGTGAAATCGTCAATTTTTTCTTTTTTTAATATAAAAATTACGGTCCCATTTATAATCATATTACAGGAGCAATAAACACAATTGTGTGAAGTATAAAATACAAGCAGAGTGTTACAAATTCAGATTCGAAAAAAAAATTCAAATTAGTAATTTAAACATTTGTGTTTTTTTAAATATTATTATTTAAATTCAGGATTGTCGGAACTGTTAATAAAAAAAATATTTCAAAAGTTAATAACATATTGACGATGGAATCATGCAAAAAATAAATTCTCGGAAAAGCTTTAATTGAAAACAATTAATTTTCCAGGGAAATTTGGGTGAAAAACTCTTCTAAATTGGCTTTCATTTAAATAAAAAAATATTATACGTACATTTGCAAAACTAACAGTGTTGCCAGAACTGAGTAACCAAAGATGGCTAAACTTAAGTAAAAACAATTCTCTTTGAAACACCAAGATTTGAACCAGAGGACTCACAGTTACTAAACTCAACCTCCTAGACGACTGAACCATAAACGAACGTTGTTTGAATATCATTAAAATGAAATATGGCCCGTTTTAGGTTTCACAACTCAACTCAGTTGTGTCAACTCAACTCAGCAAAGTTGTAAGCCATAATATGAACTCGGAAAGATCTTTGGTTCCCGAAAATGGGTATAAAAAAAAAAATCATTTTGGCCATAACTTTTTCGTATCTGAGCCGATTTTTCTGAGTAAAATATTTTAAAATATGTTCTACTAAAAATGTCCGATATTTTGGTATATAAGTCATATCCATAGGACATATGGCAGCCCTAAAATGTAGGTTTTTATACAATTTTTTATTTTTTTTGTACGGGAGGTACCATGCCCAGTTCTCTAATCCCGCCCACATTTTGAAGGATGGTGTGTATTGACAACCTAAATGTATGAACCTAATTTGGAATTTTTGGCTCTTGCCGTTTCCCAGATATACAGCAAAAAGTAATAAAAATACCACAACCACAAGGGATTTTTGGAAAATATTAGAGGTAGTCGTGGTTTTTTGCTCATATCTCAGCCAGTTGTGGACCGATCTTTTTGAATTTCAATAGCAAACAATTCCGGACCATATGTGACATAAATGTATAATAACCTGGCCCCCATCATATATGGGGTCTACGGAAAACCCATTTCAACGGACAGTCGGACATCATTAAATCAACTTCGCTTTTCATAAGGACCCAGAATATATATACTTTTTATGGTGTAGGATCAATATTGTAGGAATTACAAACGGAATGACAAACTAATATATACCCTTTTACCTTCGGTGAAGGGTATAATTACTAAAAACTTTGATATTGTTACAAATAGAACTGTTTCTGTAATTCTTATACACTCAACAGTTTAATTTGGTTTAATATCTTTAGTTTTTTTTTTAAATCTTTATGGATGAAGTTTCCTGATGATCTGGCCTAAACAACCAGTGAAATGCGCATAGGAATAGCTTATCCCATCAACAATAAATTTCAGTGTTTTTATCAAATAATAAAAATTGGGAATTAGGCACGAATAACAAAATCATTTAAATTAAATTTTGTATTCCCACGAAAATTATTTTGATAATATCCTTAAAACTTTTTAACAACATGAAAATTTAACAAAAAAAAATTAATAAAATTAAAAAGTGAAAGGCTTATTGTAAGTCCCAATTCACATTATACGATTTTTGTCGTTGCGATTATTGTCGTTTCCTCTTTGAAGTCGGTCTGATGTTTACATTGTACGATTTTTGTCGTTACGACTTTTTCTTTTGCAACCGAACTTCAATACATTTTTCGTCAAATGAGAGAACAATGAGAAAACGAATGAGCGAACAAAATGAATCGAAGAGTACACTCGCTTGTGTACCCCTTTTAATTCCTCTCTCCCCTCTCGACCATAAGGTAAGAATCGCAACGACAAAAATCGTATAATGTGAATGGGCACTAAGCAAAAAAAAAAATTGTTTAAGAAAATCGGTTTTAACGTAAAAAAAATATTTTAACGGCCAATTTCACCAACCAGTTAAAACTGTCAAAAACATATTTTTACCTGGAAGTTAAAGTTATATTTAGTTTTAACTGAACTTAGTGAAATTGGCCGTCTAAGTCAGAAACTAATTGGGAAATAATCTAAATCTTTTGAGGGGATGTTTGGATGGTTAAAATCAGGAAAACCATAAATATTGTAATATTTTAATTAAATGACAGTCTGCTTTGCGTTGTTGATTTAGGATTAATTGATCCTTTATTTAAAAATTTGTTCGACTTAAATACTACTTATGAAAATAAAGTTTAACCTAAAATTGAGTGACTTTACAAAAGTTCACCCAATCACATATTTTTACTTAAAATTAACTTACATTGTAGCAGGCATAATATTGAGTTATTTCGAATTAGTAATGTGTATTGGATTTAGTCAGGGTTTTAAAAGCTGCAGTCAAAATCAAAAAATAGCTTTTTCATCCACTTTCTGATTTTTCATTCGACGAAAATAAACCGTTGTCTTTACTTCTGATTCATTAAATGAAAACAGTCGTAGTGAAGGCAAAAGCAAAAAACGAAAAGTTGAAAACACCAAAGAACATCGGCAGTCGACATGTTCGGAAGTGTTTCGTTTGACAGACTGAAACTTTTAATAAATACCGCAGTTAACGAAGATGGGACGTTGTGTTTTTTTCCGCATTTTTTTTTTGATTGTAATGGAGAGATTATGAAGAAAGAGTGTCAACACAACACATTTTTTTTGCACGTAAAATAAGTATATAAAAATGTCTTAAGAAGTAGCATAAAAAGAAAATATAAAATTTTCCAGTTTCCAGCGCAATTTCCTCAGGTAACACAGCTGAGATATGCTATGAAACCATTCTTTTATAAAAACATAGACTTTTTTTATAATCATAAACAATAAAAGACGAAGATTTTTAACATTTAATTTTTTCATCCTGGTAGCCCTTTCTGGGGAAATGCCCATTTGCACACACAAAGATCGTATTGTTCAATGTATGTGCCAATTTTTCAAGACTTAAAAGGGGCTTAGTAAGATTTTATTACAAAAAAAGTAACAAAATTTTTTTGTTAACTATAAAAAAAATTAGTTCCTTTTTACTGTACATTTCTGATAACAATAAAATGTACCAATAAATAAGTAAAACCTTCAAATAACAAATAATTCGAAGCATCGATACAATGGATTTTTTCTTCATATTATTTGTTTCTAAATTCATAGAAAAGTTTTCCATTAGATTATCATTTATCACATTTGTTGCTCCAAAAATGGCTAATGGCTACATGTCTTAATCTAGTCAAAAAAGATAAAATGGCAGCACTGTATTATTATCCTAAAAAGTGCGCGATATTAAAATTAAGTTAATAAATAACAGCTTACCCTCGATTCGCGCAGTCTTTTGGAACCGAACAAAGCATGTGTTAGTCAAAATACACCAGTGCATGAGATAATTCGGCACATTAACGGCATAGAACCTTAATTATGCCTCAGCGTCATCGATAATTTGGACCATCGGATGGAGGTGTGCTGCCGAGGTCGCGGCGGCCATTTAGCCGATATTTTGTTCCGTAATCATAATAAAAAGAAATGTCAATAATTTCCTAAATAATTTGTGTTTTATTCAAAATCAAAATCGGCCCTTTATAACAGAACTCAATCACGAGACACAAACAAAATTAAATTTCAGATCCTAAAAATCGCGTTAAATTAAAAACACAGACATTGATAAAAAAAAAATTATGTTTCTAAAACGACTGTACCTATTACTTTGCTAAAAGGCCATTTGATTGCGGATTTTCGGTTTTTTTAGTTTTGTCAATGAGGTAAAGCGTTTTTGAGTTACGCGAACATACCCAGTAATAGTAAGTTCTTATTTCAGAATAATGACAATTGTAATGACAACTACTTACCATGTAACGTATAAAATAACTACCATCTATTACTAAAAATCAAAAAGTTTTTCCTTGGCATCTACTGACAACAATTTTTTAAAATTAAAATTTTTTTAACTGGCGAACACGTTTCTGAAGTGATGAAGTACCGCGTAAATCGAGGGTTAGATAAATTATAAATAAATTAAACACGAGGCGTATGATTGATAAACATTTATGTATGATTATTTTATATGTACTAATCATACGCTTAATATTCCTACTTTTTTATTTTAATTCGATGAAGTAAGCTACGGTTTTAAATGTTTAAAATAGATAAATGAGCGAATCATGTATGAAGAAATCCGAACTATTATACTTCTTCAGTCCTTTTTTGAGCAAAAAGATAAAACAGCAGATTCCTCGGTACGAGCAACATAAAATTATATTAAACGTAATCGAAGACCGCAGAACTAATTTAACGATAATATGGCTTCCAAATATAATATGGTTAAGAAATTGTTCGTTAAAAATTATGTTGATGGAGGTGACTATTTTTTAAATAGTATATGCATAGATATTGTAGTACAAATTGCGCCACATATATTTTTTTCTCATTATTTTGAAACAGGCGTGAAAAACGACTAAAATAACAGCAGTAAAGTACTTAATTATATTCTGAAATCAAGGATATCCGTACGTTCTCCAAATCTCACTTTGTATTAATCTGAAAAATCACCAATTCAAAATTTTATAAAATATTTTCAATCGTTAAATAAAATAAAATTCTAATTAATTAAAATTCATACTTTTTTAAAAAATTATTTATCTCCAAAAAATTCATAAAAAATATTTTCTAGAAACGCTGTATTTTTTGCAATTTATTTCAAATTATTTGAAGATGATGTGTAGCCAAGATAATTTTCGTCATTTATACAGTCTGAATGAACACAGACAACGGCTTGTGTTAGTTTAACGGGCAATAGAGCAGTAAGAAACTGACTCTTATTCCTAACGAAATATCACCCTTAGCTTTGAGGCCCATTTCGGGTTTAATAGGCCCTTTAAAAAAAACAAAATTTTCGAATCTGGGGCGATACAAATCCGAAAAAGATCCAAAGGCGTCTAATTAAGTCGTACACGCAGAGAAAAAACACGTTTTGATATGGTCACCTCCAACAAAACAATTTTTTGAGAAAATGTTTAACATATTATGATTAGTTAAAGCACATTATTGTCACCGAAAACCATATTATGGTTAAAATAGTCCTCCATCACGAAGCTACAACTATAATATGGTTGCCTCTAAACATGTTATGGTTTAATATAACAATAAAATGTTTTTAAATAAATAATAGTATTTTACCCTTTTCCAAGAGCAACATGATAACGGGTCCGCCATCAAACGTTTTGTTTCAACTGGTGCTCATGTCTGAATTGATAGATAATTAGTTTTATACTTCCGCTGAACGAATATGGTTGAAGCCAACTGACCATCCAATGCGTTTTCGCTTCGCTAAGTGGACCTGCGATCGACTTACAGAAGATGCCGATTTTGCCAAAAAAAAATTTTTTCAGATGAAGCTCATTTTGATCTTGGCGGGTATGTAAACAAGCAAAATTTTCGCATTTGGGGCACAGAAAACCCGCACGCATACATTGAAAAGCCGATGCAGATTTTGGTCCAAAGGCATAATTGGGCAATTTTTCTTCGAAAATGAGCAAGGAGTGGCCGTTACAGTCAATGCCGATCGCTATCGGGCCATGTTGAACGAATTTTTGATCACAAAAATTGAAGAGGAGGATTTTGGCAACATTTGGTTTTAACAGTATGGCGCTACGTGCCACACATACACTCGATGTTTTGCGCCCTGTTTTTGAAGATCGCGTTATCAGCCGCAGAGCTGATGTCATTTGGCCACCTCGAAGCTGCGATTTGACACCGTTGGACTATTATTTGTAGGGTGCCGTTAAAGATAAGTGCTACGCCGACAAGCCAGAGACAATTGACGCAAACATCTGGCTGTGGGTCTATGCAAATAAGCGGCCCTCAAAGGCAACATTACATGATACATCGGTCAAAACTCAGCCTATTTTATACGTCAGAGTCAAAATAAATTGGCCATTTCGTATGCGTGCAACCCAGCGAAGAGCCGACAAAAATGTTGAATGATGTTTTATTTCATACATGAAGGAAAATGGTCTGTGGAAAAATAAAAAATTCCAATGATATTTCAAACATACTTTGCTTAATTTAAATTTAAAACTAGGACCCACTCAATGAAATACCCTTTAAAAGCTTCGGTATAAAAAAATATTACAGTGACTAATTTGCTGTTCTTTAGGAAAGTGCACACCACAATTCTAGATTTTGTTTCTTTACTTTTTCTTAAATCTCCTTTTACAAGTTTTATTGATTGATTTAAATACTACTCTTTTAAATCTTTTTATATCCGTAATGCGTTTTTGCTGACGCTTGCAACAACTTAAGATATTGGTCATAGTATGCCGATCAACTCATAGATCTCAAAATGTCCGTCGATCCGGCTAGTCTTTTGCGCAGAGTACAGGTCGAAATTTTGGAGATCTTTTACTGAAATTCGGTGCAAAGTTTAAAATTGTCACAAGACCAAAACCAATTTATAATTTTAAATAGCCTCCTTACAAGCTTCTTTCCGGAGTCTTTGCGACCATAAACCAACTTAATATGTTGATATTCAGATTGAATTCGATTCAAATTTATTTTATAGCATCCTTTATCAAGGTTTCTTATAAGTAGTGGTATTAAAATAAAGTTTGACAACAGAAAGTTTGACGATAACTACTAAGTCGCGTGTTGGTAGGTCCAGAATGGAACATAATTCTTTTAAGTATATAAGCCCACTCCCTTAAATCACTAAAAGCCAAAAAAAATCTAATATAAATGAAGTTATCTAAAAAATATTCGACACAAAGAATTTTTCCATGCATATTTACCTCATAACATAATTCTGCTATGGCAGGTCCATGATTGTCAATGGGTTAAAAATAGGATAAACTCTCAAAAATGGTCGGGCTTGACCGACTATACTTTTTTACTTGTCTTAATATCTATTAGTTCGTACCATATGTATTTAATTCAAATGATTACATACAATTAATTAAGTCCTTGTTCAACTTAAATCTCTTTTGCTTTAAATTAAAAGCCACAATATGGTTTAAAAAGGAACTTGGCATGAAAATAAATATGAAAACCTTTCACTTATTTCCACTTAGTAATTAATTACCATTTGCAGGATTGCTTGATTTTAAAATATTCATTTATAAAGTTGTATAAAAAATTTAACATGTACATGACAATAAATATTTTTACAAAGAACACACAAACAGTAGAGTAAAATTATATAGCAAAGGAAATTTAAAAAAAGAAAAATAATTATTTAATATTATCTTTTTTATTTCTTACCAAATCTTAAAATTGTTGACTTGTTATACTTTCAGCTTTTGAAATCTCTTAATTCGAATTTTTTTCTAAGACTATGCCATTCTTTTTTCCTCCTCTGTTGAGAGGATATGCAAACATTTTAAATATTTAATTTATGTGACAAACAACGACGATAATGATGTTGTTGTTGTTATTGTTTGGCGACCCTTTTAAAGCTCAAGTAACCACTTTAGCCAATCTGTGCCAAGTGCGAAAAATAAATTCACTCTCACTCCGTCTTTCAGTCGACGCTCAATGTGGGCCATTAAGTCATTATAACAGCCACGTCCATATTTAACAATTTTTTTTTTTTTTTTTTGTGTAGCCGTCGTGACAAAAAGCAGTGATTGTGTGCGTGCAAGCATCTGTATTTTTAAATGATGTTGCTTCATGATGTTGTTATTTTATATGTTAAATTAATCACAACATGATTAAACCACGTCGCAGGAGGTCACAAAATATTGATTTTCTCTTCCCAGCTGTTAAAGTGTTTCTTCTTTTCTCAAAAGAATAAGAAAACAAGATAAGGGTCTTAAGAAATTATTCTTTAAAATAACTAACAGGGTCTAAAAAAACATCCTTTTATTATTATAAAAAAAAATTATTTATATAAATTTGTATGTCCTTTATTTGCACGTTAACAGCAAAGATGTACGTTTACCCGTCCAATTACAAAGAGCCATGGCTGCCGAAGCTGAGGCAGCACGAGAGGCTCGTGCCAAAGTTATAGCTGCTGAGGGTGAACAAAAAGCTTCAAGAGCCCTTAGAGAAGCATCTGAAGTTATTGGTGATTCACCAGCTGCTTTACAATTACGTTACTTGCAGGTAAGATCCTTAAATTCTAAAATCCTTTAGATCTGTTTCTAGCCATAATTAACTTTTCTTTGGTTTTTCTTTTCACAGACTCTTAGTGCTATTTCGGCTGAAAAGAATTCAACAATTGTATTCCCCTTGCCAATTGACTTAATAACGTATTTCTTAAAGTCAAACGATGCTGAAACAATACAAACAGCCGCCAACACAGCAAAAGTTATAGCCAAAAGGGATCGCGATAGGGAAGAGGTTGAAACAGCAGCAACAGCCGCAAAAGCAGCAGCTGCCTTAGCGGCTGTTACACCGTGTACTAGCAAAGCTCTACCCTCTGGCGATTCCATAAACATTGCCATGTAAATTCTATTAAATTTCTAAAAACAAAAAAAAAACAAAACAAAAACATTGTAAACAAAGACAACAACAACAACAAAAAGAAAACATCAACAGCAACCAACAACAATACAAATACAGCAACCAACAACAATAAATACAAAAGAGATGATGGCATTTACTTATACAGAGGAATAAAACAAAATTAAATTAAAACTTAAACTAAAAAAAAAAAGCGAAGCAAAAAAACATAAATAAAAAAAAAACAAAAGACAACAAGCGTATAGAAAAAATATCAAGAGTAATAAAAAGTAATAAAGAGTACATGATATATACATATATAAAAAAGCAACAACATCATTAGCACTAAATAATAATCAAAACCAACAACAACAACAATAATAATAATAATGTTTTAAATAAACATTGAAGAAATTCATTCAAATTTTATTGAATTCATTTAATATTTAAAGTTCATTAAATTATCAAAGTATGTATATGTATGTTTTTTTACACTGGCGACTTGTAAGACGGCTGTAATTTCGTAATGTGTGCTTATTTTAAAAGTTTAAGATTAATTACCTTAATTTGGACAATGCGATCATGTTCCTTTTGCAAGCAGTGTAGATGAATATATTATGGTACGTTAACACTTAACAAATATTTGACGAGAAATCCGAAAGAAGGCTGACTAGTTAACTGATACAATTGGTACTTCGAGCTGGTTCAGACAATTCAAGTTTAGCTGAATCGGTTTTCTTAAATACTCTTTTGAACCTGCATTTATGGTCATACGCAATCAGCTGGTCACGTAAATTTTCTTGTTCTTAACTTTGAACTTTATATTCTAGAAAATTACGAGTTCAAAAACAAAAGTAAAAACAGAAAATTGACGAGTTCGGTCAATTCTATACCCCTTTTCATCCTCTTCCTCCCTCTCTGCAACAAACTCAAGACGTGACGAGTCAAACTTGATGTCTGTGAATTAGCACTTTCTCTTCAAAAAATTTTGTTTACAAACTGAACTGTGTTTGTTAAAAAAAATTAAGAACAGAACGGTTAAATTTGGTTTGATCTAGCAAACGTTCTAAATCAAACAAATCGTCTCTTTTTCGCAAAATGATGGTAAAAATTATAATCATAATTCATATTTACAATTTTTTGTCATGTCAATTGACTTTT
The DNA here is from genome assembly GCA_949318255.1 of Pollenia labialis. Lineage (NCBI taxonomy): Eukaryota > Metazoa > Arthropoda > Insecta > Diptera > Polleniidae > Pollenia > Pollenia labialis. The sequence continues at coordinate 117,065,508 of OX439140.1, forward strand.
GAATTCATTCCGTTAACCGATTAAAGACTACACGATCTACTGATCGGTTAATTTAAAATTAGCTTTTTTCGATTAACGATTAAACCGGATAATTTTGGTCGATTAACCGATGTATCAACATTTTTTGTGATTTTAATTATGGGTAAGTTCGAAAACGTCAGTTGCAAAGTAACTTGCTTTTTTAAATGCATTGTACAGTGCAACCATGTAAAATTTTACAAAGTTACCAAAGTGCCTCAAAAAAGTTGTGCTTAGAAATATTTTTTCAAAAAATATATTTCCTTCTAGAAATTCAGTTTTTAAAATGCAGTACAAAAACAGAAATAAGTGAATTCGGAAATTAAATTTTTGCAGAATGTTCGGTACTGAGCTTTGTCAGGAATAATAATAGAAGAAACTCTCGATAACAACACAACAGAATTAACCGAAACAATTAGAAGTGTTAAAAATTAAGAGAGAAATTAAGGAAAAGGACTGAGAAATTAGATATTCTGTATTATGGGTTGCTTTCAATTTTTCCAATAGTCCAATAGAATATTTCCAAGTCAAAATTTATCAAAACTAGGGAAAAGAGTCGCTAAAATTCTTAATATTTTAACTAAATTATTTTTCTAAAAATTAATTTTAAAAGATTTCCTTAAACTAATGAAATCATTTATCTCAGTGTATTTTTTAATGCATACTTTTAAAATTTAATAAAGTTTTACAAAACAAATTTGACTTAATAAACGTTTATTAAATTTAATAAACGTTTATGAATACGGGTGATAATGTGTATTTACTCTAGTTATTTTTTTACGAGAACGTTTACCCAAGTACAGGTGTGGTCAGTAAATTTTTTCCGTTTTTCTTTATAATTTTAAAAAAAAAAAAAAGTTTAAATGCTATTTTGTAGCTGAATATGTTTACCAACATTTTTAGTGGTCATGAGAATACAATATGTTGCGGGTCAGAACTTTGGTGGCTCATAGCTCCTCAATGCCTTAATGTAGTTGAGGTATCAATCGTCGTAGATTTGCACTGTCTTTCTAGATCCTTAGTTTAAACAAAACTTCTTAAGCGGCTTAGGAGCTACATTACTAGCAGATATATACTGCCATACCTGTATCCGGATATAAGGACTGGGGCTAATTAAAAAATATTTATTTCATAGTAATGAATTATTTTATTGTTTGCTTGTTTAAGTTCAAGAATTGTTATGTTATTGTTTATTTTACTAATAATCTCCAAATAATAAATAATATTTAATTTTTATTTATTAATTTATAAAAAAAACTTAATTAATCGGTTAACCGATCAATAACAAAACTAACCTATTATTAACCGATTAAACTAAAACCTCGATTAATTAATCGAGCGGTTAACCGACTTAATCAAAAGCCCGATTAAAAGAATACCAACACACAGCAAGTGATTTAGAAAAAAAAAATTAAATTAGTTCTGGATTTTGTTAACTGATTGAAATAAAACTCCAATTGCTGTTAAAAGCCTTGTATTCGAGTTTAAGTTTAGAATTTAATATCGATAGATATACCAGGAGGCTTTTATAGGATCCCTAATCAGGCCATTTCAGGTATTACAAAAATGAAAAACAATCCAGAATTCTTAATTTTAACCCGATATTAAAAATCATTTATCATTGGAATGTGCTTGTCGAATTCTATACGCATTGAAGAAAAATTTAAAATGGTACACAGAAACATTTTTGATTTTTCGGGTCGATTTTACAAAAACTACAAAATATCTCCTCCAGTAAAAGTCGTGTTTTGGTGCCAACGATAATTTCGCAAAAATGCGTCGAAATGTGTAATCAAAATAATGATTAAGCTTGCGTAGCCAAATGTTTGTTCAGTTTCATTATAGCTTAAGAGTTTAGATATTTCAACTCACTTAAATCCTACTCACTAATAAGTTAACTCTGCTAAGTAAGGACTTATCGTGAAATAAAATTATGAGCGCACGAAAAGGGTCAAGGGTACTATGATCAGTTATATATTTTACTTAGATAAAAGTAAACAACCGTTTTGAAATAATTCTTAGTTATTTTATGACTATTTAGACATAACCAATGAAAATAACAAAATAATTACACTAGTATAGAAAACATATCCGCCGAAATCCTAGAAAATTTTTGCAAGTGATTTAAATTTGAATAAATTTCAAAAAATCAGAAAAAATAGTAGTTATTTGAATTCCACAATCAAATGAGTCTTAAAATTTGTGGAAAAAATCATAGTTTAATTCCAAAAAAAAAATGTAAGAAAATCAAAGAGTACCAACAGTGAAACAATTTATTTTAAAATAATAAATCCCGAAAATCACATCCAAGCCCACTGTGCAAAATTTTTTTCTACTTTTTATTGGATAGTAAAAAAAAAATTATTCTATTTTAACCAATATTGAAAAAGTTATGAGTATTTATTTGAACATACATAGTTTTATTTTTACGCGATTTTTTTTAATATTCGATATCTCTGTAACCGTAAGCCACAAAAATCTGAACATTTGCTGAAATGGGCTGTTGAGAAGGAACATAAACACAGTATAAAATAAAGGAATTCAAAAATATTTTTCTCCAAACTGTCCGATATGACTTGGATTGCGCCATTAATAGAAAAATTCGATTTGGAAATCATTTAAAAATATGAAAATATAACTTAAGAAAAAACTCTGCAAATAATTGAATGCCTGAATAGTCTAACGATAAGTTAAAACTCTTGGTTTACAAGACGTTTTCGAAATATAACCGCTAAAAGTTTGAAATTTGTGCATTTTTGGAAAGAACTTTCAAGTGTCTCTTATTTATTTTTGGTTGTTTGTGGACCACTGAATACAATTTCCCATAAAATTAAGTCAAATGTTGAAGGGGCCGTTTCTATAAAAAAAGTTGAAAGACGTAATCTAAAATTAACTATGAAATCAGTTATTGAAGTTTTATTACAAAACTGTGTTTAGCGGATATAAAAACTAAAATATTAAGAAAATAAAGAAATATACAATCTACGTTTAAAGAATTTCAATCCATGTAGACATTGGATCAACGTTTATTTAAAAATTATAACAGTATTAACTGCTGACTAAGAAAAAGTAGACATTGACCTTTTAAGCTTTAACTTTTATAGATGAGTTCATAGAAATCTTGTCCAACAACATCTTTATAAATTTGTTTCATGTTAACTTAGACATTGGTTGTTTCAGCGAAATTAAAAATTGCAAAAAAAGACGCCTAATGATAACCTCAAACAGAAAAATATTAACATTCGCCCTTTAGGACCAATCCTCAGATATTTTACAAACATTTTCATAAATTTTTGGAAATTTTTTAATCTTTGATGCCAATAAATATATTCATACTATAATATGCTTTCTTTTAAGGATTTTAACAAAACACCGTACAACAAGTCATCAGTGTAAATTCAACAAACAAAAATACTGTATTATATGCCTGAACATATGTTCGTCAGTATGTATACTGGTCTGCATTGAAGAGTTGATTAAAATTAAATCAATTTATAAGTATCAATAAGTAAATATTTATTGTCTATGTATGTATTGTTTTTTTTTATTGTTTAATGTTATAATCAACCAGAAAAACAATTTCAACTATAACAATATTAACATCAACAACAACTACAATAGGAACTGCAAGAAAACACACATACACTTAAACATATAAAAATGAACATACAACATTTTTACAGAAACTCACTCCACTACATTTAGTGCAATAAATACAAAGAAAAAACCTTATTGTGATTTTAATTCTAGAAGAATGAAAATTAAAAAGAATGAAAGAAAAACATAAAAGGCTGTCTTTTTTCACAATGCAACATCAAACATTGACAACTACGAAGACGACTTTCACTGCAGTTTAATAAAGACAATGCAAACATTTTGCATTGTCTTGAATTTTATGCGAACGCTGTGAAATCGAATCGAAAATGGAGATGGAATATGTGAAGGGAGTCTCTTTTATTTAGCCAAACTTTTTTTAAGAAATTTTTTAACCAAAATACGTACAAGTAAATGAATTTTTTTCCTTTTTTAATTAATAATTCAAATGAAATCGAAATCTAGTTTAGTTAAATTAAATAAATTTATGCGTAATTACTGATTATGCTTAAAATCTATAAGATTGTTAAATTTTTTTTTTATTAGTGTTAAAGTTCATTATACCTAAATAGAGTAAATAAATAACTGAGTAAATTGTTTCTTAATTTAGTTCTTAATATTTTATATATTTTTTTTAATACTTTTGTTTTGAAAATTCTACCAAAGTATCTCCAATTTTGAAAGAGTTTCATTTTTAAGGGAAATTGTGCAAAAATTATCTGTTTAACGAAAATAGTGCAAAACTTTCATTTTTATACGAAATTTGGAAAATATTTGCTTGCTATTTATAGGAAATTTGGCAGAAATTTGCAATTTAAGGGAAATTTTGCCAAAATTTGCTTTTTGTAGGAAGTTTTTTAAAATTTTGCTATTCAGAGGAAATTTTCTAAAATTTTGCTATTTAGAGAATATTTTGTGAAATTTGGCTTTTTATAGTAAATTTGTCTTAAATTTTCTATTTAGATAAATCTGGCACACATTTTCTTTTAAGAGGAAATTTTCCCTAAAGGGAAATTATGCAAAAATTGCTTATTTATAGGAAATTTAGTAAATATATGCTATTTATAGGAAATTTAACAAAAACTTGTTATTTATAGGAAATTTTGATGTTTTTAGGAAGTTTTGCACTAATTTCTCATTTATAGGAACGAATACAAAAAAATTGCTGTTTAGGGAAATTTTGCAAAAATGTGATTTTTGTAGAAAGTTTTGCAACAAGTTGCTATTTAGCGGAAATTTTGTCCAGTTTTGCCATTTTTGGAGGGAATTTTGTAAAATTTGGCTATTTATAGGAAAATTGGCACAAAATTTCTATCTCAAGTTTGACTTTTTGTAGTAAATTTGCCACAAATTTTCTATTTATTTTCTTTTTAAGGGAAATTGTTCCAACAGTTGCTTATTTATAGGAAATTTTGCTTTTTGTAGGAAGTTTTGGAAAAATTTATTATTTATATGAACAAAAAATGGAATTAAAGGGAAATTTTGCAAAATTAAATTTTTGTTGGAAGTTTTGCAAAATTTTGCTATTTAAAGGAAATTTTGTAAAGTTTTGCTATTTAGAGGATATTTTGTAAAATTTGGCTATTTATAGAAGATTTGGCTCAAACTTTCTACTAAGAGAATTTGGGCAAACAATTTTCATTTTACGGGAAATTTGCTATTTATAGGAAATTTAACAGAAACTTGCTATTTATAGGAGATTTTACAATTTAAGAGAAATTTTGCAAACATTTATTTTTTGTAAGAAATTTTGCAAAATTTTGCTATTTGGAGGAAGTTTTGTAAAGTTTTGCTATTTGGCACAAATTTCCTACTTAGAGAATTTTGACAAACATTTTTCCTTTCAAGGGAAATTTGCTATTTATAGGACATTTTGCTACCTGTAGGAAGTTTTGCCAAAATTTATTATTTGTAGGAATAAATACAAAAAATTGGCATTTAAGGGAAATCCTGCAAAAATGTAGATTTTGTAGGAAGTTTTGCAAAATTTTGCTATTAAGAGGATATTTTGTAAAATTTTTTTATTTGGAGGTTATTTTGTAAAATTTCTATTAAGAGGAAATTTTGCAAAATTTTTCTTTTTAAGGGAAATTTTGCAAAAGTTTGCTATTAACAATAAGTTTTGAAAAAATTGGCTAAAATTTGTTATATCAAAATATTTATTAAATAATTTGTTATACATAAAAATTTCTCTACAAAATTTTTAAAAATTTTATCTTAAAATAAGTATTAAAAATTTAATTTGTTGCATGTTTTATAATTATGTTACTAATAGCATATTTAAGAGAAAATAATAAAACCAAAAACTTGTTAAGTAAATTTTTGTTTATTCTTTTTTTAAGCATATAATAAAAAATATACAATTTATTTCATATTTTTCAACATTTTTTTTTTTAATTTGCATCTTAACTGTTTTGCAAAAACTAATTCTCTGTTTTCTTCACAATTTTTTTCCAAAAAAACTAAATTGATACATACTTTGTTAGCACTATATTATTACTTTTATAATATTAAACATCTTAAATATTTCTGCACCAAATCGGTACATCTCCCTTGATGAAAATTAATTAAGTTTCACCTTCACTCCGTTTAAGAAATCAAAGAATTTATATAAATAATATTAATTATAAAAAAATAAAATTATAGATATAATATTTTTAAGGGAACAGTTTTAATTAGAGAATTTCGCCCGATTCATCCCCATTAATATTATAATAAAAGAATTCTATAAAAGAAGCGATAACCAGGAAATCAAAAAAACATAAATTAATTAAAATGTTATTTTATATGAATTAGAATAATTCTTTTGTTTTATATTGTAAACTTGAGATAAAAAATTGAATATTAAAAAATTAACAAAACTATTTTTTTTAACATTAAACGTTTTTTCATTGTTACACGATTCTATTGTTTACGAATGCCAAAAACGACACATACAAAAGTATAAAATTAATTAATTAAATTAAACAAACAAATAATAATTATAACGAAAAAATTATTATTAAAAAGTATTGAAAATAGTATTGTAAATACGTATAAGTACATATATAAATCATATGGAATTTTTTTCTCTTGTAGATTTCAGATTTACCTTCGTAATCAAACTAAGATATAATAAAAGTTTTATGTATCTTTTCAATTTAATAAAAAGTTCATTCTTAACAAAAATTTTTCATTGCGTCTTTAATATATAATTCTGATCTGAGTAAATGGTAAGTTTTAATGTAACTTGAATGCAAGTTAGTAAAAAAACAAATAAAATATTTATTAAGAGTTTTTAAAATCAATTATATAACGAAAATATTTAAAACAAGTGAGAAATTAATTTTTGTATGTTTACAATGTTGTGCGTATGAGTAATATTAGTTTTTGCATGCTATTATTACTCATACGTGGGATTCAGCTGCAATCGTGCTAATTTCATTAGAAAATTAAAAAAAGTGTAATTTCTTAAATGTTTAAGGATCCCGCGCTGTGCTTAAGATATTCATTCTGCATAGTCCGAACGAGATGAAACTTTAGCCAGCCCCAGAATGATTTGCATCCGTGCAATTTAATCTTGTGGAGCCTTTGGGGATAAAGGAATACTGAATACGATATTTGCGTTGATCACATATGAGAAGACTAAAACGCTTTTATGTCCACACAACCAGAAGTTTCGAGGGTATTTTTTGTTCCGGTGTTGCCATTTTGTGGGTAATTACGCGAATTTGGTGTAATTTTTACTCTCGTGGGTATAGCGTGGGCAATTTCTTTGAGGTGTAGGTCACGGGGTAATTGGATATTCTTTTATTTTAAAACAAATAATATACGGATTAGATTTTAGTAATAAAATTTATAGCATTTAAGATATTGTTGATCGAAAAAATTTGTAGTATATAGACTCTACTAGAAAACTATACACTATTTTAGTTTAAAAATATCTTAAATGGTAAAAACCGAAGTCACTTTTTAAGAATTCCATAGTTTATAAAGCAAAATATTGAGTAATTGGCTCCAGATATTGGAGTGATTTAAAACCCGAAGTTAATTGGAAAAAAAGTATTTATTAAAAAAAAACTCCTGGAGGAAGATATGTTTCCAATATTACAAAAAGGACACAATGAATTTTGTGTTCGCTTTAACATTTATAATTCTGTAGTTGAGAAATAAATATTAAGCGCCGTTAACATTTGTTGAACTTATTTAAAACAAGTAAGAGTGCTATATTCGGCTGTGCCGAATCTTATATACCCCATTGTGCGAGCAGAATTCATAGCAATTAGACAAAAACTAAATAAAACTGGTAAATATTTTTTTTTAAAATAGAGACAAGCGGTTTTGAACTTCGCTTTTCATAAGGGCCCAGAATATATATACTTTATAGGGTGTAGGATCAATATTGTAGAAATTACAGTTTTATATACCTTTTTTACCTTCGGTGAATGGTATAAAAAGAGTAATTTTCGGGAATTCAGGGGTCAAATCACCGCATTCGAACTTCGCTTTTCATAAGGACCCAGAATATATACCCTTTATAGGGTGTAGGATCAATATTGTGGAACATACAAACGGAATGACAAAGTTATATATACCCTCTTACCTTCGGTGAAGGGTATAATAAGACTGCCATCTGAAAGTATTACAGGAATTTTATTTACTAAATAAAGTATACGAAGGAACGCCAATGAACATTTTGAACCTTGCCGAGATATGTATATGAAAGTAGAACTTGTTATTTCAAATTTTTAAATAATTTTTATTACTTTACTTGAGGTTTTTATTGTTATTTTTGATAAATTATTTTGAATTACTTTATGAATCATAATAATTAAGTGAATAAGAATTTATAAGTTTGTGCTGATGTATTTAGCACATACAATTATTTGTTTTAGTATACCAATCGATTTAGAATCAGTTTCTGAGTCGTCCTTTTTGTTGGCTGGTTGCCTATCCGTGTAGACCTTCTGAGCAAACTACAGATCGCAATTTTTAAGATAATTTAATTAAATTTGCTTCAGAGAATCGTTCCGTGATTTCACATACTATCCATATGCAGATTTTTCTAATAGAGTCTTTCTGATCATAATCCATCTTATTACTATTGGTATTTGGATAAAAATTGGTCCAAATAGTTTTTATTTTAACCTAAATTATCTTCAGTCGATTTTTTGACCATGGTTCACATAAAAATACCATTCACGAAAATTGTTTGTAATGCTATAACTGGCGTATAAATTTGGTTTGTATTAATCAAAGAAAATAGCTAATATATCATGGCAAAATTTTGTGCTTGGATGTAAAGCCTTAAACATATATAAACCCCCTCCATTAAGTGATATAAAAACTAAAAATCTCTAGCAGATGTAGTAACTTAGGTAATTTTTGGCATTATATTTACAGTGACCATATTTTTCAAACGAAAAAAAAAGTCATTCGAAATGTGTAGTAAAATTGAAAAATAGTATCAAGATTATTGAATAGGTTATAAGATAAATCAAAGAATGTGATATTAGCATGTGTAACTTCTATTAATACATATACTTATTTTATTGTCTATGAAAAAATCAATCAAATATACCCAGAAATTCATATAAAAAATTATGTAAAAGTCTTTAAAACAAAAAAATTTACAACCGTATTCAAAACGAAAATTTGTGTACTCCGACTATACTCCGCTCATCGAGTGAGCAACTAAAGTGTTCATTAAGCTTAATCACCATTTAGTCATAGGTTATTCAAAACACTTTTAAATCGCTTGATTAAGAAAAATTTGTACATCTCTGTTTTAGTTAAATTCAATTGATAGAAATAACAAATTGGCAGCAGTTAATCTGGAGTTAAAAAGTCTTTGATCATTAGATTAGCATTGTTTATTGAAAAGAGTTTTGAATAAGAAATCCTTAATCAGGGGATATGCAGTAACTAAAGGTACGTTCAGACTAATGAAATATTTGACAAAAATATTTGTTCTGATATTTGCTTCAAACTGTGTGAAACAAGAAAATATTTTGTTTGATGTTCAAACTAAGCTCAAATATTTGACAATTTTTTATATACTGAAATGATCTTACCAAATTTTGTAAGCATCGGTCCATCTTTAACCATAGCCACCATACAAAAACAACTTACGAAAAGAGCTTTTATTGCAATGACTTTCAAAAAATCGATTTTTGGCATTATTAACTTATTCGATAAAACGAATTACATTTTAAAATAATCGATTAATCGAATAATTCTAATTCCAGAAATTTTTTAAATTACGAGATTTGTTTTCTATTATTAAAAAAAATTAATACTTGAGTAAATAAACATTAAGGGTCCTCATGATATCGTTTATAAGTCTCGTAATCTGTGCAAACTGTGCATTTTTACGCCCTCGTAAATGAACTGTCAAAAATTGTATGAGAATTCATTTACACAAACTTGGTGAATTTGCCCAACAATTTGGTCTCGTAAACTTGCGCTGTTCAATTGAGCATTTATACAAACAGATCTTTTAATGATTTTAACGTCGTTTTCAATGAAAAATCCAAGTGTCAATAAATCACAAACAATAAATTCTAGCAATAATTTCAGTAAATTGGTCTTTTGGCTATCTTTGAGCATTTTTAAAAGCAAATTTCTCATTCATATTAATCACAAATTTAAACACAAATTTTTGTATTTTTGAATTTTAATTCTTAATTTATTTTTGTATTGACGTTTCTTACAAACTGACATTAATTGTTTAAAATTACACAAAAGTAAAAAAGGGGCTTCATGAAACAAGGCTCGTAAGTTTGCGCATTTGCACAAATGGCAATTTTAAGCGACATCATGAGGACCCTTATTATTTTAATATGACTAAATTTTCAGGCTTGAGGTCTTTTTTTAATTTTTTATAAAAAATTTTAAACGTTTATTTTTCACCAATATTTCTGCACTTCTTTCAGTGCCATCTTCAGGGTTTTTTTTCTTTTCTTATTAAACAAACAAATTAAACAATATGAATATTAAAATGAGCCAAGAATTAATGATATAATAAAGGATAGTTAAAATTATAGGAGATTAGATAAGGACCCTACTAGTAAACTAGAAAAAACAAATAATTATTTAGTTCAAGAACTTTTTTAATAATGAAATAATTACAAGCACAGAAGGAAACAAACTTAAAACAAATACAGCAATGGCACCTAAGTTATACGAAGTCCCAAAAATTCATAAAATCGATTTTCCATTGAGGCCAATATGTTCAATGATAAATTCTTCGTCATATGAACTATGCAAATATAAAACAGGAATTCTTAAGAAAATTACAGAAAATTCAAAATACAATGTTAAGAATTCTCTTCAATTTAAGGATAGAATTAAGAATATTATATTTGATAATAATGAAAAGTAAATTTCCCTTGATGTTGTTTCCAAGTGTACCAGTAGACTTAGCTATAAATATAGTAAAGGAGTTATGGAAATCGAAAACGTAAAACGAAAGTATTTTAAGGGTCGTTTTTCAATAAGGTTTCTGTAATAAAAAAATTGTATAGCAATTATCATACAAATATTAAACAGAATTCTTAAACAAAAATTGTAAAAATTAGATTAAAAGTTTAATAAAAAGGACTGCCAAATTCTTTCGTTTTACGTTTTTGATTTCCATGACACCCCCCATAATAAGGGACCAAACGAATATAGAAAAAGATTTGTTTTTACGTATTTTTTAATTTTGTGTAATAGATAGTAGATATTTTTAATTAAATAATCATGTATATAGTCAAATGAAAGGACTTCCTATGGGCTCACCAGCTTCTCCAATTGTAACCGAGGATATTGATAAAGTATGTTGATGATTTATTTTGTATAATTCAGGTACAGGAATAAAACAAATGTTAGATATTTTTAACTCAAATTTTTAATTTTTAATCAGGCTTAAGTTCATCAAATTTAATTTTTTTTTTAATTTAATTTAATTAATTTTCATGTTGTAAAATTCCTTTCTTCATAAAAATAATTTAATGAAAATTAAATTTGATGAACTTAAGCCTGATTAAAAATTAAAAATTTGGATTAAAAACCATAAATAGTTCAACAAAATAACCACAATTCTAAATATTGTTAAAGCTAAGGCACGAGCTCTATGTGTACATTTGTCCTTCAAGTTGTGCTGCAAAAGGTCAACAAGAAAAAGAAAGACAAAATGAAAAAACAAAAAAATGTACTTTGGACTTCAAGAAGAATTCTTGACATAAGTACGGAAAAAACAGAAGTTAGGAAAACATGTAAAATCAATTTAAAAAAATGGATAATCATTCAAAGAAGCAAATTTCGATCTACCAAAGGTTAAAAATACAATTTGGTTTAAGGATTGATATTTGACTATTGACGTCAGCAGTCGTAGATGGCTGCGAGTGTAAGACGGCAAATCCATCTGAGGAGATCGAGTGGTTGCGATCGAAACATGTCATGGTAACCAGCCGCCTGGGTTCGAATCTCAGGTCAGTCAAAAATGAATGATTAGCTCCCTTTAGTTTTGTTGGTGGAACATCTTCTTCAATTACTATCCCTAGAGGGAAGCGAACCGACACCTAAGTAGTCCCGTGATAAGTTGTTATATTAATCGAATAAAAATTGATCGACTGAACGCCATAGTAAATACTTAGTAAATGATTGAAGGGTGACTTTGAGATTTCCCTTCTCTGACCAAATTCGCCTGTCTTAAAGTCTTATCTTTAAATGGTCAAAAAGGTATCCACATAGGAATCCGTGAAGAACGAAATGCGATTAGTGGTTAGTAATCTGAGAGTTACAAACAATTGGCAGTCAACTCCGACAGGCGTAGAACAATTGGTAGGCACGTTCACGAAAATGGTCAATATTACTTTTGAGGTATCTTGTTCGGTTACCTTTCTAGGCAAGGATGTTCAATAAAGGCTGTGGACCGAGGATTTGAGGCTCAAAGGTATATTGCCAGAAGGTTTTTAATACGGCGAAATATACACAAAAGGATGAGAATTGGAGTAACTTTAGAATGAGTAGTAATTGGTATAAGAGCTAAAGGAGAAAAAGGACTCATGGATCAAATTTAAATATGCAGTGGAGTATGTAAGCTTTTTGTCCAGGTTCAGAATATTTCATCCAAGAACGTTAGTGTTCCGGGATTTATTCAGAGATCGAATGACTCGTGGATAGAGTAAAGTTTTGAATCTCTTAATGCAGACTTACTTTAAAGCTCGAAGGCGAGAGTCCAGGTAAGGGAAGTAATATAAGTCATGATTACTCTGGATAAGATTACACGGATGGCTAAAACTTTTGCGTCATACAAATCGACTGCATCGGATGGCATCTTTCCGGCCACGTTACTGAATATCCCGTGATCCTCACATCTATTGATGGTTGAGCTGGTTGGAGTTATTTTCAATCCTAAGGCAGGTAAAACCGACCACTGGAAGCCCATGCACTTTAGACCAATCATGCTTTCCTCTATCCTGCTGAAGACTGATTGAAGATACATCTGGGGCGGCGCTTAAAATGCTAATCTTTAGGGTTAATCTGTTGTGCTCCATGCTGTTGTGGGTTACGTAGAGCAGGGATTGCAATACAGAGAATTAAATAGCAATTTTCAACAAATAAAAATATAGCCTCAATAGTTACAATGCAAAATGAAACTTGCCTACTGGTTAAACAAATCTGCCAAATTTGAAAAGTAAACTCGGGGTTTCGAAATTTCGGCCCCTGAAATTTTGAAATTATTTGAAAAGGTGTTCAGATTAAGTCAAAATAAAACATACTAAATTGACTTCTTAGCTTAAAAATAGTTAAAGATGTCTGCAGTAGAATTTTATGGCGATTCGTTTCTTAGAATATATTAACAGTCTTACATTCATTTTATGGGGTCATTTTCGTCCTTATTTCCAATGTGTTTGTTGTATTCGGTGTCACCTTTTGAGGGTGGTGAATCGAAGAAATCTTTTCTGTAAGATTTCTGAATCTTCTGCCTTTTGAACAGTATGTGATGGAAATATCAGCAACAAGTGTTCTTTGATTGGGAGTATTGCTATTAATACTGATAGGTTGAAAATGAGGGGAACGGCTGCAAGGGTCTACATCGAGGCTCTGGATACTAGAAGGCGAAGATCTCGAAGGTTGTACAATTGACAGGGAGTAACATTACTGGGGGCTCTGGGGTCACAATATATGAGAACAGCCAGGAGGCTTGCTATGTAAATAGGCTGTCTAGTGAATTCCAGGCTGGTGAATGATTTTAGGAGTGCTGAAGTGGAAATGGGACTATGTATGTACGGCGGGTCCGTTCTGTGTGGACACAGAACATTGGGCTTTAATTTAGTAAAGGTTAGGGAATGGGTTCTGAACGGGACTAATCGGGCCTAGAAGTATAGAGTATACTGTAAAAGCGAGGGCAATTTGGCCGTTGCCTAGGAGGACCGATTCTAATGTCCTTCTATTACTGCATTAGAATCATTTTATGTATTATCACGGGCCACTGCATAATAGGCCAGATAGCTGTGGTAATAGTATTTGACTCTTCCAGCTGATGTAAGTAAAACGAGGACACAGACGAGATACAGACAGTTGAGAACATTTTGTAATGCTGTCCTAGGCTACAGAACAGCTGAATGAGGTAGTTGGGTAGAAGGTTCATAGGTGAATTGGGAGATGTCTTGGGCAGGAGGCCCGAGAACCAAATGGGATTCGTATTTGGCATGACCAGCCTACAAAACAGGCGGCTTGGGACTTATGTTTCTAGTCCGATATTTTCTTTCACTATCTTACACTATTGGGTTATTCACAAGGTGTGCTATTATGTTATATTGTCATAATGTTCTAAAATTTTAGAATGGCTTAAAAATATTGTTATTGCTTTGTAAACAAAAAGTGTCTTAAATAAATAGAACTTTGCTCGCTACGTTTATTGTGCTGTTGTAATTAATCCGAAGAGACCTGTGCTGAACGGCTGAGCCAAGCCGCATTAGGTTTTGTAAGCCGTCGCCGCTGATGGTAAACTTTTATCCGGCTTACATCAGTATTTAACCTGCGGCTAGCAATTTTTGCAACAAATCACTTGCGGCGACAAATTAGATCGGCGAAGGACTCTGCTGTCTGGTAAGCAAACAAAATAATATTTATTTCCGATTTTCGTCTGAAAAATAGAACATAGTCAGGTAAGATCTAATTTAATATATTAATTCATGGATTAGAATTAAAAAATATTTTTTTTTTGGTCTGTTTTAAGTCAGCTGATTTAAATTCAAAATACATAGCACACTAAATTATGAGGGGTTGTTAACAACAGTCGTATTTTTTTGTTATTATTTTAAGACATATGACCCTTGTGAATCCCCCATATGTATTATCTTTTTCTTTTCTTTTTTTTGCACATTCCATTCTATCTTTCCTTACTTATCACAAAATAACTTATTTAGTTGTCCGTTCTTTTTAAGTATTAATTTGCAGTAAAGAGCTGCACTAGAGTACGTTTTTTCGTAAGAGGAAGAAAAAAATATCTATTTGACTTGCGACCAACTAAACAATTTTTAAAAAGGATTTATTATTTTTTAATGGAAACTTACCCAATTTTGGTTAAATAAAAATCAAACAAAAATATAATCAGTAAAAAAATTTTTAGAAATGAAAAAAATTTTCAAACAAGCGTTTTTTTGAAAATATGTAATTCGGCAATAATTTTTTCTGTGTAATTTCTTAAAAATTATTTTATTGTTCACATGATTTTCAAAATATTTCTTACGTTACATATTTTTGAAATAAAAACACAATTTTAAAGATCTCTTCAAGATAACAAGATTAAGTTTTCTCTTTTTAATTGTACCATTATTATTTTTATTTTATTTAAGTCCAAATACTAAATAAAGCAAACAAAAAATATAATTTCTATAATCAATGGAATTTTATTAAATAAAAAATTAAGAATTGTTGTATCAGAACCCAGACATGTTTCTTGTAAAGCAACAAAAATAAAATTATCCATTGAATGTTGTAAATAACCATGTTGGAAAAGGTTTACCTCTCACTTAATTAATCTCAAATGCCAAACTATGTTTCCTTTCAATACATTCTACAATACATCGTAACTCAACTACAAAAAAAGGCTTTAAATAATTTCTAAAAAATCTCATTGAGGTTCTTTGAACTTTAATAAATAAAAGCTTTTTCCAACAACTTCAATAAAAAAACATTAAGCGTTAAGATTGAAACCTGCAAACTGTCTAATTATTCAACTCCCATTACAAACACCTTCAAACTAAAACAAACAGAGTAATTAAAAATACACAAAACTAAAGCTTGTCTGCATTGCAATACAACAACTACAACAAAATATCCACCTCTTGACTTAATTAAAAAGACTGAAAAAATTGAAATCTTAATTGTATTTTGTAGTTTTAAATAAAACTCTCTAAGCAAAATACATATTCATATATAAATATGTATGTATGTAAAAACATCTCATCGTTAAAGTGTATTTCTCTACTTCTTAGAAAAAACAAAAAAAACATAAAGCTAAAACTTCCAACAACAGCAGCCGCAAAATGTAGAAAGTAGCAACGAAAACAATCTGTGTAACTCATACGCATCAAAATCCTAAAAGAGTTTGAAATTTGATAATGGCGTTGAGGATGCTGTTGCAAAACGATGCGTACCTAAAACTATTAACCATTTTTAAAAAACAAACAGAGCAAAAGCAAAAAAGAGAGTGGATGGTGAAATAAATTGCGATAGAAAGAGAACTCATGGTAATATAATGAAATTAATTGAGCAAATTCTAACAACTTTTACCTGAGCTCTTAACAAACTCTTAATTACTTTCAAATAAGAGTATTTAGTACAGAAAAAAACTCAAATGTACAAAATTGTAAGTACAATTGTTATTGTTAAAAAGAGCAAAATATTGTTGCCATATTTTGGGGTAAGTTAGAGTTAAAGGGGAACTTAGGTTTTTTTTTAATTAAAAAAAAATCGGGTTAAACTCAAATATAAAGAAGTCTTGTCATGTGTGCACAGAAAAAAATAACAAAAGCTTTTAAGTAATTAAAGAAAATTTGTTTGATTTTTGTAATATTTTAAACAATGTTTGTAAATTGTCATATTAACAATTTGTTTTATTTGTAGAAAATTAATACGTACGTATATCATAGAAAAAATTTTTAGTGTCAAAAAATTCAAAACTGAAATAAAAAATCTTTATTTTCAATTAAAAATTTTTAAAGAATAAACGATGCAATAAGTGTTTTGGATTTAATTCAATCTATACGGTAAGTAAAGTTATTATTATACGATTTATAAAGAAATTTTAATGCATCTGTTATATATTCTAGTTTTACATATAAAACTTTTAAAGATGCCAAGATTCCATTTTGTGTTGATGTCAGAACCTTATGGGGCATCCAGGTCTATATATGGTTTGCTTAAATAATGTTAAATGCTGTTTGTGATGTGATGTTAAATAAATTTTACCAAGAAAAACTAATAAAATCCACTTTTAACTGCATCTTTTATTTCAATTTAGTTAGCAACCAAATATTTTGTTAATGTGACAATTTCGTAACAAAAATTTATATTTAATGGTTAACAAATATTTTAATTAATATCACATACTCATTGTTAAATATATTTGTTAGGGTTTTATAATTGTAATTAACAAAATAATTTTTTGTATTTACAAATTTGGTTGTTGGTGCCTTTTCAATTAAAAAGTATTGTATTGACGAATTTGGTATTCAATATGACAATTGATTTGTCGTAATTTTTTTCTGTGTGCATGTCAGCACACATGTTTATGGGTTTTAATCCAAATTTTGATACTTAAATCAGATTAGAGTTTATTGAATCGATAAACTACACTACCCTACAAGTTTTTGGACTGGAGCAACCAAATATATTTCCCAGGGTAATTTGGTTTGCTGAATTCGAATCTGTGATTGGTTTTTGTGTATCAGGTTTTCGAGATGCAAAAAAAGGTTTTTATTCGTTCACTTCTTTATTTAAAAATCAATGAATTTTCAAAAGTGAATGGCGTTATTTGAACGCCGTTTGTGCTTTTTTCGTTCGGTTTCACGTATCACAGTCCAGCAATAGTCTCCCAGCATTCTTTTCTCTCAAAATCCTTAATAAATTTTTTAAATTTTTATTAAATCTTGAAGAGCACGCTCCCCTGGTTCGCACTCACTGCACCTAGTTTTTTTTTGGAAAAAAATCTAAATGCGTATGAAGAATATGCAAAACCAAAATAACGTAAATATTCATATTTTAATGATTTTGATATTGCATATCCTTTTTTCCAACCAAATATTCACCACACACAAAGCAAAAATTGCTTGAATCAGTAACACACGATCTCCCTGACATGCTTAAACGTTACATTTATGAAGACTTAGTATGAATGTGGTCTTCTGTCAAATAAATAATCGTGAAATTGTGGTGTCAGTATTGACTGTTTTACAGTATTGCTGGCATGCGTGAACAAGACGTGATAGCCAAATTTAGATGCCAGATTCGAATTTAGCGCACCCAGATTAGTTAAAAGACATGCTTTGTTTCTGCAGTGAATTTGTTTTCCAAATTTGTAGACCAGTGATATTTTTACTTTTTTTGGACTCTCTTAGACTGAGTTTTTAACATCGAGTTTTATCTTAGCGGCAAACTATAATTATTTAATCTGAGAATAAATTTAATCGAGTACTAATTGTGTTTACCCTTTTTAAGAGGTAGTTTAAACCTCGCAGCATTGCCATACTGAATAACAACATATGGCAACAAAATATTTAAAAATGGCAGCTTTTTATCAATCCACTTAACATTTTATACAGAAGAAGAAGAATTTTCGCCCTTTTAATTCTTATAATAAGAAAATTAATTCTTATCATTATTTTATTAAGGTTTTCATATGTTTCAGAATCACTAAAGTCTTCATCTTTGCTCGAATAATTCATTTTTCTGTTTTCTAAAAAAAAAATCCTAACAGCTGTTTTTGTTATGCATGTGATTGTGTTGACATTTGATGATTAAATTTAAATCACCAACATTGGCCGCTTAAACTGGAAAATAAAAGTAATTAACCCTCATCTTAAAAAACTAAAAACACAGATTAAAGATGACTTAATCTCTAATCTCCATGTTAAAAACCCACCCTTAGGATAATGTACTTTAAAGTTTCTTCATTGTCAACAAGAACATGTTTTGAGAATATAAGACACTAAACCAAAGAGGTATAATATTTTCCTCAAATTGCATTTAGATAGCACAAATTTTTAAATACCTTTTCAAACTTCACAAACATCAATAGAAACCACTGACATAAAGTATGTTTCATCAAATAATCTTTAGCAACTACATCTTAATTTCTTAAAAATTATTTTATTTTTGCACAAAAAATCTTGAAAACTTATGAAAATCGGTTCATATTTAAACAAGTTTTCTGGTGCGATAGAACTTTTCGAGCGACTAGAGAAACAACGCACAATAATAATACTCTTTCTACGTAGTCTGAGTATACACCTTTAATCTAAGTCAAATTCAGTATAACAGACTGAGTTAAACTTTGTAATCAGAGTATTGTGGGTACTAAGTAGTGTATATTGCACTCCATAGTAGCCAAAGTATTCTTTAAGAAAAATATAGCATAAAATGGTAGTATAAGGGTATTCATTTCAGTTTTTTTATATGTTGAAAAATGGAAAAGTGGAAAAATGTAATTTTTGTGACAACAACCACAAGAAAAAAAATCCATCAAAAGTTACATTTTTGTCAAACTATAACCAAGTGTAAAAAAGTCAGGATAAAAGATGTAATTTTCCAGTATAAACGTCAAACGAAATGATGTTGCCATTCATAAAAAATTGCTAATTTTTAATACAAAGTACGAAAAATTACATCTCTTTTTATAAAATCATGAATTGTACAACTCTGATTTTAAAAATAATT
Source organism: Pollenia labialis (assembly GCA_949318255.1). Taxonomy (NCBI): domain Eukaryota; kingdom Metazoa; phylum Arthropoda; class Insecta; order Diptera; family Polleniidae; genus Pollenia; species Pollenia labialis. Next base: position 117,085,032 of record OX439140.1, read on the forward strand.
TTTTATAGTTACAACATTTTAAACATAACTTCTTTCTCATTTAACTATCAAAAAGAAAGAACACATATTAAGAATGAGTTCAATAAGAAAAGTTATTAGAAAAGAATTCAAAAAAAAAAAAAAGAAATGAAATGAATGAAGTAAACATTTCTGCAATTTAATATTTCAAAGTTTATATTGTATTGTTTTCTGTGTCTAAGGGATTAACACAGAAAGTTAACCAATCTACGATTTGATTGCAGAACTGCAGGGCACTAAAGATGCGGGATGATCTTTAGAGGAAGATTGGAATTATAACCACTCATATGTGTGATTATAATTGTAGGATTTGGCCAAAAGAAATAACAAAAAAAGAAGATTTTATTATTTCCTTTCTAATTGGATTGAAGGGTTATCAACTGGATTAATAGTTACCTTTAGGAATAGTTAGGTTTAGGGTATGCAGTATTCCTTTTTTTATTAACAACTCGATATAATAATTTTGAATTTTAAGGTAGTTTAAATTTTATTCTTTAAGTAAGGGTAATTTTTTTTATTCTATAAATTAGGTTAAGAAATTTATAATGGTGTAGATTTAAGTAGATAGGCTAAGGTATCAATGTTGGCATAATACTAGGAAAATTTACAATATAATTTTACATGCATTATTTACATAATTGATTCGATATAATTCAAGTTCTAGTTCATTAATATTAATTGAATATTTGCTTAATATTATTATTATTTGTTTTGAAATTAATTTTTTCTTATTAATTTTACTTTTACTTAATACAATAAATAAATCAAATTCAGTTGGCATAAGTAGCCGTATACAATAAAAAATTTATATTGTCTAAACCCAAGTTTAGACATGTATCTTTACATACCCTTATTTTCGTAAATATGATCAATTTTAGTTAATGATGTGACAATTAAATAAATTAATTAATTCACTTTTTACACTTATTTGGCATATTGAAAATATCAATTACTTCCACGAATTATTTGGCAGATTTTTTTTGACAGTTTGTACTTTTTACAAAAAAAAAATAAAAAAAAAACCCCGTTTACGTCAATAAAAGTGTAATTTTTCTTTTTTCCATGTTTCCAACCAAAAAAAACTTTGAAATGAATACCCTTTATGTGTTTAATAAAGTTATAAGAGTTATAAGAGAGGAGGCAATCTAAGTATATAAATGAAGATTAAGTAAAACAGTAGTCTTGTCATCGTTATAAAAGGACAATATGAGAGCATTATATGGTAGTCTAAGAAATAGACGATAAGCTGAGTATAAGAAATTGTTTAAGATAAGAAGGTTAGTCTACCTAAAGCTGATATTACACGGACATACTACGGTTGCTAGCATGGTATGATGAGAGATTGTGCTTTACTATTACGCTATCATGCCAAGTATGTCATACATTAGTATACAAGCAAACACAGAATGGTGAAGTGTGTGACAGTAGAGCCATTACACGATCATCATAATAAACAAGAATTTTGCACCAATACACGAGCATGTTGGTATGACATTATACTATGCTCACAGCAGTTTAAATAAACGAAAGTATTCTGAGTACACGAATAATTTGAGTATATAACGGCAGTCTGAGTAGTTGTATTTTGGCGATATAAAGTAAAAATTAATATACGACGTCATAAAATACATGCTAGTAAAGGATAATGTGGCCATGAGAATGCAGCTTCAAAGGTGGACACGAATCTAACCAAAATATATTTTACAAGGATTTATTTAACTGTTTAATTATTCCTTTGAAAAATTTTGCCACTGGCAACCCGGTCTCCATAACGAAGTATAATACGTGTACTCTATTTTAGTTGAATAAAAACTACAACAACAATAAATGAAACGAAAAGCAACAAGAAAAAGAAACAACTCAATTAGTGTGCTCCATATATTAGATGAGGACGATAAGCGATGAGTGTGTAACTGTAACAAGGCAATGAAGACAACAACTCATTGGTTTATTATAATGAATGCTCAATTTTATTTCACACATAAACCAATGCATGCACACGTCAAAACTTTCACACTCTCATATACACGCACTGTTGCCTCAGTCTGTATGCGAGAATTAGAAAATCTCAACAACTCTCATTCTCTTTATTTTTTGTGTTGTGTATGAGTGTCAGTAGGTGTGTGTTTGTGTATTGTAAGTCCTGTATTATCCTGCAAGAAAACATTAGCATTGGCTTGTTTTCCGTTCATTTTTTTAGTTTCTGTTTGGTTCGGTGCTGTGGTGCTCAGTTCATTTTGCCTTTTTCGTTTTTGAGTAAGAATTTGTGAATATTATTGTGCTGGATTGCTGTTGCCTTCACAGTTGTTGTTGTTGTTGTTGGTTAGTGTGGGGGTTTTTTCAACCAATTCATATTTTTGTTGGTTTTGTTGCTTTTCTTCCTCTGGTTTCATATCACAAAAATATAAATATCAAGTTTTGAAAGGTTTTTGTTAGTGCTGTGCATTGACTTGAAGCTGTGATGACGTAGTCCTGTTGCGGCTCTTTCAAAGTATTTTATCAAATACACATTTCTAAATAATAATAAAAAAATAAACAAAAAAAAAAAAAAAAGTTAAAGAAACCGAAACAAGTGAAAGCAACACATTTTATCTAGTTGAAAAAAAATTAAAACAGCTCGCAAGAAAACGTAAATAAATTCTATTTTATTATTCTCTGTAAATGTTGAAGCAGTGAGTGCGAGTGAATGTGAATTAAGTGCAGTGAAGTTAAATTTTTTAAGTGCTAAAAGTCAGTTTAAACAAAACTTATCATAATCTTTGTCATCATCAGAGTCACTCATCTTCCTTGTCGCTATCATCATAATCTTCTTTAAACAGTTTTTTGAATACACAAAGGTGTTAACCTAAATATTACTTTCCACTTTTAATCATCATCAACAGCAGTTTAAACTCATTTTTACCTGGGTGTGTTTGTATGTGTCTTCAATATTCAGCAGCTTCATTCAAATAAGGAAAAACACGGAAAATCGTTTAAATCGTATCTAACTTTGTATTGCAGACAAAAGACACAAAAATATTACAAAACGAAGGGAAAACTTTCAACAGGTCCTTAACGCACACACAAAGGATTAATTTTTTTCCTTTTTGTAACTAGAAGCGAGTAGGGAAAAGAGCGAGAGCGAGTGACTAATTGCCTGATTTACAGATTTGTCTTAAAAGACTGCCTGCCTAACTGTCTGGATGTTTGCTTGATCAAATAAATGACTGACTGTCAAGTCAAAGTGCACTACAGTTTTTTTTTCGAATGTTGGTTCATTTCTTGTTTAACTTTATTAAGAGCCTGACTGCCTTAGATCTCGAATTTCTGGCCTAAATCTTTTGTGATTGTTTTTACAGCTTGAATATATACTTAAGCATATGTGTGTAGTGGTTGTTATGTAATTTGTTGCTTCTGATATTGCTGTTAATATTATTGTTGCCATTGTTGTACTTCATTCATTCAAAAAGCAAAACAAAAAGTACAAAGGATAACTTGTATAAATATTTTGTTTTTTTTAAATAAGTGTGTGTGTAGATTAATGCATGCGTGAGAAAGTGCGGGAAAAGTGCAAGTGCGATTATATTCATATGTCTCGTATAAGGATACTTGAACAGTTTCCTTTGTTATAATCACAAGTACAGAGACAACGACCAAAAACATACGACAATTTGATAATCGGTGCCATCATAAGCAATAACAAACACCATCAATACAAGCCCGCAACTCATCATCATCAACATTACGAACAGCTTCTGAATTATGGTTGAAGAGTTTCTAGAAAAGCTACCAGAAATTGACACTCGTTATGAGGTAAGTTATACTTTTTGTTTAACTTTGTTTTTTTTTTATAATCACAATTGAATTTGCTTCTTCATTCGAAACTCAAAAGGTGTTTTAGTATTTTAATAAACTCTATTTATGAGTGTATCTCTTTTAGTCCTGCTAGTTGTGTAAATGAAGTCCTTTATTAGATCTAGTTATAAAACACATAAATTTTACTGCATAAATTGTCTAGTCTGCTCTCTATACAATTTCATGACCGTCAGACTCAACCTTTGGCAATATGCCGATGTTTCTTATTTTTTTGTTTTTTTCACTTTGTTTTCTAGTTTTTGTTGTTGTCATTATTATATTTCAACAAGTTGAAAGGAATATACACATTCATTTAAAAAATCTCTATTTAAGATTCTATTTGCACATTTTGCAGTAGACTTTGTCTAGAGACTGCAAGAGCTTAACGCAGTTATTGTGAGTGGCAGAATGGATAATTTTTTAAAAAGGGTTTAAAGAATTTAATTGGTATTTTGATTGCAATTTTTTTTGTTATTTATTATTTATGGGCATCACGACTACTCTAGACAAAGCGCCTACTGAATGTCCAGTTTTAGGCTACAAGTATTTTTAAAAAGCGTTCGATTCCATAAATCGAGAATGTATCTGGTTAGCGTTGCGAACAAGGCACATACCTGAGAAGATTATGTCTCTATTGAGGACACCCAGGCAGAAATTACGACTCTTTAAAATATTTTGTACCGTTTAAAATATTTTGTACCCTGTAAATACAAAATTGTGACTCTACCAATAATATGGTACCATCACAACACTGTAGATACAAACTTACAACCTTAGTTTTTAAATACCGTTTTAAAAAATATTCAACACCGGTACAACACCCTAAATACAAATATACGACCTTAGTTTTTTAAGGTCGTATTTACCAAAAACTATACCGCTACAACACTGTATATACAAGAATTAAACCTTTAATTCCTAATACCGTGTTAACAATAATTCTATACCGCTACAACGCTGTATATACAAAATTTCAGTCTTAATTTAATAGTGTCGTATTAAAATGAAAACACAAAAACTATTTTAGGTAAGAAAATATACAAATTTTTGCTTGTTTATTTAGCGAATTTATGTAGTTACATTATATTTAATTATTAATGTAAAATAGTAATAGCTATTATTTCATCATAAAATTTAGTAAGAATACATTTTTGTTCAACTGTATGTATGTATGTATATTAAACTCGATAATATTTTTGTCAATTTTTTTTTGACGTTATACAATCCAATTTCTTTTGATGAAAGCAGATATTCAAAAAATTCATTGATTTCAAGAAAAATGGTACCTTTTAAAAAAATTTCATTAGGTTTGATTTGAGAAAATTGTTTACCCACAATTTCTGTGACTATTAGTATATGCCCAATTTGTAGTAAACATATATTATCAGGATGGGTTGTTGTAATTTTAAACCCACAAATATTTACCAAAGAAAAACAAGCTCTTGATCCCGGAATTTTGGAAGAAAAAGTAGGAATTAGTTTGCTAAATATATATGTACATATTATATTAACCTGAATTCCATTTCCTTCTTTTGGTTTTCTTTTATAAATGCTTTTTTTTAAATAGAACAATGAATTTTTATAATAACATTTTCAATATATAAATCAAACGTAGGCCCTAATTTTGTAAAACACAACGCAACGACAAAGAATTACATTGAAAGTAAAAACAAATTCATAAATATTTTGTAGTTTTGTTGTTGCCTCTAACAGAAATTCACATTGGTTTTTAAGATTTCATACGCCTCATTGCTTGTGGCGTTGAAAATTTTTAAACGGGAAATAAATTTCTGTACAAAGCAACAACAAAATAACAAAATATTTATGAATTTGTTTTTGCTTTCAATATAATACTTTGGCGTGCGTTGTGTTTTACAAAATTAGGGCCTTAATTTTTAAAACCTTTTCTTATTTAAGAGGTATTGCATGGGTACAAAAATTGCAAATTTGCAACATTGTATGGGAACGTTATTTGCAGTTTATCAACATCAGTACACTGTTGTAAATTTAAATTAACGGCTTTATAACAATATTGAAAATAAGAATCGGAATACGGTTATGACTACGTTGTAAATTCGTGAATCCAACATTGCAAATTTAAATTTACAGTACTGTGACAACACTAAAAAGAAGAGTCGGAAGACGCACATTTGGCGTTATCATTTCAATATTGTGACAACATTGTAAATTTGGTAAACAGTACGTTGTATTGGTGTTGATAGTATCCCCTGCAACGTCGGCACAGCGTCGTGGTGATTGTCTTTTTCTGCCTGGGCAGTTACAATCATTCGAGGTGCTTTCTACTGCACAAGTGAAAGCTGGCAGACCCATTTACGGTGGAGAGTGAAGTGCGCCAGGGATGCATATATACGCCTCTCTTATTCCTTGTTGTCATTGAAGTTGCTTTCGGGAATATCAAAAATAAAAGCTAAGAAATACACTGGACAGTTACCAAAACATTCCTTAATTATCTGGCATATACTGACGATATAAAATTGCTTTCCTACAAGCTTAGCAAACAACTTCGAAACTGCGAGAGATGCTGCAGCACACAAGACTCAAAATAAACGCTGGCAAAACCAAAACACTATTTTTTTTGGATCAATAATATCTCTATTGCGCATTAACTTTTGTCGCGAACGATCAATTCTGCTATCTTGGGAAGCAGTTTACTCTAAACGTCTGTACTGAACTTGACGTTCACGCCTTTTGCATTTCGGCAGAGCAATCAAATCAGCAAAACCACCAAGCTCAGATTTTTCGAGGCAAATGTTAAGTAAGTGCTCTTATATGGGTGTACAAAGCGAATACAAACTTTCATCAACCACCGCCTTAGAAGAATTTTACGAATATCTTGATCACAAGCCATCCTTTTTGTCGAATTACTTACTGCTACAAACCAAATACTGTTAGCACCGAAGGTATATTAGCAAAATTGGCAGTGGATCGGACACACCCTCCGACGCAGTGACGACGATGTATCTAAATAATCGCTTAGATGCAACACATTTCATCAAAGCGGCCGATAATTCGGTACGCCACGTACAACATGGAGTCGTTCAACAGAATCCGAAATGAAACAAATGGGCGTATCTTGGAATGAAATAAGGTTTATCTCTCAAAATCGAGCTTGATAGATATCGGCTGTTATTGGCGTCCTATGCTGCAGTGAAAGCTAGAGGAATATTATATATTTTGCAAGCATTGCTGGCCGTATATCACAAATAGCGCGAACAATTATCACCTCCGGGGCGTCAATTGCTGCTGGTTTATAAGCATGAATATAGAATTTATGGATAAGCATTAAGCCTTACAGGAAATAATCGAGACGTGTCAAATAGCACGACATTGGTAACCAATTGACAGGTCCATTGCTCTAAAAAAACTTTTCGCCAAATTTTGATGTCAATAAGTCGATGCTTGCGGTCGCCGTATGGTACGTGGCGCCTAGAGAACTGCAAAAATCACGAATTATCTTGTTTTACTCATACGCTTAAATTTACATTAATTCTATGTCTTCGAAACAAAGGTCAACATTGGAAATATTTACATAGTTTCGTTAACATTTAATTTGTGCATGTGTGAGTTTGATGATTGAACGCACCTTGTTTGCATTCATCGATGCGCACGCCAAAACACAATTGCTCAAAATCAAAACGCAGGCATTCTTATGCTTTTTCATTCAAGTAGTCATTGCTCACTCGATGAAACAACGAAGAACGTAAATGAGCATGGGTGTATGACTTTGCTTTTTGTTAGTTTTTGTATTTCTATACAGCGTTACCGTGGATATTTTAAAATAATATAAAAAAAGGGAATATCAAAAGATTTTGTTATTCGTGCTAAATTCCCAGTTTTTATTATTTTATTATACAATAAATTTCAAGTGTTTTTATCAATAATAAAAACTGGGAATTTAGCACGAATAACAAAATCTTTTGAAATTTAAATTTTGTATTCCCAAAAATTGAAATTACTTTTTGATAATAAACGGGCAGGTGCACGCACGGCCTTAACACTTAATTGACAACATCTTTTGTAAGTTGTTGTTGTTTTTTATTTTGTTTTTCTTAACCTACTTACAACTACAATTAATGTTGAGAGAATTTCAACTAATTGTAGCGGGGAATGTAAGATGAGATGAACGCACTGTTTATTGTTGATGTTGTTTTGTTTAAACTTTGATATTATTACAAGTAGAACTGTTGCTGTAATTCTTATACGCTTAACAGTTTTATTTGGCTTAATATCTTTAGTTATTCTAAGATCTTTATGGATGAAGTTTCCTGATGATCTGGCCTAAGCAACCAGTGAAATGCGCATAGGAATAGCTTATCCCATCAACAATAAATTTCAAGCGTTTTTATCAATAATAAAAACTGGGAATTTAGCACGAATAACAAAATCTTTTGAAATTTAAATTTTGTATTCCCAAAAATTGAAATTACTTTTTGATAAAAAAGGGAATATTTAAAAAAAAAAAAGTGGTAACAAATAGGGGATTGAAGAAAAAGGGGCACCTCTTTTAAAGCCAATTTGTTTAAATTTCAAGTAATAGTTTATAAATGGTAAAAAAAAATAGCAGAAAACATTATGTCATAACAGAAGTCAGCAAAACCCAAAACAAGTCGGGAGCAATAACTTTTTGTATGTCGTTTTAGTTGACTTTGGCATGCTGAACCCAAATCTGTTCACAGATTTGTAGGCCAAACCAATATTTCGCCCGATATAAGGCGGTTATGCTTAAACATTTTATCACTCACAATATTACATATTACAGTAACGGACTGTAGTTTATTTAAGGAGTTTTCCGTTCAATCTTTTTTTAAATAAATAAACATTAAAAATTTTGAGCAAATTTATTTTTAACTAATTCTTAGTGCATAATAATACGGATTTTCAGCTGCAGTTAATATTGACCGTTGATTAAGTTGATTTCTTATTTATGTAAAATTAAATGAAAATGTAATTTAAAGTAACAAAAAGTTTATTTTAGTTTTACTGTAAAAAATTCAACCGCGAATTCCGTAAAAACAAATGAATATTCAGTTATTTTATATAATTTAACTATCAAAAATAAATTTTAAGTTATCTATAGAAAACGATTTGCTTGTTTTGTGTTACAAATTCCCATTTTCAATTTGTTAAAATAATTGAGTTAAATACATCAAATTTTTAAAGTAAAATAATTCCGAAGCCATATTGGTTATCATGCTGGTATCTTATAATTAAAAGTTCTTCTGTTAACAACGGGGTCAGTACAACAAAAGTAAAACAAATGTGTGTAACGGGGTAAGCAAATAATAATGTTCTCTCTCTCATTAGAAAAACAAACAGACAGGTGTCTGTCTGTTGTATTTTAGAATTTCGGTTCTTTTTTGGAGTAAACGAAAATTACTGAATTTAATAAAATAACTGAATATTCCTTTGTTTTTACGGAACATGGGGTTGAATTTTTGACAGTAAAAATTAAATGATCTTTTCGTTAAAAATAAATGACAAATATGTTGACCGGTTTTTAACTAAATTTTCATTTATTTTATATTACAGTTTTAGTTATTTTGCGTACAGAATATTGTGAGTATTGTAGTAGCAACAACGGTAACGCTGTCTGTATATTGATTTTGTATTTCGCAGGCTTAACATGTAAAGGCTCTAAGTCCAATTTTTTAAGAAATTGAGATTTTATTGCAATAATGTACAATAAGTAAAAATACATTATTTACAAAGAAACAATTACCGTAATCTGATTTTTTTTGTTGTTGTTTTGTAGTGATGAGCAAAAGCGCTAAGTCCAATTTATCACAAGAAAAAGCTCTAAGTCCCAATTAAAAGTACAGTTTAACCATTTCTCTCAAATTTTTCCATCACATGTATTTTGATTGTTTTTTGTCTTTCCTGTAAAATTTTCAAATATGGACTTAGGGCATTTACATGTTAAGCCAGCGATTAGTTCCTATGTGTCTACAGCATATGAAAAAACTAATACGTACTTAATAGCAACTGCTGAGTGGCATCAGAGCAATGATTTTTGTATATGTTTTTACCAGAGCAATCATTGACGATCGAAGCTAAATTATGGTATGGATGGCAGAGTCATGGCATTGGAACCATTTCATGGAGCGGTTCCAATCGCCATTGGCCATTACAAGAGCTCATGCTGCATTTGCATTACAAATAAGTCCAACAATGCCAAGAGCTTGTATACCGCCTCCAGCGCTGCATTGTTCTAGATCTAATTTAGTCTGCAGTGTCTGTTGTGAATTGGTCACGCTCAATATACGGCAATTTTATTCATTAGCAAACTCACTTAGCTAAAAACTGAACGCCAACCGGTTCGTTAATTCGATCGGTCTTAAAAAAATGTTCTTTACATATGCCCTTAATATCCTCATTAACTTTTCGTTAAAAAAATTTTAAACATATTTTATCGCAAGCCTGCTGTGCAATGTTCGTGTCTTTTTTTAAAAATGTATAAGTTTGCTTAAGCCCTTATGACACTACATTTTGAATGCATTGTTCAAGTTTTGGTGAACAGTGCAAATATAAAGTAATAGAAAAATTTACTAAGTACGAAGGGATCATCTGTATTAAAATTTATGGCAAAGTGTCAAAAATTATCGATAAAAAATTAAGTTATGTAAAAAAAAAAAATGTAAAATTGTTCAACTTAAAAGTGACATTTCAAGCTTGAAACATTAAAAGTGTTGCTGAATCAGCGGTTTATGGGCAAATTCAGCAATAATACGCTTTTTGTTTTTAGTTTTCTCATAAACAAAAAGTTGACAACATTTAATAAAATTAACATAACAGGGATGGCTTAGTTGTTTCAATTGTACTTTTTTGTTGATACTTTTTAAACTAAGATTTATAATACCATTTTGTGGTGTTTTTTAAGAACAGGAATAAATTAAATTTTGACTAAAATAATTTTTTAGTACAATTAGGGTAAAAAGTAAAATTTTTAAAGGTTGTTGCAGGGCTGCCAGATTTGACGATTTATCGTCATTTTGACGATTTTTGGTACCGAAATTAGCAAAGTGCCGATTTGCTGATTTTTTTCTAAAAAGTGACGATTTTGTTCAGTCACCAAAGTCTGAATAAAACATTACATTTCCTGACAATTTCGTTTTTTTATCTTGGAAAGTTAAACAGCCGTATTTTAACAAGAGCGGAAAGCGGAACGTTTTCTTTCCCTTAGCTTTTACGCTGATATGCCATACCAAAGCAAGAGCGTCAACATTGTGTCACGAACAGTAGTGATAGCTTTCTTGTTTAATAAAACCCACAAATAATAAATAAATAAAATAGAGATAGAAACGCTAGATTGACCAAAAAATAGCTAAATTGCCATTATTAATTGACAATAGCAGCACACTTCACTACTACACGAGCTGTGAAAATCGGGTTTTCCAAATGCAAAGCGTTCAGGCCGCTCTATTCAAAAACTAGAAAACGCGTGTAGATTTTGTTTATGTACGGCTGTAATTTACAAGTCTTAACAAAATCTTTGATAATTTTTAGAGAACAAAAACAACAATGTTATACTTTGTTTTTCTTTCGTCAAACCGTCATCGAATGAACCATTTACGGCTCTCTGTATAAATCAAATTTTCAGCAATTATAAGGCAAGCATTTCACGAGTTGTAAGATAATATCAACATGAGCCTTATACGATTCTTGACATAAAAGACTCGTTAGATAATCCTTACCAACGTCTTAAAAGATTTCCACAACACTTGATGAAGCGTCTTTTGCTGTGCTATAGAATAATCTCACTCGTGTCACAGTTTTTCCCATGTAATGAATCTTCTACGATTAAAAAACTGCTGTCATCGAAGACCAAAGCCGCTCTTCATGAGACTCCAAGTAGATATAACGCGATTGAAAATGCTAGATGGGTATGAAGTAATTATGTTTTTGTTTGAAAACTTTTTTTTTATAAAAATCGAACAAAAATTGTTAAAAAAAAATAAATTTTAAGTTGTCCGATTTTTTTGACGATTTTTCGAAACGATAAAGACGATTTTTTTTATTTTTTCTCAGGAAACTGACGATTTTCCCACAAATGTATCTGGCAGCCCTGGGTTGTTGGTACAATTTTAAAAATTCTCAACGCCATTCCTGAAACAAAACCAAACAAGAGAAAAAAAAACTTTGTTTACATTTTTAATAGCTTGCTCTATCTTGCATTTACTGTTTCTTTCTTTCAATTCTATATCAAAAATTTAATAAAATATTAAGTGTCATAAGGGCTTTTGCGATCGGAGAAATTTCGTAGATTTTTTTGATAAATTCAAAGAGTGCACCCTTACAATTTAGTTATTTTTATAACTAAATATCGACAACTCAATTCCAAAACATGCTAAGAGAAGAAAAGGAGTTTAACATGAGAAGATCAAATTAACATTCAGTTATATGATAAGTTACTTTTTTTTGCACAACTTTGAATTGGATAAGCAGATCAACACCAAAATTTGACAAAAGTTAAGTTAAAAAAATACAAAAACGTAAAAAATTAAAACCATGCTAAGTTGACTAAGCATGTTTTGGAATTAAGCCGCCGATATGCAATCTAAATAATTTTTTATCTACTTAATAAGAAGGTTATGTATTTCAGTTAAAACGGCATTAAAATTAAAACTAATGAATTATCGAATAATATGAATATTTATAAAATAAATGTTACTCACCATGAGAAATAAATTCCCAGATTCTATTTGTTAAGATAATTTTCTATTTATTTTCCATTCGAGTCAATCTTCTGCAATTCAATTCATATGGTTCATTCTGTCTCATCCTGTAAAAAAAACATATTAAAATGAATAAACTTGAACAGAAAACAGCTCTTAAATTATATTATGAAACATTTGCATCAGAAACTTTTTCAATTCTCTTTCGAAACTTTGCATTCGTGTCCATACAGTTAATCTTTTGTTTTGCATCATTTTAAATATTTTTTTTTTACTTTCCTCCTTCGTCTTCCTGTGAAAACGCGCCAAAACCTGCATGTACACCGTCAAACTTAAAGGAAGACTAAATTTACTTTAATCTGAAAAGGCTTTTAAATAAACAAAGGCCGCATATATGTACGTATCTATTGGACGACAACAATAAAATATATTTAGAATCTTATTTGTAATTAAGTTTGAAGTATATATTTAAAAAAAAAATTTTTCCAAATTATCTCGAAAAATTCCACACCAATATTTATTAAGAACACATAAATAGAACTAAAAACAAAATTAAATTACTTTATTTTCTAAAAATTTTAAAATATGGTTTTAGACTAATTAAAAAAGATTCATTTAACATTTTTTAAAACTTCCTATTGAGAGAGATTGATACATATGGAAAGTGCTCAAATGCACATTGCAAAAAATACGGAATTGGACAGAATAGATTCAATTGTATTACCAAGCGGTCTTTTAATTTCGATTTCGTACTTGAAATGATCCCAAAATCAGATTGATTTAAGTAAAACTATGAATAAATAAATTTCAAATGGCGCTTGATTTAAGTATTATAAAGTTGATTAAATCAAGTACTGGAAAAAGTCCAGAAGTGAAATTAGACTGATTATAACCTAAAACACTAACCTAAGACAAGCATCAGGCACGACATTTTTTCTACTTTTAAAATTTGATGTTCATATATAACTAAATAAAAATATAAAAAAATAAGAACTTTTGCTGTTGATTTTACGTTTTAAACATGAAAATAATGTTTATTTTTCTTCTTATTCGGTTGTTTTTGTGGTTTCTACACAAAAAAGCAAATCGTTTTTTACTTGCTAATGTGATGTTGTTGTCTTGTATACAATAAACTTTGACCAACACAAGCGTATGCACCCATAAAGAATGCAATGCTGAGTTATGAGACTTATATGGGATTAAAACGCGCACTTTGTAATTTTACTCTCAGAGTGGCACTACTAACGAAAAGTTCAATCTTTTTTACTTGGTTTAAGAATTTTAAACTTACGGTCATGTTCTGACAATCGCACGATTTGAAATCGCAAAACGCCAGATTTATTTTATTGTCTTCTGAAACTCGGGCGTTTAGCTTGCAATCAAGCATAGTTTCTTACAGATATTCTAGCTCCTTTAAGCATACTTTTGCAATTTAAAGTCGCCAAGCTTCTTGCTATTGTGATTTACAGAACGCCTATTATGCGATTTCAAGTCAAAATCGCCAATGTTAAGCGTTTGTCAGAACATGCCTATTAATTTGTGGCGAGTGTTTTTCTTTAAGAAAAATATAAATACAATTTTTTTAAGGCAATACCTAAAAGAAATCATCCATCTGTAAGAATATGCTGAGTTGCATTAGCTAAAAGTATTCTTATAGAAATATGGATGTTATTAATTTCTCCTTGACTTAAACATGCCTTCTTTCCAACAGCAAAAAAAAATAACATAAATAATGCGATCTTTTTAATTTTATAAAATATGTCTTTGCTCATTCATTCTTATCTACATCAACACGTTTGACACAAATCAACTCTAAAAGTTCATCCATGAATTTTTGTCACGTTCATTCTTCCTCAATTCTCAATTTAGCCACGTTTCAAAAAAAAAAAAAAAATTAAGAAAGTTCTTCGTTTTTAGTTTTTATAGAAATTTGTTTGTCCTGGAGTTGTATGAATTAATGTCAGACAATAAAGATATTTGTAAAATTTTAAAGTGCAAAAATTCACAAAAATAATAAAACATATTTAATATTCTCTTTAAACAAGATAACAACATAAATAACACTGTTTTCATTTCCTGTTTAAGACAGACAAACAATTTAATAAATTCCACTACATTAAGATATTTATGAAAGTGGGGTTGCGCGCAGAAAAAAATATGGTTGGTGTGAGCCATATTTTAAGATGCTTGGATTTTAGCAATGACCATAACATGGTACAAATTAACTATAGTATGGTAAAATTTACAATAATTTTGTCGAAATTAACCATAATTTGCTTATAGAATAAATTTGTTAAAACTAACCATAATTTGGTCGACATTAACAATATCATGGCCATTTATTCAATCCGCTTTTTGATGTTGCTGTAGTTTTATTTAGTTTTTTTTTCATACCTTTTACACAGGGTTGGGCTGATGTTTTTGATGTATTTGAAATACAAAATACATGATAAATTTAAAGAGCAAAATACATTGATCAAATTACACATCATGCACTGTTGAAGTATTAGTGAAAATCTGTTTGTATGTGTGACAACGACAGTCAAACAATTTTGATATTTCGGCGAATATTACGTCAAGCACATATACACGAGTAGATTCGCCTGAATGTCAAGCATTTGACCAGTGTATTTGCCCCTTAATACACGGCCAAAATGTATTTAAAACACAAAATAACGCACAATATTTGTTTATTTGTAAGTGCGTTTATAAATAAGTATAATATTCCCTTTAGTAACAGCCCCAGTGCAAAACTAGTATTTCCTTTCACATACACTGAACTCTTGAATGTACAGGCTGCTTTTTAAGACCGAAAGAAGTTTCGAAGGGCCCAGCGTCCAAACAAGCTGTAATACTGCGCTCAATATTTGACATATGAGACCTTCTCCGAGAAAAGGGACCTATTGGGTGAAAATTAAGTTTTGAGAAAAACTCATTTCATCTGGTTCTACACTTTTTTAGGTATCAGAATCCACTCTTAAGTCTAAACCCGTTTTTTGGCACACTATATCCCTTTTCTCGGAGAAGGTTACATATATGATCAGTCTACTCTAGTAAATCATTATGAATTATGAATCACTTAAAACAAATCAGTCATCAGTTCGCGCTTTAATAAACAAAATTGCTACATTTAGAGTGAGACTAATCCACAACAGAACCTGCAAGCTCTATTATATCGTGAAAAATACACCTTTTGGTTGAGTTTACACGCTGTTTAGTTAGTCGAACCTAGTTTCTGCAAAATTCTTCAAAATTAAGAAAATTGGACGTTCACCCTTTAGCCTCAGACAAACATTATTTTCTTGAAGAATAAATAAAACCGGCTAAAAACATCTTCTCTCTACCTGAAAGCACAAACTGGTATTTACTTCAAAAAACACGCTTTTAATATTTTGATTGCTATCTATAACTGTAAGATCTCTATTATTATAATTTAGGAAGCTGAGAATCTTTTACTTCATATTGTAAATCGTAGGTAGGGCAGAGTCACACAGAGAAAACAGATTCATGATCACAACCGAATCTGGCGCCAATCGAATTTCGTCGGTTGCCTGTACTATCACACAATTCGGTTACAATTACTGAAAATTTCGTTGCTTAGCATAATATTTTTGACAGCAACATTTGAATTTTAGTACACTATCAGTTATAACAACAGAAATAGTAAGTTGTAGGTATGATTATTAGAAATCAAAAATATGCTTACAGCCGAATATATGATAGATGCAACTGAATAAACACAAATTGTGTGTTCATAACAAAAGATTTGATTGTCTTTATCAATATTTTTTTTTTAACCGGTTACATAAAACATTTTCCCGATTTATTAGAAAGGAAATCAAAATAATTCCAATAAACTCAATTTTTTGTTAGTATATTAATTTATTAATATTTTTATGTACAGTTTACAACTTATTTAATTTTATACAAACACATACATGCAGCTTTACACATCATCCAACGGATTTCCAGAGCTTATCCCTTAATGTACCAACAAAAACAATCTTTGGCTTCAATTCAATACAATTTCTTTCATCAATGTCGTCTTGTCCCAGTGTCTGAGCTACCTAAATAAGAGCGTTTTTAAAACATGAAAATTCACTAGTTAATACAATTTTATTTAAACAAGTCGACGTAAGGATCTGTCAAAATAGATTTTCTAACAGGATAGTTGTTGAATTCCTGATCTAAAGGTTTGTTTCGTATAAATTGTATAAAAAAAAGCTTGATGCTCTTGTTAAGGTGGCTCAGTTATTTGTGTAAGCATTCCACAAGTTGTAAGGAAATTCCTACAAGAGTCTCATAAGATTCTTGATGGGCTTTCTGAAAGCCTCATTAGAAAATCTTTACGGAAATCTCAAACGAATTCGTCTACGATCAATACACTGTGCAAAAAAAAACAGCCTCAGTACTTGCAACGCGAAATTAAACTAGAATATTGGTAGAGCAAATCTGCCAAAGGGTTTTTGAAAAGTTAGCTTGGGTTCCCGAAATGTAGGCCCCTAAAGTTTTAGAATTTTTTGAAAAGGCATTTGGTAAAAGTAAAAAACAAATACACTAAATGTGCTTTTAAAATACTATTTCAGATGTCTTCAGTAAAATTGTATGGTGATTCTCTGCTTAGGATATATTAACCCTCTAACACTAATTTTAAGGGGTTATTTTTGTCCTTTTTTTAACTTCCCAACAGAACTATACTAAAACGGCACTTTAGAGGGTTAAAAAGTTCCATGAATATTTTCTAAATAAAATTTTATTAGTGGTCTTTTAATATATCCTAAGAAAAGAATCGCCATACGATTTTACTAAAGATATCTGAAATTGTTTTTTAGCTCAGAAGTACATTTAGTATATTTTTTTGACTTATACCGAACGCCTTTTCAAAAAATTTAAAAACTTTAGGGGCCCATATTTCGGGAACCCAAGCTAACTTTTCAAAACCCTTTGGCAGATTTGCTCTACCGGTATTCTAGTTTTATTTTGCGTTGCAAGTGTTGAGGCTGGAGGCAATGACCCGAATTTTTATGCACTGTGATATAAGCGTCTTTCGCTATGTTGTAGAAGTATCTCGCAGAGGAGTCAGCTTGTGTAACAGTTTCTCTCGTGCGAGGAATCTTTGACGATTAAAAATTGCGCTCGTCGACGATTAATGCTCTTAATGAGTTTCCCAGTAAATTCTTTCGATTGAAAATGCTAGTTGGGTACATATATGTATGTATTTATAAGAAATATAATACATACATACATATGTACGTGCATACCATTATAATAATTATAAAAATACGTTAATTACTTACCTTTTTATTAAGTTTTTGCACATTTTCCATTTATGAACACAAACTTATTTATTTTAATACAAAATTAAAATTATTTTATTATATTTAATGTTTTGACAGAAAATTTAGTAAACAATTGGGACATATAGCTTTTTTTTGGTTGTGAATACCAAATAATTATATTTTCATTTGTTGTACTCCAATTGAAACTATACTAGCAATCGATAATTAGCTGCAATAAATGAATTAACATTTTTATTACAAAATTTAATGACGAAAGCAAATTATTAATTGCAAAGACCAATATTCAGTATTGCCCTGTATTAAATTCGGTTGTGATTCTAACCATTTGTACTAATTTTTAGAACTAAATTAAATAAGTTATCATAACTAATAAAAGAATTGAAGGAATCATATTTCAGTTAGAATAACGTTTAAATAATCAAGAGAATTGAAAATCAGTTAAAACTATACATTTTTAATAGTTGCAATAATAAATTATATATCTTGATCAATATTTTATTATTGCAATCGTTTTCCAACCAATTTGTTTTCTGTGTGCAGCAAATAAAATAATAATGTTCTTTACAAGTGTTGATGTTACTACTGCTCTCAGGCACTACTTCACGTTTCATGTAACAGATTTTGAATTCGTTGCCTCTTATCTGTTGCAACTAGTGCCCAAAATGGCTGTATTTATTTCAGGTGACATTTAAGAAAACCTGTCGAATATATTTTCAAAGCATTTTATAACTGTTGTATAAAACAAAAGAATTTTTCAGGTCTCTTAAATGGGAAAATTGGCCTGTGCAACAAAACAACAGCAAATCTGGTAGTGGAGCTCACAAAACTCCCGATAACACATAGAATGATCAAAGACCAAACAGTTAATGACCAGACGTTGCGTACAATAATAGAATATTGCCAAAATGGATGGCCAAACAACATCGACATGTCTCCAGAATTACGATAGTATTTCCAACGTAAAGATGCAATTTGCGTTATTAATGGCAGTATTATGGTAGGTGAACGTGTAGTTGTGCCAAAAACATATCGCAGGCGTCTTCTAAAAGACCATCAAGGAATTGTTTTGGCCTGGAATTGATCAGGATATAAAAGCCTTTGTACAACAATGTGATCAATGTGCCTATGCCGCAAAAATGCCAACAAAAACAGTGCTTTGTCCCTGGCCTACATCTGAAAGCGCATGGGAGCGCATTTATATAGATTACGCTGGCCCAATCGAAGGGAATTATTTCTTGATTGTGATCGAAGCCTTTTCAAAATAGCCGATATAGTTCCAACTAAATCCATAACTTCTCAGCAGAAAATAGACATTTTGAGTGAAATATTGTCTAGACATGGGCTACCGCGCACAATTGTTTCCGATATCTGAACACAATTTAAAAGTGCACCGTTTCGGAAATTCACAATAGTTAGAGGTATTAAGCATCTTTTCTCAAGTCCATATTACCCGATGTCAAATGGACAAGCTGAAAGATTCGGGGATACATTTAAAAGGGCATTAACGAAACTAAAAAAGGAGGGTATTATACGGGAAAACTTGCAAACCTTTCTTCACTGTTACCGATCCACACCAAATCGATACTGCATCGACATTAAATTGCCAGCAGAGCTTCTATATAATCGTAAAATGCAGATACACCTGTCCTTCTCTATTCACCTTCAATATCGCAAGACACCGTACCTTCAAGTGATAATGTCGAACGCATGAAACAACAGTACGATAAGAAACATGGTGTTAATGAGACCCGAAGCCAGGGTTGATGCCAGTATTTATGTAAATATTAATAAATTTGTCTGGAAACCTGAAAAAATAAGTAATAGGGCGTAGAGGTAACGTAATGTATAATGTAGTTCTTGATAACGGTAGACTGATTCGAATCCACAAAAATCAACTGCGTCAAAGAAATAGCAATTATACAACATCAAGTTCCCGTATGCTGGGCATTGGCCTAGACTACTTCCCAGAAGTCATAAAGCCTGATGAACAGTTAGCCGTTGACGATAGTGAGCTTCAAGTTTGTAGCAGTAACATACCAAAAGCCATAATACCGGACGAAAATAGTAGACTTCAAGCCTGTAATAGTAACGCACAAATAAAAAACTCAAAAGTTGTCGGGAACTTAACACCACGAAGATCAGCTTGACAACGGAAACCTGTAAATAGGTTCAGTCATTCAAGGAACTAACTACGGAAGGAAGGTGTTATTTATTTAATTATACTCTTAGAGAGTATCGACAATATGGTAACCTGGGCGGCAGCCGGATATAAAATTGATAGAATGTTAGAACGTGTGAAATGGACTATGCCAAAAAGTCTTTTTTATTGAATTATTTAAAATAAATAAAAATATATGAAACTGAAATCATAATAGTAACCATATCAAAGCATTAACAAAAACAACAACAATAAACAGTGAGTTTATCTTTTCTTACATCCCCCCCTACAATTGGTTGGAATTCTTCCAATATTAATTGAAGTTGTAAGTCAGTTAAGAAAAAACAAAATGAAAACAAAAACAACTTGCTTTATTGCTCTCGCAAATGCTGCCAGAGCTTAGTTTTTTTAAGCCGTGCACTTGCCAGTTCGGTCGTGCTTAATTTCCAATTGTTATTGTTGATAAAAACACTGAAATTAATTGTTGAAGGGATAAGGATATTGAATAATAACTTTGTAAATATTCCTCTTCCAAGTGTACAGTTGGACTTCTATGATCGATACCTACCTTCGGATTCAATGGATGATTAATTTAATTTCCAATGCTTTAATGCCTTGGACGTTGCCGCAGGTTTTGTTGCGGTCAAGTCTAATGCAGTTGGCTTGGATGACATAAATCCAAGGTTCGTGAAAATAGTTTTGCCTTGGATAATTCAAACTATTACGTATCTTTTCAATACTATCATTACTACCAGCACTTATCCCATCAACTGGAAATATGCCAAAATTGTTCCCGTACCAAAATCGGATAAAGAATACCGTCCAATTGCAATTTTGCCTTACTTATCCAAAGTCTTTGAACATTTGATACATAAACAAAATCTGGATTTAGGCCCAAATGTGGCTGTGTTACAGCCTTAATAGACGTAGTAGAAGATATTCGAGGCAAATTGGATAGTGGGAAGATATCGTTTCTGGTCTTACTGGACCACTCAAAAGCTTTTGACACAGTGCACCATTCAGTTCTTTGCCTTAAGCTAGCTAAATTTTTTAACTTTTCTTCGCCCTCTGTTAAATTATTGTCGTCCTACTTGTCTAATCGATTTCAATCTGTTGCAAATGATGATCTATTTCGCAACCATTATTGGTCTCAAGGGGTGTTCCACAGGGTTCCATTCTTGGTCCACTGCTATACTCCTTATATGCAAATGATCTTCCACTACAGACAAACTTTTCTAAGATTCAAATGTATGCTGATGATGTACAGTTGTATATCAGTAGTTCTAAGGATACTATTGCTTCTAAAGTTCAAGAATTAAACTATGACCTAGGAAAAATATTTACTTGGGCCTCGGCAAATGGTTTGAGGCTGAATCCGAAGAAATCGAAGTGCATAATTATATCGAAAAAGTCGGTGGTAATAGAGGATGATATAAATATTTTTCTTGGCGGCGAAAAAATTGATGTAGTTGATACTGTAAAAAACCTTGGTGTTATATTTAACAGAAATCTTACCTGAATCAATTATATTAACCAATCTTGCGGCAGAATTTATGGTATGATACGAAGTCTTTGGGCCACACAAAATTTCACTCCGCCTAGAGTAAGATTACTTCTGGCAAAAACGTTTTTATTACCGACTCTATTATACGCTTCCGAGCTCTTTACTGGATGTGACACGAAGGATAACAGTAAACTCTGCACGACTTTCAATAACATTATACGTTACACTTTTAGCCTTGGAAAATTTGATCGTGTGTCCCTGTTCCCTTGTCGTGTATTAAAAATTCCCTTTAGTAATTACCTTAAATTCAAAAATCTTATACTTCTTCACAAGATTGTTATGACGAAAGAACTAAATTATCTTTTTGAACGTTTACAGTTTGCAAGGTCGAATAGAGGAAACTACATTATACAAATCCGTCACCGCGACCATGCTTCTGAGCGTCAATTTTTTATTTTTACCATTCGTCTCTGGAACCGAATACAAAGGGACACTCAACGCACAAGCAACGCAATACATTTTAGGGATTTGTTGTTTAAACATTTTTCGTAATTTTTTTGTCTTAATTATTATTAAATGCTTATTCTTTTTGATTCTCAAGTTTGTAATTTAATTTAATTTAGTTTTAAGTAGAATTAAGTTATTAATTTGCAATGTTCTGTTTAACTTGTCTGATTCTAATACTGTAATTTATAAGATATTGTATCTTGTTGTATTAGAAATTCAAATTAATAAATACAAATACAAATTTCAATGCGCATTTCACTGGTTGCTTAGGACAGATCGCCAGGAAACTTCATCCAAAGATTTAAGAAAGCTAAAGATATTAAACAAGTAAAACTGTTAAGCTAATAAGAATTATATATAAGCAAAAGTCTTACTTGTAACCATATCAAAGCTTTAATAAAAACAACATCAATAAACATTCCCCACTACAATTGGTAGGGGTGAAAAAAAGTAGAATTTAACTTTATCAACGGACAATATAAACTGCAACTGAAAATCCGTATTAATATAGTTTTTTGAATAACTATTAGAATTAGTTAAAAACAAATTTGCTGGGAATTTTAAAAGTTTATTTATTTAAAAATTACTAAACGGAATACTTCTTTAATAAACTACAATCCGTTACTGTAATAATATTGTGAGTGTAAAACATCAAATTAATTAAAATTGATAATTTTTTATTCTTGGCTGAGGTGGGGCTCGATTTTGGCTTAAATTTTCGTTTCGAGAATAACCACATCCTCATCATCAGAATTCTTTGCAGTTCTATCCTGTGCTCCACTGCGGTGCATGCCAGCTAACAGTAAAACATTAATCGTCAACCAATGGTATTGGGGGGTTCGAAATTTGCTGTAATAAATTATCATTTTTCATTCTTTTTACATGTTTCTTCCTTTTCTTCTCTTTTATCGTAATCTTTCTGTCAAGACCTTGTCTTGAAAACCTGAATACATTTCTTTATTATTTTTTTTCACTTTCGTCGACATTCGAAACGTAAATTTAATCCGAGTGCGAGCCCAAGCTCAGCCAAGAACAAAAAATTATCAATTTTAATTAATTGCATGTTGTAAAATTCCTTTCTTCAGTAAACAAATTTTTTGGATGGTTTTATTATAAAACAAATTTATTATCGTTCGTGACAGATTTTTCTCTTCAAGTATTTTTAAGAAATGAAATATGTATATGTGACCTTCTCCAATAAAAGGAACCTCGTGTGTCAAAAAACGGGTTTGGACTTAACAGTGGATTCTGGTACCTAAAAGGGTGTATAATAACTTTAAATGCGTTTTTCTCAAAACTTATTTTCACACATTAGGTCCCTTTTCTCGGAGAAGGTGACATATGTTTTATAATTAAAAATTATAACGAATTTTCCAGTGGGTACCCTATTTGTGACCCATGGCCAATCATGCACTCGCCATAGCAAGATTATAGTATTAAGTAAATAATAACATAGAAGTTGTTTGTGCCAAATAATCTTTAGATACTTTCACTAAAATGCGATTTGTTTGCCATTTACGGATTTTAGGAAGGGGGTTTATATGGGACCTATGGCTAATTTTTGTCCTGCAAGCACATCATTTTGTCGTAAAAAATTATGTTCGCCAATTTTTGTTACAATCACAATAACTAAATAAATTGTCTAAATTTTGTCTAAATTTGACGAGAAGTTGGTTAATTGGCGTTTTCGGTTTTGGCTGTTGGATTAAGTTGTGAGCCGGATTTTTACTATTTGCAAGGGGCTTCATTATTAAACCATAATAATTTAACCATATTCAATGTTAATTCAGCACTTTGTACAAATAGATTAATACACAGCTACAGGGAGCGAGTCAGCCGACCAGACGAAAGAAAATCCTTAAAACGAATGGCTCTAAGTCAATCGGTAAACCAGTCCATCACAAACTTCAGCAGAAACGTTTAATACCTTTATCACCTATAGTGTAGATTATTACGATTTAAGACCCAACTATAATGCAGCGCTTAAAAAACTGCAGTCGAAGTAGAAAAACTGCCATTTCTTACACTTCTTAATTTTTCATTGGCCAAAAGAACTGTTGCTTTTGCTTCTTATTCATTTAATGTTATCAGTCGCTGTCAAACCAACTCAAAAAGCGAAAAGTTGGGCACAAATTTTTAATTTTTGGTTGACAGTTTTTGGTTTCGACTGCAGTTTTTTAAACCATGTTATAATGTACATGAGGTGGCTTAAGCTACTGTCAAAAATTTACGAAAAGTCTGTCAAATTCATATGCCATAATGTACTAACATTATCGTTTTACTTCCGCAAGGAGCATAGGGGGTCTTCTTGTTGGGTCGATTCCAGTATTCTGGTTTAATCTGGTTTCTGATTGGGCCGCACCACCCACAGATGTGGTTGCTCAGGGATATAGTCCGTACAGATAATAAGGTCATACCGCCCATGGTCGGTTGTAATATTGGATTTGTTGTTTGTCATAAATTCCTCGCCACGACTTAGCAAGGATCACAGGCAATCTCGGTATTTAGTGGTAGCTCAAAAGACCCTCCGAGACGCTCCTATTGAAACCGCTAACTGTCCGCGACAGTCATAAGTAGCTGCTCTACATATCGTACCACTATACGCAACTTGTGACGCGTCCGGCTGTGCTTGCCGTAAGTTGATAATCTATCATACATCATCATAAAAATGACAACGTTTAGTATATTTAACGCAAGGGCGGAGATACATGTAACCATTGCAAATACCAAATACTAAAAATTGCAGTGCTGTATTTGTGTATTTTATGTTTTATTGAATTTGCAAGCACAGCTTTTAAAAGACAAAAATTTTTGATTTTACTAATTAATAAAATATGGATAGGAAATTTAAAATAACGAAAACTTATTTGATTAAACAAAATTAAGAAACTGAAGCTGATTCCGTACGGAATATGCGTTCAGTTTGGCACTTTGCAAATAACATTTGACGCAGATGCCATAATGTACTTACACTAACTTTTTACTTCTGCAAGGAGCATAGGTCCTTTGAAGAAAAATTTGATTAAGAACATTTTAGTGGGCCACACATATGTATTCGAACAGTTGCTTTAGTAAACTTAAGGGACCGCATGCATATTGTTGTGGATGGGCTTTGAAGGTGAAAAGAAAAAACAACACACACTTACAGCAGTCATCTAAAAAAGGCACAAGTAGTTAGTTTGTATAAGTATAAGTTGCTTAAATACTACATTTACATACTTGTTATAAAACATGCGTATTAAAAATTTTTAATTAAATAACAAGTTTCTCTTTTACGTCCTAAAATTAGAACAGAATCATTTAATTTCTACTACACAAAAATTCTAGAAAAAAATTAAAGCCCATTAGCTTTTGCATTCAACAAACTTCATATTTTAGTCAGTTCTGTTTAAAAAATTAAACTTAAGCAAGTTTTTATATACACCTTTTTTTGTTTTTATTTAAAGTTATTTAAATCTTTTAGTTTACTCTCTTCAGGTTGAAATGTAAATTTAGCAAAAATAATCTATTAAAATGTCCTTCAATTTTCATGTTGTCATAATGTACGTAAATTGAATTGTCATACTTGTTATTTCTTTTGGCTGATAAATTTTTGATTCGACCAAAGAAAATCTGTGAAATCGATCTGAATAATTTTCTTATCTTGACTTTCTTATGGTAAATTTCAAGGTTGGCAACTGAAATTAAATTGAGTATTTTTTAACGCTATCGATGTAAAACTTTTTGTTATTTCGATTTCCACGTGCATCGTGGTTTCAAAGAAAAACATTAAAAAAAACTGGAATTCGTTTAAAAACTATTGCTTTTATTTTTTCTCCAAACACTACATTGGAATCCAAATATCAACTTGCCTCCGTATGAGAACCGCTTAAAACTTATTAATCTTTGATCCAAGGCTGCTAGATAAATTTGTGAAAAAAATCGTAAGTTCCCCGAGAAAAAAAATTCGTCTTTCTAGTTTTAAAAAATCGTAAAAAAATCGAACAACTTAAAATTAATTTGTTTATCAAAGTAATTTTCGGGTATACAAAATCTTTAATTAAAAAGATTTTGTTTTTATTCTCGATAATTTTTTTTTTATCAATTATTGTTAGATTTTTACTTTGTCGATTTCTATAAAAAAAAAAACGTCGCAGAAGATTCCTCACACGGAAGAAACTTTAACGCGAGGTGATTTCTCTTAAGTTTCTATTCAACCTTCCAGAAATTGTATTTCCTAAGTCTGTGTTCAGACGGCTCATGTCTTATTGGCATGACTGCTACTTTATAGTTAAGAGAGACG
Organism: Pollenia labialis; assembly: GCA_949318255.1. Classification (NCBI taxonomy): domain Eukaryota; kingdom Metazoa; phylum Arthropoda; class Insecta; order Diptera; family Polleniidae; genus Pollenia; species Pollenia labialis. The sequence goes on from OX439140.1 coordinate 117,111,328, forward strand.
ACGGGAATAGAAACGAGTATACAGTTTTATATACTGTCTTTATGTTTTGCTTTCTTATTCGTATTCAAAAACTATACACAAAAAGTCATGTCGTCACTATAACATGAACTATTTGAATGGCAATGAAAGTATGAAACATGTCAATAAAACATGAGCCGTCTAAACACATACTTATGCCATGTTCGCACGGTGCTTTGGATTACTTCGCTCTCTGTTTTAATTACTTATTTGAATTACCATGTTCGCACGGCATTTTCCTAATCGGTTTTCACAGTTTATATGCTTCTTCTTTTTTTTGTTAATTGTGTTTATTGCTAAATTTAATTGTTTGTTTGCGGTTACTTGTATTACGAATGGAAAGAAAAAGTAAGTAAAACATATTATTTAAAAGAAATACATACAAATAAAATATTTATTTTCTTTTTTGGATTCCATTAAATTTTATATTATAAAATTACTTCCTTTACATTTGTTTACTTTCTTTATGTTATATTTTGTTTGTGTTTTAGTGCTTTGACAGCTATTGATGGAAAAAAACCGATAAAAGTTAGAGATCACATTGATTTTAAAGTAATCCACAGGGTAATAAAAATTGAATTACGTACAAATGAGATAATCCGCTCTCAAAATTTTGTATGACGAATTATGTAATTTGGATCATAATTAGGCTGTGGATTACGAATGAGAGATTGAATTACGAAAAAACGCTGTCGTGCGAACATGGTATTAGACTTTAATATTATTGGCCTTGTTAGGCTAATTTTGATCCTTATTGGCATTTAAAATAACCCCTTTAGTATCTTAAAATACTAAATATTTAAGATTAACTTTATGTATTCATGCTACTCAGTAAGAAATATTATATTTTTTTGCGAATCATTTGAAAAATACCGATTGGTATTAAAAACGATATCGGTGTCCAACCTTGGTAAAATTGAAAGAGACAAAATAGAAGATGACATTTTTTATTTATGAAAGGAAAACTAAAATTTAGTCAAAAGTTATCTATAAAAAATATTTTAGGAGCCTGTTCGTCTGTTTGTTGTTAACATAATAGAGATCGCGATTAAGGACTCAGTATCCATACAAACGTCTACCCAAAATAAATTTTCAATGGTAAAATCTACTTTTCTACAATACAATATCTTAAAATACCGAAAATTATCTTTATCACTTGTTTGGTAACCATATTTCTTAAACAAATATCTTAAATTTTACGACTACCGCTGTAAACCCAGTATTAGAAATTTTGGTTATTACCACACATGCTTTTAATAACAACCTGATGAAATAAAAATAAATTATTTAAAGCATTCACAATTGATATGTTGAACAAATTCAAAAAAAACGTTCCACTAAGTTAAACATGCGAATACATGAAATAAATAATAATACGAACACCACATCATTCGCTGAATTACAATTGTGTGTTTTACAAGCACCCATTTGTTTCATCAGTTTGCTTTTTTTAAAACTTTTATAAATTTTTTTTCAACCGCACATACATTTACAGACACACACACACACATTTAAACAACATAGTCAATAAAAATTATTTATTTAACAGCAATTTTGCTGTTCATTTATTCCGCGAAAGTAATTTTTTGCAACACACACACACACATACATTGAAAATGGAAAACAATGATGAGTGCGATAACTGTTTGGTTTGTGACAAAAGATGGTGGGATGGGGAAAGGAAGGTTTTTAATAATACATACTTGGATTTGTTGAAAAATTTACTGCAGCAGCAGTCTTTATTCCATTCTTAACTAACGATTACTTTTAATATTATTATTATTATTATTTCCGATGAATAAATTTTAACAGTATTTCGTATTTAAATTTTCTCTTTGAATAACAACAATAATAATAATTATTACTCCTTCATTATTAAGTTTCATTTTGCAATAATACCATATACTTCAAAGTTGGTGATTAATTCCTGGAATTCACCATAATTTTGTACAACACAACCACTTCATCCTGGAAACTGGGTCATGCTGAAGGCTACACATACGTTAGGATTGCCATAAAAAAAAAAATATTATTATTCGATTTATCAAGAAAATCTTAAAATATTATTCGAGCATTTTTTTCCGAATTTTATTTTTTTTTAAAGCAAATACTCGTAAGGACAATTTTGATTTTTAGTAAAACTGTTAATTTTTAATTTTTTATATTCTTTAATTAGGCTTGAGTTCATCAAATTTAATTTTCATTAAATTATTTTCACTGAGGGAAGGAATTTTACAACTTGGAATTTTTTATTAAAATTTATTGATAATTTTTCTTGGCTGAGCTGGGATTTGTAAAGAACAACCCGGGTTCAAATTCCAGCTCAGCCAAGAAAAATTATCAATAAATTTTAATAAAAATTCCAAGTTGTAAAATTCCTTCCCTCAGTGAAAATAATTTAATGAAAATTAAATTTGATGAACTCAAGCCTAATTAAAGAATATCAAAAATCAAATACTCGTCTTTAACGTTTTTTAAATTTAGAAACATTTTGCCAGCTCATCTATTATATTCAGCTTGCTAAATATGCGTTTGAATAATTATACTCATACCTAAAATAGTGGTGGGTAAACAAATACGTATCGTTATATTAATGGTCTAAGGGATAGGACACGTTATTTAAAAATATCCTACTTCCCAGTAAAAAATGTGCTCCAAAAGTAGCAGGTTTTATGTATGAACGCATGCCTCAAATCGCTTCAAACCTGCTGATAAGATGCCTGATTTTTGTATGGATTGTTCCCGGTTTGGAGGACTATTTACTGCTGACAATAAGCGCTGGTTTCAACATGCAAACAAAGCACTCCTAAAGCGCTTTTTTAAGGGATAACTATATTTCCATATTCATTGATTATTTGCTTTTAATTGCTGAAATGCATTGTTTCAATAATTTTCGGAAACCATTATATATTTGTATTTTTTTCGTTTTAACACCTCATCGTTGTCAGCACTTAAATAGCAGCTTTTTTCAATATTTTATTCTTTATCATTTACTGCTATATAAAAGCTCTCTTATTGAAGCGCTCGATTATGCAAAAAATTATTAAAAATCGCTCATCTCTTTATCTAAGGGAAAGATTCTGTTTTAGACAAATATTTTACATTAACTAGTTTACACTACTATACTTTGTATAAAAACGTGTCAAAAACTCAAGTAATTTTAAAAGTGTGAATGCAATTTGTCACGACAATGACAAGTATTACGCAAAAAAACTTCGGCATCCCATACGACTTTATAGTTTTTCGAAATTTTTCAAAATAATAGTACTTTTCATTTGATAGGGGTTGCATTTTTTGTGAACACAAACTGTAATGTTAAATTAGATTTTTCGACAGTCGCAACAAAACTTTTTAAGGGCCAAATGTCCTGCAGGCAAATTCAATCATGTACGTGTGCTAACGTAATCTAAATTTTTGATTTTCCATCCAGCATCGTCGGTGTGACACATACAAACACATTTTCGCCAACACTACTACAATACTTGATGAGCATTTTGATCAGTGTATTTGGGCCTTTAAAATTCTCTATTACAAAGTAGAGCGCATGCATACAACAGCATTACTTAATACTTGTTACCCAAGTACGCGTGCCAAGAATTTAGAAACGTTCCCATACAAATTTTGATGTAATTTGATGCCTCTTTATTCCGCTGCTTGAATACGCTTTTTTTATTTTTGGGATAAGCTATTCCTATGCGCATTTCACTGGTTGCTTAGGCCAGATCATCAGGAAACTTCATCCATAAAGATTTTAGAAAAACTAAAGATATTAAACCAAATAAAAATGTTAAACGTATAAGAATTATAGCAACAGTTATACTTGTAACAATATCAAAGTTTAAACAAAAACACATCAACAATAAACAGTGGGTTTATCTCTCCTTACATTCCCCACTACAATTGATTGGAATTCTTCCAACATTAATTGTAGTTGTAATAATAAATTTAACTAAAAAAATCATACTTCTGACCAGGGCTGTGGAGTCGGAGTTGAGGTTTTTGAACCGGAGTCGGAGTCGTAGTACCCACAAAACCTCGCGCCTCCGACTCCAAAATTTGTCGGTATAAAAACTTTTCTAATATTCAAAAATTTTAAAAATGCCTTATTTTTTATTATTTTCATGTTTCTTTTAAATTAATTTATAATACATATTACAATTCATATTGAACACCAATGAAAATACGTATTAGATTCATTGAACTTTAAATGAATATTTCAGATTAATGAAAATCCTTATTCATCCCTGAACTTTAAATGACGAGCTGTTAACTACGGCGAACCCAATATCGCCAACGACACGCTAATGTTAAAATCTTGCATGTTTCCCCTAACAAGAACCAGTTCAGTATCCTTGGAACCCATGCATTTATTACTTCTTTGCATGTTATTATTTTTTTTAATGTTTAATAATGAGCGGTCGGATTGCCATATTTTTAAAAAATTAAATAGGTTTAAATTGCGTTCAGTTATATTTTTCATCCAAATTTTTCTAAATCCATTTATTTTATAATAAATAAGAATGTAAAAAAGTCCATCTTAATTAAATTAAAAAGGTGCATTGAAAGTACATAATTTAATTCAGATATTAGTGATTTATAAATTTTGGGCAAGAAGATTTTAGTTTGGGAGTTACGCCATATGAAATCTCAAGGGTTCTTAATTTAATATTTTATTTTTTAATATCGATGTAATACAGATATATAAATATTCTTAACTAATTCTTAAAATAATGTTGGAAAAGCTTTTAAAATATATTTTTAAGCACTAATGTATATACATACTTTATAGATATTAAACTTGGTAATAATACGGGTTTTCCTTTCACAAATAATTTTTTTTTTATCAATATTCTCAAAATTAACAACCTCTAATCTATGATGCTTATTTTAATATTTTGTATGTCTAGAAATATTGATGCAATTTTGTGTATTCTAGATACTGGGTACAAAACTTCATTGTTTTACAAATTTACTGTTTTAATAAAATTGTGTATTTTGTAGAAACAAACTTAAAGTAAATCATAATTTCTAAAAATAAAAAGATCATCATTTTAGAAAAAATCTTTAAATGGTATTTCTGTCAAAAAAATACACACAAATATGATAAACATCAGTCTGGCAACGCTGTTTATATATTATATTCAAACAAAAGAAAACAAATCTTTGCCAACTTAAACGTTGTGTGTCTAAACACAAAACAAAGTTTAAAAAAGGATTCAACAAACAATCAGTACAATTTGCCTGTCTAAAGGGGACCAAATATTTGTTAATTTCGTGAAAATAGGGGATTAAGGGTTGGGTACGTATACACAAACACTAAAAAAAGAAAAATAGCGTTACTGAATGTGTTAACCGTACGCTGAATAAATTTCGGTAACACTGCTTTAAATATAGTCCGTTGCTTCTAACTGCAATTCATCGAAATCATATTGCTTTTAAGCCTCACCCTAGAGGGAAGCGAACTGACTCCAAAGTAGTCCCGTGATAGGTCTTTGGTGGTAGAGACCGGTTCTAGTTCTTACACTTTATATGAATAAGACCTATCACTTTTACATGGGGTTGTCATTGGAGGGGGTCAATTGACACCATTTGACCAGTCACAGGTCTATTCTCAATAAACGTGCTTAGTGCCAGTTACTAAAATGAAGTAATATTTCAATACAATGTAGTATTATTTCAATAAAACAAGTCCTATAATTAAATTTAAGATCCAAATTTTAGAAATTATCAAAACATGTGTTACAGCACCAGTTAAAACTGTACTGTAATTCATTACTTTTTCTACCTTTTTGTTCTTTATAAACCAGTTAAGGGATTGGTTCTTCTTTCACTGGTCATGAGTCTTTTCTTTTTGTACTTGTTCTATTTTCACAAATCCCAGGACTAGTCTGTTGGACCAATTGACACCAATTTCCCGAGGGCATATTTTCGTTTTAGCTGAACCAAAATGGTACAGGTCATAGTTTTTATTTTATAGCATACCATTTCGGAAAGATTGCTATCATCCTTTAAAAATAAAAATAAACATTTAAAATATTCATTCGAATAATAAAAAGTCATTCACTTTTATTCGAAATACAATAAAAGTCGTTTAATAGACAACCCTTCTTTCTATACACATCTAATATGATACCGAACAAAGACTAAACATTTCCTTTATAATTTCTAAGTTGCTGTCCTTGTTTCTCAGTTAGTTTGTTGGCATATCTGACACTCATAAGAAAAGTAAACATGTTCATGCAAATGACAGTAATAGAAATGAAAGTAAAATACAATAAATATTTGCAGGGATTAAAACAAGTCTTTGAAATATTAAACAACTACAGGTTAATGATTGTAACTATTTTCACTATTTACTTTAAAAAACTTCTGTGTGCTGAGTTTCATGTAACTGAGTGTTTTTGAATCCAAGAGGAAGAAAAAAATTACTTGGTACACATAAGAATTTAATGAATAGTTATGGCTAAAATAATTCCTAACAATCTCTTACATCTTTTGAAATTTCAATACAATAGAATTGGAACGAAAACTCACACAATAAATAAAATAAAATGGGAAGCAATTACAATAAAATAAATTGCACAAGAGAATTTTAATTGCAAAAATATATATTTTTTTTAAATAAAAAAAGAGAAATTTTTTAATTTTCTATAACAAATTTAATTAAAAAACAGGGCGCTACATATTCGGCTGTGCGGAATCATTGGTACCCTCCACTAACATTTAAAATATTTCAGGAGTGGGATCTATTAATTTTTATATTTTTAAGCGTTTTAAAGAACCGATCATCACAAAATTGCATGGTAATCTTAATTGTAATGTTTGATATTTATAAATTAGGCTTAAGTTAATCTCATTAAATTATTTAAATGAAAGAAGGAATTTTCCCGGTAAAAAATTTTTAGTTTCTAAGTATTTTTTTATTAAAAGTAAATTTTTGTCTTGTTCTTAAAGAATGCCAATGCATTTTGAAAAAATTTATTTTAGATCCAACTTTGATTCCGGATTCAGATTTTTAAACTTTTTTTGTGTATTTAAAAATTGTTTAAGAACTTTTTTTTTTGATATGGAAATTGAGAAAAAAATCACTCAAAAATGTCAAAATATGCATTTAAAACCTTAATATGCCAAAATATGAATTTGTTAAAAGTAAGTAAATCTTTATTGAGTCTTTTAAAACATATGTTAAGATACAAAGCGACAGTATCACAAAAGTATATGCTCTTAGAACTATATTCGTATTGTTTTAATATACAATGAAAGATTAAAGCTACGCGCTAAACAGGAATTGGTTGTGTATAAAAGTAAAACATATTGTAAACGTATTTAACAATAATGTTTGCTCGCGACATTAACAGTGACTGACAGTGTGAAATCTGTTAAAAATAAAAAAAAAACACTTAAAAAATAATTAACAATTATATTAACTAACAGGACACTATCTAACGGTGTGTTACTATGAGGACATCACAGATTAATCGGATAAGTCGAGATGTATTAATAAAATACAAGTAAGCATTTACAAATACAGAAATCATATAATTATAAAATATATAAATTTAAATTACATGTAAATAAATACAATAACAATTAAAAACAGGTTAAAAGTATCACATATGCGTATTTTCAGCCCCTACGTGAGCCAGGAGTGGACTCGGTAAAAAATTCAGGTAGATGTATTGCGGTTGTGGGAGCCTCGTGCTGGATACCAATAGGAGATAAATAACCAGGAGAGGTCCAATTAACATTCTTTTCATACTCAAATATATCGTTTAAGAGGTTGTTGTCATGAGATTTAAAGTTATCCACAAATCGCCTTTGTAGAGAAAGCGCATATGAACAAAATGGGACCACTGAGGGAAAACCTGCTGTAGATTTTGCATTTGAATGTCGTTTGTTGTATGATGAGAAATTCATATTGATATATTTCCTTATTATCGTCCTCCAAAAACTTCAAATTTCTTAGCCACAGTAGGAAAAATGGTAAACAATATTGGGAAAGCATACGTCAAAATTGATCTGATGGCTACCTTGTACAGTAGTAGTTTTGCATTTGTACCAAAATATGACAAAAACAAATCGATGCCATTTTTACGCAGATAAAATGAAACGGACAGATAATAGGTCGACATCGTTCTTAGACTATCGATGCATTTGCATGAAAATCGCATTACTACACACTACTAAAAAGCAGAAGAAAAGCGAATACTATTTAAGTGAATTTTTGATTTAAAATTTTTTATTTAACACTGCAGCGGCTGTTGCGGGGTATTAATTCTGGCAATATAAAGTTAAATTGGACCAAATTTCATCACATTTTATCAGGCCTATCTACCCTTTGTATGGGACCTACATAGAGAGACGTTTATTTTCTAAAGTAATCAATTTCGTTTCTTAAAACAAGAAAATCCTAAGTCCAAACATAATTTAATGACTTTCTTTAACTTATTTTGTTCGTATTTAGTACAAAATTTCTTAAAAAAAGGAAAATTTTCTCATGATCAAAAATTTCTTAAAACAAGAAATACAAAAGTAGCTTGTTTTTATCAAGAGTATGAAAGAAATTTTTAAATATAAACGAATTTCTTGCATCAAGTAGCAAATGCTAGGGATTTCTTTAAATTTTTCAGAAACTACTCAAGTACAAAGAAATGTTTAATTCAATTAATTTTTATTTCAATCGACATGTTAAGCAAATCAATCAAAAGTTTCTTTTTTTTAATGTGTGAAAACAGCACATTAGTTTTCTTAAACTACCCAATAAAAAATTCGACTACAAAATAATGTGTTAAGTAATCAGAAAAACTTAAAAGCACTACTTACAAATTTACTGAAAGAACCAATGAATTTTACATGGGATTTCCCAAACTGAACGCATTTAAAAGTAAGTCATTATTTTTTTTAACTACATACATCCAGAAATAAGTCGTTAAAGAAGTTGTTATAGAATCAGTTATAGAAAAAAGCTACTAAATAATGAGTGAGAAAAGCTGTAAATTTTGAAAAAATAAGCGAAGTTTTTACTGGATAAGCGAAGTTTTCACTGGGTAACACATGCTACTCGTTTTTACGAAAAAAATGGGTCTTTGCTTCGTATTTTGTAGAATATTAAAGACCGATTTGACGAATTTATCACCAGATTCAGACCGTGATCAAAAAATCATGTCTTTTTTTAATTCCTTTTAAAAGATGCTTCCAAAAACACAACAGGTGCAACCACACCTGTTTTAATAGAATAAATGATTTTTTTACTCTATTTAAGTATATTTAAGGTCGCTTTGAGTCATTACTTTTCGCTTAAACCAAACCACACAAATTTTTACAATAAGAAATTTTTGGCTTGGACGAGAACGGTGCAAAATTTAGTAAATAATTCTTTCCGTGTATGATAAATTTGACAGTGAGATTCAAAGCCATAGGGAACGATTTCAGACAAAATTCTACTACGATTGCATTATTCGTTACGGTTGTAAGCGCATTACAGTGTTTTTCCAGAGTGGGGTTTATATGGTAAATTATGGGCCGATCTTTTGTGTAATCAAACTATGCAATAGCGTTATCCGTTACGGTTTTACGCGTATGAAACGAATTTGTGCAAAATATTTTGGTAATCCGTGCATTCTGCCACCATTTATAATAATTTTTGTAACAATATTATCAATTTTTAAAGGTGCTTGTTCTGAATTCGGATTTATAACTCTAATGGCCATTTTCTCAATGTATCGACAAACTGTCTGTTACTTAATGTCAACATAATTTTATTAGAACAATAAACTGTCCGTTAACGATTTTTGGTTTCTCAATATACCGACAAAACACATTGTTTTCAGTTGGCAACACCTCTCAAAAAACATGTAAAAGTTGAGAGTCAGATCATTGAATTTATCTGTACGGCAAATAAAAGGAAAATAAATAATTGGAAGATGAGTGCTGGATAGCTTTTCGACAGAATAGAAGCAAATAAGACATTGAGAAAACCAAATTTCATTAATGTGCAGTTTTTCGTTGGGGAAAAAGATAATCGTGTAATGAGAAAACGACCATTATCCTTCTAAACCGAGCTTGATAGATTTCAATCAAAAACCTGCTTCAGATAATTAGAAGCAATTTTAAACCAATATTGTTCATTTCGTTTGAGTTGTGTTTTCAACAAACGGCCAGATGGACGGACATAGCTTAATTGACTTAGTATTGCTCAAGTAAATTGTTTACTAAATTTTTAAACTTCATTTGCACCTTATAACAACCCAGTAAAAACTTCGCTTACTTTTTCAAAATGAATAGCTCCTTTCACTCATTATTTAGTAGCTTTCTTCTATAACTACTTCTACAACAACTTCTATAGTTACTTTTTTCTTGATGTATTAAGGTAAAAAATAATGACTTACAATAAAATGCGTTCATTTTAGGACATCCCTTGTAAAATTCATTGGTTCTTTCAGTAGAATTGTAAGTAGTCATTTAAAGGTTTTCTAATTGCTCAACACATTATTTTGTAGACGAAGTTTTTACTGGGAAATGAACCGTTTATTTCAGAAACCCGTCGAGTGTACTTGTTTAAATCATCGGAAAACTAAAAAAAAAACATTCTTATTGATAAATCAGTAAAGGGTTTCTGCACTAAACATAAGTTGAGAAACAAAATACACCCTTAAAAGGCTTGACACTAGACGGCTTCCCGCAAAAGACGTTTTGACTAAATAAGACCCTGCATAATATATTACAATATTATTTTTGAAACGTGTAAAACGATTCAAGTAACATTTTTCCATTAAGGACAACATCGTCGTTATCGATAAAATAGCTAATTATCTTTTAGCAACCACCCAACGAAATGTTTACAATTAAGTTGTAACTTTATCGCTAGTTAAAGATTTTCGTGACTTCTTTAATCTAATTATAATAATTTGGTTTAAGGCATTTAAAAAAAAACTGCAACTTATAGGAATTTTTTCCCAGCCAAACAGTATTGACAGGAGCTTAAAAAAAGAAGCTTTATTGACTTAAAAAAATGCCAGAGAAAGCTAGACACTTTCTAAAAAAAAGTTTAAAAAAGGCTAAGATATTTTTAATTAAGATTTTATGTTTTTGTTTTTTAATTTTAAATAAAAAATTAGCAACAACGTTAATAAAATTCATAAAAGTTAATAAAAATAAAAAGATAGCAAGCAAAAAATAGAATCGTTAACAACGAATGCTTATAGACAAATATAAAGGGTGTTTTTTTATAGTGTCATAACTTTCAGTTGGGTTCATTTCTTTATTTGAGCACCCATTTAAGAGCTGATAGTTGCTTTTTGTTTAGTTTGCTTTGAAATTTCATTATGAATCGACTTATACCAGAGCAACGTATGCAAATTGTTCAAATTTGTAATCAAAATAATTTGACAAATGGGCTGAAGCACAAATTAATATTGATTTCGAAATTTAATTTTCCGATGAAGCCCATTTCCACAAGCTTTTGTCGAAACACCAGTACATCCACATAAAATAGTGCGCTTTATGGGCTGGCAGAGGCTTTGGCCCATGTCTTCAAAAACGATGATGGTCAGAATGGGAAAATTTTTTGGAAATTGGTGTTGAATTAAATTTCTGACATATATTTTGAATTTGTTAATGATTTAATAGAGTTTACATAAAAATATATAAGATGTTTGAATTTATTATAAGAACCTTTATATGCGAGCGAAGTATATGAAGGTACAATTAATTGTAAACACACTATCTTTGAGTATCGTAAAGTTATACCGTTTGACGAAGGTTAAGCAAACCGCTTTCAAGTTTTTGTAATGAATGTATGGTTAGTCGCACGATAAGATAATTTTTTGAAATTTTTTTTGTAAAGCAACAATTTTTTAAATACACATTCGTGCATTCAAAACCATCAAAAACGTCATTTACTATTTTATACAAATCGTTGCTGAACAGAAAGTACACGAAATTTTGTTAAAATATCAGGAACTTTTCTGTTTAAAAGACTAAAGGAAAATATTTGAAATAGTTTAGGAATAAATGTTGCTTTAATTTTAAATAAAGCTTAAATATCAATATAACATAATTACACATTTTCTTAGTCTAAAGCTTTTTGTAATTTTATTATTAAAATAATTTATATGTATAATTTCAACCATCTGTTTTGTTTTACATTCTAATGCATAAATAATCAAAAAGATTTGAAGTATACTTTAGGGGTTTTTTACCTGTCTAGCATTCTACAAATGGTTTCGTATTTATTTTGACGTATACATACGTTAGAATGCTTGTTTGGATTAAATTGTTTAAAAGTTTAATTACCTGTTTTTTTTTTTTTAATAAAGGAAATTATATGAAAACAAAATTGTATAATAAACTTTTTTTAATATTTAACGATTTTAAAATTTTTTGTGTTAAAAAATTTTTAGTTAATGTTTAGACTTCCATGTTAAGTAGTTCTGAAAATATAAATTTTTGCCTTTTAATTTTGGTTATCAGTTAAAAGAAGAACAACTCTTAAAGAGGCAGAAGGCATTGTTGAATATGGATAAATTAAATAAAATCCGGAAAAATCATGTATGTTCGCAAATTGTGACTACAGAAAAGTTTCTGTAATTTATCGCTACATCTTTGACGAATGAGTTGCAATTTTTTTAACTAAAAATTTCCATTTTTTCAGTAAAAACTTTACCAACTGGGGCACCTGGCATCATAACCTAATATGGGTACACTAAATCCAGTTGTGCTAACCGTTTATCAGGTTAGCTTTTATTTTCGATAGGCTTGCTGGTAGCGAGCTAGTCTATCAGCGTCGGGGTTGAAGAATAGATTCCCGCCAGAGACTCTAGTTTCTTTCCTGTAGACAAGCATAAAGCTTCGCAGGATTAGCTTAGGAAAATAAAAAAAAAATAAAAAAAATATATACCGTTATTTCGAAAATGTAGGAGGTTGCACAACACATCGAGCCCTAACCGCGAAAATAACGTAAGCGACATCATTTTAAATTTTCGTTTTTTTTTAAATAAATTACTTTATTGGCATCACTTGCATCATCTCCTAAAATGTCATGGTCACAGAAGGTACCGTTACGATTTTATAGCTAAAACAATTTGATGAAAAGCGACAAATAGCATACAAAATTTATATGAAATAAAATAAAAAAAACTCTTTTCTGTAAAATTTGATTTTTGGCGCTTACATTATTTTCGTGGTTGAGGGCGATATATTTGCGTAACTCAAAAACGGTTTAGTTCATTGAATAAAATAAAAACCCAGAAATTCCGCAATAAAATTATCTTTAAGTAAAGTTAAACTTTTTTCTTATACGCACAGTCGTTTTCGAAACATACAGGCCTGTTCTGAAAATCACTTTAATTCAAATCACACGTGGCTACTAAAATCACACGTGTGATATTTTAGCGTCCCGTTTTTGTGTGTTTTGGTGTTCTTCAATTGCAAAAAGCACACCGAGAAACACAACAACGATATGACTATCAAAACACCACAAAATCACATTGTGATATCAAAAGCACGTGATTTGAAATCAAGTGATTATCAGAATAGGCCCGATAGGCCCTAATTTTGTAAAAATCAAGGGCAACGCCTAAAATTACATTGAAAACAAAAACAAAGTCAAAATATTCCTTAATTTTGTAGTTTCTTTCTACAGAAATTCATATTGAAACGCTGCATAAGTTGTGGCGTTAAATATTACTAAGAAAATGTAACTTTTGTAGAAAGCAACAACAAAATTATGAAACATTTCTGACTTTGTTTTTGCTTTCAGTGCCATATCTGCGTTGCGTTGCGTTTTACACAATTATATCCATAATGTTTTTAAGCAAAATGAAAATAATTAAAAAAAAAACCTTTAGAAAACAAAGTTCCAAACAAAACCAGTTATGAATGATACAAATCCGTCAATGACTTTTTATTTTATTCATAAAAGAGGAACAATTAAACTTTAGAATTTTAAAAAACGCCACATTTGAATGGGAGCACCCATAAAGGACTGCGATAAAGAGCAAGTATGTTTTAAGAGAAACAAATTATGGGAATGAAAAATAAAGTAGAATTTGTCACATGTTTGACCCGTCTTGTGGCATCCTAGGCGCCAAATTTAAGAATTTTATTAAGGCGCATTATTTTTTTATATGCGACCTTCTCCGAGAAAAGGGACCTAGTGTGTGAAAATAAAGTTTTGAGAAAAACTCATTTCATCTTATTCTATACCCTTTTAGGTACCAGAATCCACTCTTAAGTCCAAGCCCGTTTTTTTTTTGACAAACTAGGTCCCTTTTCTCGGACAAGGTCACATATGTAGTTTGACATCTCTCTTTTTAAGAGAGAGTCCCTGTTTTTTTAAGAAGTCAAACTACAAACTACGAAACAAAATAATCATGAGGAAACCATGAGTGAATTTACGAAGAATATAAACTTAAAATATTTGAATAAATTTTTATTTAAAATTATTGTCCAATTCACAAGCTCGCATTATCGTCGTATTCGTTGTCTTATCGTATAATAATACAATGTTTTAATTTTGTTGTAAGCAGTTTTCAAACAAGAGTGTTAACGATTGATTTTTTATGTTTTAAGAAATGTTTTACTTATACCTGGGCTGAAAATAATCAATTTATTTGGTGGATTTGTAAAAATATCTTTAGAATATGTTAACTAACACCAAAAATTCTTCTCACTGGTTAATGTATGTTTAAGTCATTTTATTTGATTTTTTTAACTCTTTTAATTAATAGTTTTTATCAGCGTTAAAAAAGCTGCAGTTGAGATGTACATGTATTATTAAAAAAAAAAATCGGAAAAAAACACAACGTCCCATCTTCGTTAACTTCGGTATTTATTAAAAGTTTCAGTCTGTCAAACGAAACACTTCCGAACATGTCGAGTGCCGATGTTCTTTGTTGTTTTCAGCTTTTCGTTTTTTGCTTTTGCCTTCACTACGACTGTTTTCATTCAATGAATCAGAAGTAAAGGGAACGGTTTATTTTCGTCCAATGAAAAATCAGAAAGTGGAAGAAAAAGCAATTTTTGATTTTAACTGCAGCTTTTTAAACCCTGGTTTTCATCAATTAATATTAGTCGCCTTTTTAACCCAAATTGAAACTTCCATACCTGGCTTAACCCTTAAGTGTACACCTGAACCTGGCCATGCATTTTTTTGAATTTTTTCCAGTTTTTTTTCATATAATCATTAAATATATGAGAACGAAACTTTGTGTATTCCTCAATCAAAGTGGTTTTTACAATAAAATGAGAAAAAAGTTTAAATTTAAAACCGTGGGCAATTGGTATACAAATTTTGTGCTTAAGCCATACTTATAACTCAATACATATAAAAGTAGTCCCAGCCAAGTCCAGGGGTTCGTTAGTATGAGTTTTTTCTATAGCCACAAAATATTCTATTTAAAATACAAGTGGTCTCAGATGGCAGTTTGTGCCACACAAATTAAGTGTCTACTTAGGAGTTAATTTCATGGACTCGAATAATGTAAATAGCAAATAATAAAGGAGAAGAAATAAAATAAAACTATAGTGAAGTAAAAAATTATTACTTAAATTAATGAATTTCCTTTTTTAGAGTCTGATAGACTAGCTCACTACCAACTAACCTACTGGGGCACTAGAATTTGGCAAAAAAGACTTAAGTAATATTTTAATAAAACTGGCAAAATAAAATAATTAATAAATAAAATAAATAATTACAACCACAATTTAGAGTTGACAAAAAATCAACCAATTGTAGTCGGGACTGTAAGAAAATATAAGCTCACTGTTATTGTTGTTGTTTTTGTTTAAGCTTTAATATTGTTACAAGTAAAACTGGGTTTTATAATTCTTATTCGCTTAACAGTTCTATTTCTATAATATCTTTAGTTTTTCTAAAATCTTTTGATGAAGTTTGCTGACGATCTGGCCTATGCAAGAATAAATTTCGGTTTATCAATAGTTTGAAATGGGAATTTAGCACATTTAAACGAAACCTTGTTAAAAATATTCATACTGAACAGCTTTAAAAAATATACTTCCTTTTCATGAATGCCATGTAACAACCCATATTACACTTGTCGACATACACTACATTATTTATGTATTTCTTCCATTACAGGATATTGTACCAATGGAACAAATAAGCTCAATGGTTTCTAATGGTGGTGGCAGTGTAACAATGCAACGCGATGATGACTATAGAAAACGCATTATGCACAGTGAGTATGAAATTTAAATAAAACCCACAGACACCGTCACCCACAAGCCCAAATGGAAACAGCGGAAATGGGGAAAAATCAAATAGAATTAATAAATGAAAATAATGAAAGAAGAAGTAGAGAGAAAAACTAAGAAGAAATAGGTCAAAGTTTAATAACAACTGATTTAACTTTTGCACATTTGGGCAAAAAATAAAAGATTATTTTTGTTTTTTATATTATAATGATCGTTTTACCTAAATGCATGGGTGAGATAAAATTTATGAAATTTTCCTAATGATTTTTGAAAGGCAAAGAAAAATGTAAATAATTTGGAATTGAGGTCAATTAGAGAGAGACTTTCGTTAAGGTTTTTTTTTATAATATGTGATTTTTTATTAAGTAAAGTGTTAAAGACTTTGTTCAAAATTTTGTTAATATACCTAAATTTTTAATCACCCTCGTTTAATGGTCTGCTAATTAGGATTAATTTAATTTGGCATTAGATAGCGGTCATATTTTTGAAGTAGTGACGTTGTGAGTAATCACAACACCTAGTCTGCAACAAACAAGAAATGCTTAACATTAATACTGACATGAAATAATTGTTTAGCATAGACTTATCATGTCAGAGTTTTTTTCATATTTTAACAACTGTTTTATAACTGTTTGGGTGAAAATGGCGGTTACCTGGTTCTGTATGAATGCACTGGGTAAACTGTGGCACAATCGAGCGTTGTCCGGGGACCTCAAGCAATAACTGGTTGCGGAAGGTCGTGCCTCGTTTACATACTTATAAACGTGGTATTCAAAATCAACCCTTATTTTTTGTGGCTCACTGGAATTTGAATTTGCAGTTCTTTTAAATTAAAAATCACTTTTTCTTTTAAATTAATTTTATTTTTATACTTTTTATTTGATTGCCGGCGTCTCGCTGGTTAGAAGTTTTATAAAACAGTAAATAAAAAAACAAAGGGCGACAACTCACCACACTACATGCTCCGTTCTACACGATGGGACGACAGTCGTGGTCCACACGGACAAACAAAAATATATGTTTACACCAGCCAGACGCCAACAATAACATAAAATGACGTATAAGCGTGATAGCATTAATTTTGTTGCTGTTTTTTTTATAACAGAAATTTCATTCGGTAAGCTTTAACATTAACATGAGTACGGTACTCTACTTTCTAACATATTTAAAAGTTAATATTAAGTCTAAACATTATATTTTAACAGCGATTCATGTCTGTTGTGAACTGAGTGCTATGGATTGATATTGCGATAAAAAAGAAAATTTTAAAAATTTTAAAAATGTTTACAAATTTAAAACCAGCCCCAAGTTTTATCAAAAAATCTATTTCAGCGGTGAGGTCTGCTTTTGGATACGTCAGCACAGAAAATTTTAAATTCTAGACGAAACCAATACACATGAGATACACAGACAGTACTGCTTTCCAAAAAAATCACTATTTTTGGTGTAAAATTTAGGCTAGCAACGTCATAAATCCGTATTTCTTTGAAAATGAGGTTGGCGGGGCCACTACAGATAACGACGAGCTCAATAATAGCCAGTTTATTTTGGCCTGAATTAAATAATAGAAATAAAGGTTATGATTATGTTACGTGAAACTAATTTGAAATGGCCACCGATATCGTTTTATGTTGGGATTGCAGGTCCTCAAAGCCGTTATTACCTACGACATCGGTCAAACTCAGCTTGACTTACGCGTCAGAGTCATAGTAAACTAGATATTCCAAATGCGCACTACCCATCAAAGGCGCAACGGACATTTTCAAGATGTTAAATTCCATACATAATTGCTTCGTCCTTTCGTCCTTTCAAACGAATAAACAATTTCGATAATATCTCACACATTCTTTGTATTATTTAAAATTAAAGATAGGAAGAGCTTAATGAAAGACCCTTTAGTTTAGTTTTATTTTTTTTTTCAAAAAAAAATATTTTAATTAAAAAAGGTTAACTGGTAATATAAAAAAAATTCTTATCAACATAATGTTAAAATATGCAGATTTTAAATTTTGATGATTCGAAAATCAATCAAAGCCAACCATAAAATTAACGTATTTTATTTTGGCAATCTATTGGAAAATAACGAGAAAACCACTTTCAATAAAAACTAGCAAACATTTAAAATACTGTAAGCCTCAATTTAAATTCTGTTTGAAACCGCTTTAGAACGCTTTCAAAGGATCATAAAATGCACAAGTTTGTTGTTGTTTTTTGTAGCAAAACAAGTTGATAATGTTCATATTACCAGCTAGTCCAGTGTTTCAAATAAAACACATTATTTACAAAAACAAATTTTAGTTTTTCAATATAAATATGCGAAAGAAATGTTCTTGTCGACATCGTGGGAATGGGCCTTAGTTTTTCCCCCCTTTTTATTAAAAAAAAAAGGACTTTAAAACACATTCTAATTTATCTCTTTCAATGTTTCTTTTAATTTCAATTTTACAAAACAAATGCACGCAAACACATACGCCCGTATGACAACACACATCCATTAACAACAAAATGCTGTATACGAAAAATTGGATTTTTACTTTACAAAATTAAAATTAACAAAAAAAAAACCATACTAACAACAACAACTCGATAAAATGTCAAATGCCAATTCATCACATTTGCTGCTGCATCTCCTGACATCAACATGTTGGTAAATGGATGTGGATAAATGGATTTTTGAAATGAAAATTATAAAAAAAACAACAATAACAACATCTACAACATTAATGCAACTTTATCCAACAATATTCAATTATAATAACAACATTTTAAACACACATCAGTGCGTTCCATGGGTGAGTAGATAAAGTTTGATATGTTTATGTATGTAGAAATAAATATAGAGGGTATTTCAATTAACATGTATTTAAGTGCATATGTATAAGAATTAATATCGATGAATACGCAAAGAAAAAATATGCGTGTTTCCCTATGGTCACGATTAAATCAGTCATTTATATGGCTTCCACAACCATATTGTGGAAACTTGCAGTAATTTTATGGTTACTGCAACACAATTATGTATAAATATATATAAATAATTGTTTGGTTATTGACACAATACTGACATGTTGCTGAGGTTTGAAACAAAAATGCATGGGTCAAAAAATGTGGCGGTAGGACGAGGTGAAAGGGACGCTTATCGAACTCAAAGAGGGGGGAAAAAAGCAAAAAATTAAAATAAACTCCATAACTTCCCCAGAGGCACATCTAGATGGGTAAAGTGTAGGAAAGACCCCTCTAAATTTAACGTTAATTATCCGTAAACGTTTTTCGTCCTTTCTTTCGGCTGACTGGCTGTCTGTCCATGTATACTTTGTAATTTTAGAGAAAATGTATTAATCTTTGGTACATTTCATTATATAAAATGTAAAAGGGATTATAATCACTTTAAAACAATTTTCAGGAGAGAAAAAAACTTAATCACAGGCCAACTACACAGAAAAAATTAAAAATTGTCTCTTATCACTAAATTTATTCCAAATTCATAGAATCAAGCAACCCCATGTGTTAATTTTGCACATATTACCAAAATGATTATATTGATTACTAAAAATTGTAAAAATTTAATATTTTGAATATTTTTGTTTTTTCAATAATACGAAGCGAATCTTTTAGAAAGGAGTGCAGAGTAGGGATGCCAATCCCGATTCCGAAAATCCCGGCATTTTCGGGATTTAGTGAATTCCGAATCCCGGGATTTAAATTTTTTAATCCCGGGATTTTCGGGATTTTGTCAATCCCGAAATTGTTAACTTAATTTTTTTGTTTTACCTTTTTTTATAAAAACAAATTCATTATGACATTCCCCATGAGAGGATAGGGAACACAATATTGATCTTTAATATTTATTTGATTAATTCTGTTAATACTGTCATTGAAAACGTAAGAAAATAGTTACACTTTGTTATTATTTTCAAGCGTGTTCAATAATTATAAAAAAATTTTAAGGTGAAAAGTGCTGAAAATAAAGAAACAAGAAGATTTATTAAAGAAAAAAATGTTGTTGAAATGCACAAAACAATTCACTGGTGCACCAAATACAAAATTTAAGCTTTACTCTTTACAGGGTTAAGATTATTAAAGTGTTTTCCGAGAGTTGAACCTACGGTAATTAATAGAGCGATTTCACAATATTAAGGAATGTATTTTATACACTACAAAATTCCTACCGCAAGTAGTGGTGGTTTTTGTTAAAATAAGATTTTAATGGTTAACTAAATAAATTGATTTTTTTAGTTAATTTCGAATTCAAATTTCAATTATTTATTTTAATTCATTTAATAAAATTTTAATAGAATCTTACAAATAAATCAACTTCTATGTTGCGTTGTTCAATTAGAATATTAATTATTTGTTTTATTAAGCTTGAATGAACTGAGGTAATTGAATCAAATATAGCTTTTATGGTAATTATTTTTTTATTGAATCAAGTAACACATTGTTTAAAATCGTACGTTTTTTTATCATATTTTTTATTAAATTAGTCATTGAATAATAAAAGTAAAAATTTAAAATTTTTACAAATTTTAGTAATATTTAACTTTAAAATAATACATGAATTATAAAACCTTCGTTTGTAAACTTCTTTTAAATACGTTTTTATTTAATAAATATCTATAAAAAGCATTTATCTCTTAATTTTCAAAAATCCCGAATCCCGAAAAATCCCGATATCCCGTAAAATCCCGGGATCCCGTAAAATCCCGGGATACCGAAAAATACCGGGATCCCGGGATTTGATATTTTGTAATCCCGAATCCCGGGATTTGTGAAAACCAGTCCCGATTGGCATCCCTAGTGCAGAGGCATTCAAACAGTCCAGTTCTATATAAAACATTCATAGCGTATGAGTGATATATTTTTGTAAATGTACATATTTATAATTTATTTATTAAGAGGAACACAGTGCGTATGAGTTATAGAATTCAATTAATGACCATTAAAAAAAAGTGTAGCATACTTTTCAACAAGCATATGTTTTTACTGAACGTATGATTAATATTTATCTCTAAAAAAACAAGAAGGTTCTTCCTAATTCGAGTTTCTTTTTTCACGCACTTTTTGGATTCCCGTTAAAACGGCGACAAATCTTATTTCCGGATTTTTAATTTATTAATTTGCTTATTTCTTTCTGGCTAGTATGCCTCAAATAATGAAAATTATCTATTCTAAAATAAAAAAAAAAAAAAAATATTTTAAGACCCTTAAAGCGGCTCATACACTTGCAATAAAATTGTTCAATTTTACGTATTGTACAATTATATCGCTAATTTGTGTGTCATATTCGAAGGTTGCACAAAATATTGGCAACAATCAAAAGTCTTTTAATTTTTATTGCACAACGAAAAGAAAGTGAAATGTGTTGGCAACATTGCACAATGCTGTTTATGTTATTCCTATAGGTTATGTTCACCTTTTTATTGAATGCGACTTATTGCATAATATAGGACAAAATGGTAATAATATGGCGAATATCATATACAATAATATTGCAAGTGTATGAGCCACTTAAGAGTTTATTTTCGATGCCAGTAGTATCTCAGAAATCAATATACGTTAAAACATTTTCAGTTTTAAAGATCATTTGCATAAATATTTAATATTTAATAAAGGTTTACAAAACAAATTGTTTATGGAAATTTCCCTTAATAAACGTTTATTAAATTTAATAATCGTTTATGAATACGGGGGTTGAAGTCTTAGGGGTATATAATTTCTGGAAGGGCGAATAGGAACTGAATGCTCAACATTAGAAAGTAGGAATTCTGACACAATTTCACCGCTAAACAAATTCAGCATGAAGGTGAATTTATATTTATTATATTAAATAAAATTTTTTTACAGTTTTATATTCTTAATCAGCACTGTTATATCAAGGTTGACTAACTTTTTCAATCCATGTGAACAATTTTTTATTCTGGGTCCTTCAGCAATTCTAAGATGATTTAGCCACTTGGATGTAATATTTTTGATTGAATTCCAGCAGAATCGTTTCAGCAGGAAAATAGTTATTCACCCAAATGTGGAACTACCTCTCTAAAACTCGAAAAAAACTAACATAAATTTGGGGTGAAATTCACTAATTGCCATTAAATTTCAACAACCCCGTTTTATATTTCACATCACCAAATTTCGTAAAGGTAGGTCCATATCTTAGCTGCGGCCCCATGCTAGGGCTACTCTCGGATATCATGTAAGTATGACTAAAAGCGTAACGAATAATGCTTTTGTGGTGCAATTAAGAATAACCTTCTTTAATAACACTCGAGAAGCCCCCATATAAAACATAAACTCGGATAACACTCGGACAAGAAATAACAGTTTGTGACGAAAGATATTTAATACGGAGAACTAGCTCTCTACTTAGGTTCAACAGGGACTAGATTAGGACAGTAGTATCGGTTGTGACTAGGCACTGGCCGGTGGGGAATCATGCTGGGGGAATGGGTCTAGAATTCAACAACTACTGTAGAAGTTGTCAGAACGAGGAAGAAGAGGAGACTGTGCTTCACTTTCCCGGCCAATGCCCTGGGTTGCGGGGCATCAGGAGAAAATATCTTGGGGAACCGCTGTTTGCCTGCTTGGGGGAATCTATTCGGGATAGAAGTTAGATCGCGTCCTTGCACAAAAAAAATTAAAAATTCTCTCTAATCACCAAACTTATACCAAATTTATTGAATCAAGAAAACCATTTCTTGATTTTGCACCTTTTTCCAAAATGATTAATAGATCACTTAAAATTTACAATTTTGAGAATATTTTTTTCTTTTAATAAATGTTAAAAAAACTTCCATGATTGCCCATGGGTCCCAAGTGAGGAACACTTTTAGAACTTATCTGTCAATACTGAAGTGTAGGGTATTATGTTGTCAGGCTTGATTGACTATACTTTTCTTATTGTTTTAAAAGAACAAAAACGAAATCAGTATTTCGAAACCGTTTTTAAAATTTGTCGAAGAATTTAAAACACTATTCCCTCTATTCGAGTTTTGCTAGTTAAGCTGCTGTTCGGATTTGGTGGCCTGATGAATATTTTGGCTAAAACTTGATTTTTCCAAAAAACGTGCCATTGTTTTCACATCTATATCTCGTCAAATAATTGATTTTTTATTTTTTTCTTTTCGACACAATTGCACCTTTAAACTAGGAGAAAAACAAGTAAAAGTGCTATATTCGGCTGTGCCCTCCACCGACAGTTAGGATATTTCTGGCGTGGGCCCCATATGAGATCTATAAAATATAAATAAGGCTTTATAAAACAGGACGTCAGTATAAAAATTCGGTGTTGACCTGCATATGGTAATTTAATAGCCGACAAGCAGGGAATTTTTTGCTTTTTTAGTTTGAACAAATATATTTGAGAGAAGAATTTAGATTTGATCGGTTGTAGGAAAAATCGCCCAAAGAAAAATGTCCCAAAAAAAAAATGAAAAATCTCCAAAAAAAATAGCATGTAAAATTGGGCCTAAATTCATATGAAAAATTACCCAAATTTTTTGGGCTATTTTTCGTAATTGTTGGGTGATATTTCGTTTTTATAAATTTTGTGATTTTTCATTGTGAAAAATCACCCAAAACTGTTGTATGAAAAATGGACCATTATTTTCGGGCATTTTTCATTTTTTAAATTTCGTCAATATCTTACATTATCAATAACGGCTCAGCGAATAAAGGCCTAACGAACTAACGCCTAATTTTTCAAAATGAAAGAATGCCTAAACAAGAACGCCTAAGAAGAAAGTGAAAGAACGTCTAACTTTAAAAATGAAGGAAAGTCTAATTATAAAAATGAAAGAAAGTCTAAATTGTTAGGGTTTCTTTCATTATGAATTAACACTTAATGAAAGAAAACCTAACAACTGGAATTAAAATGCTGAAAATATATTTTGAAAGGAAAAAATGTATTTTTAAATTATATTTAACTATAAGTTATGTAAATACAGTTAAATTTTCAACAACTATAGCTCTACATAGCGGACATTTGAAAAAATTTTTACCTGCGTTAGCTTTTAGTTCATTACAACAGTTCAAGCAAATTTTTAAATGCCGACATGGCAAAAGTAATATATTTGGCTTTGAAACCAAACACACTATGCACATCGCAGTATCAGTTTCGCCAAAATAATGACTTGGTATGTTTGGATCAACAGTATCGTCGTCATCATCATTTTCATCTTCGCTATCATTATCGTCCTCGTTATCACTGTTATGCCCATTTGTTTCAAATATGTCCTCATCTCGTTCAAATTGCAAAAACATTTGTCTAACCGTAAATACAACTGTTAGTTTTCAATGAATTCACGCATAATAGTAATAAAAATCACACTTTTAGCAAAATGAAAAATCGCCTAACATTAATGAAAGAAAGCCTAACAATCAAAAATGAATAAATATCTAATTAGGCGTTTTTTCATTTTTGATTGTTAGGCTTTCTTTCATTATGAAAAATCACCTAACAATTTTAATGAAGGAATGCCTAAAATATTAGACATTCTTTCATAATAAACAACCGCTAATTCCTATATAATTTTTTGTTGCAATTTTTAGGCATTATTTCATTTTTTTTTTAGGCGTTAGTTCGTTAGGCCTTTATTCGCTGAGCCATCAATAACGCCAAAAATGTTTTCCGAAAATGAGACATAAAGCCATAATTTTTTAAGGATTTTCTCCTCTTTGATAAAACAAGTACCGGCTTCGCTAACTAAAGCTTCTCTTTTCAGACGGCCTTCGGCCGGGCGCAAGGTATTTCTCCTCTATGGTATAACAAACACCGGCTTCGCTAACTA
Source organism: Pollenia labialis (assembly GCA_949318255.1). NCBI lineage: Eukaryota > Metazoa > Arthropoda > Insecta > Diptera > Polleniidae > Pollenia > Pollenia labialis. The sequence continues at coordinate 117,136,347 of OX439140.1, forward strand.
AAGCTTCTCTGCACATATTGAGTCTTAATGGCATATGCCATAATGTCTCAATGGAATGGGACTTAACGCCATATGGCTTTATGTCCTATGGCTTTATACACCCTACCTAAAAACTTAAATTTGTATGAAACTAAATTTATATGAATAATAAACACTTTTTTGCAAATTGGGTAATTTTTAATTTTTTTTTTTTTTTTTTTAAATTCTTTTCTGCTTTTTGGGTCATTTTTAATTTTTTTTTTTGCACTTTTTCGTTTCTTTTGGGCAAAATTTAATTTTTAATTTTTTGGGTAATTTTTCATGTTCTATTGGGCGATTCTTCATTTGGGCGATTTTTAATTTTTTTTTTTTGGGCCATTTTTCTTTGGGCGATTTTTCATACAGCCATTTGATCCGTCGTAAATTATGAAACAATCTTCACAAAATTCTGTAGAGAGTTTTCTGGTTTTAAGAACCCTAAACTAGAAAAAATTCAATATATTAGTGAATTTTGTTATAGCGATTTATTTCATTTTAGCGAAAATTTAAAAAAGGTCATAAAATTCGAATAGCATTTTAACTTGAAAACCCCAAAGAGTTTTAATAAGAATGAAACAAATTATCTTTTATTTTCACAAAATTAAAGCCTGCATAAGGAAACTTTATAAGATATTAAGGGTTTGGTTAGTTTCGATAAGTAATTCGATGTATTTTATACGAAAAGGAGTTTGCAGTCGATGACTTTTAAAATTAGTTTTATTCTTCAAAAAGATGTCTTAAAATTTTATATACAATTACTTTGCTTAGTTTATCGAGCAATTGTAACATGGTGCACTATTCAATCTGTTGTAGGGAACTAGACCAGATTCACGGGCGGGAATTATACTGGCAACCTTCATAGACAGATCGACTAGCCTGATATTTAACTATCCAAGCGTGGCCCTGATTTAATTTTAAAATTTGATTTTTCCCATCTGTAAAAAAAACACTTTTAATTATTATATTGCCAAATAATGCAGTAACACCAGCATATAAAACATTTAAATAATTTTCATTCCATTTTTCCTCTTTGCTTGTTTAATTTCATTTAAAAGAACGCCACATCTCATTGGTGTTCTTTTATTTTTTAAATTATTTTTTTTGCTCAGTCCATCCTTGAATAATAATGAGATGCATTTCTTTGTTTTTTTTTTTTTTTTTTTTTTGTTAATTTCATTCTTTTATGCATTTCATTTTATTCACCCAGTTAGTCGGGCAAACAAGCTGGCAGGCAGTCATTCTTTTTGTAGATGACTTTCAATAAGTATGTCAAAAACACAGGCATTACTCAATTCAACATTTAAGTATTTCAAAATTGAAATTTCAAAAATACAATGAATATTTTACTAAGATGATGATGGCATTGGAAATAAGCATTTAATGTTTAGAAAAAAAGTTAACTAAAGAGGAAGAAAAAAGCAAAAGAAGCAAAAAATTTTCATTTTTTGCAATCTCTTTCTTTTTTTTTTTTTTTTGTCCGACTTGATTTCCTTTTGTTTGAATTTTTAGCACATTTGCTATTTGTTTTAATAAAATTGGTAAAAGAAAAATAAAACAAAGATTCGCTGAAGAAAATGTTGCCGAAGAACAGACGTTTATTTTAGCAACAAACGACATTTGTCATATCAGGATGCTACACACACAAACACACAGATACCAATATTTGCACATATTTTACAGGGTTTGTTGCATTTATCTTTTTTCCTTTATTTCAAAACTCTCACTCACCCTTTGCGACCTTTAGGGCTATTTTTCATTTTTATGGTCGTTTTCTTATAACTTTTTTTTTTGTAGCAAAAAAAATATGTAACGATGAAAATAAAACCTAAAAAGTACAATGAACTCATTTTTTATTTTTTGCTATCGGCCAATATAAATTTTTTTAGTTTGTTAGTCACTCAGTCTGTGTTTTATCATTTTGTGATTCCCTCAATTTCATTGTTCCTTTTTTCGATAGCCACAACTACATAATCAAAATTTAACCAGAAGGTATAAGAAGTTTTGGGTTGAAATTTCATAGTTTAAATGAAACAAAAATTTCACATTATGTGATTCTGGTTTTTTTTAAATAATGCTGACATTGCAATTCTATAAATAAAAAAAAGTTTATTTCTAACCTTATCCGTTATCTACGAAAATAAAGTTTATAGTATGAAAATTCTAAATAGAAAATTGTATGAATCCCATTATGGAAACAAAAGAAAAGCAAATGTAGGCTTTAAAAGTAGGTTACAATTAAAATTATTAACCTTAACAACAATAACCGTAAATCAAGACCTTAACAAAAAACGTCGTTATACGACCAAGCAGCTTTGCACTAAATTCCCAGCAAGCATTTGAAGTTAAAATGTTTTAAAACAACCCTGCGGGAAACTTGTGTCAATTGGTCCAACAGACTGGTCCTGGGATTTGTGAAAATAGAACAAGTACAAAAAAAATGGACTCATGGCCAATGAAAGAAGAACCAATCCCTTAACTGGTTTATGAAGACCAAAAGGTCGAAAAAGTAATGCATTACAGTACAGTCTTCACCGGTGCTGTGGCAGATTTTTTGGTACTTTTTGAAATTTGATTCTTGAGTTTAATTCTAGGACTTGTTTAATTGAAATAATACTATTGAAATAATACGAGAATAGATCTGTGATTGGCCAAATGGTGTCAATTGACCCCCTCCCATGACAACCCAATGTTAAAGTGATTTGTTTTATTCATATAAAGTGTTAACACTAGAACCGGTCTCTACCACCAAAAACCTATCTCCGGACTACTTTGCTTTCGCTTCCCTCTAGGTAATTAACATCCTAAGTATTCCCTTCCCTTTTTCTGATTGCAAATACGACGTAAGCCGATTTCATTTCATACTTGGAAAAAAAATGTATATACGATTTCAAAGACGGCTTTAAATAGGATCGTAAGTAACGAACTAAAACAGAATATTATCTAAATACATTTTTTTCATTATAATTGAAAGATCTTTGACAATAATGTGTGAAACAAAATATCGGCCAACTACTTGCCACGACTTCGGTGGCATACCTCTTTCCGATAATCCATACTTTTAATGAGTCTGCGCAATAATTGAGGTTCAATGTCGTTAATGTTCCGAATAACCTCATCCATTAGCTCCTGAGTTATTCTTGGCCTATTGAAATACACTTTTTTTTCAATTTCCTTAAAGAAATAAGTCCAACGGTGTCAAATCACACGATCTTGTAGGCCAATTAACATCGCCATGACGTGAGATAACACGGCCATTTTTAGCGCAAACGAGTCATATTTTGTTAGCTATGTGGCAAGTGGCACCATCCTGTTGGTACAACATATTTTCCAGCTCCATACTCTCAATTTCTGGCCACAAGAAGTCCATTTTTATCTAGCGGTAGCGAACGCCATTCATGGTAACAGCTTGGCCGACCTCATTTTCAAAGAAGTACTGCCCGATGATGCAGAACAAACTGAGCGAGCATACACACACAGAAAAAATTATTGCCGAATTATTTTCAAACAAACGATTGTTTGAAATTTTTTTTAATTTCTACAAATTTTTTTACTGATTCAATTAATATTTTTGTTTGATTTTTATTTAACCAACAAAAATGTTGACAACTTTTCAATAATATAATATACGCGCTATTGGTTTCAATTTTTCATAATTTTGTATGAAATATTTAACGCTCTTTAATGTTGTCGTTTTTTGCATTTTTTATTTGATCGTAAGCAACACTTCTTTATGTGAAATATAAGAACAACAACACAAAACACATACAGTTTATTTTTGGACGCTTTAAAAAAGTAAAACAAGAAGAAAAATGATAAAATAGCGCGACGAGGTTATTAGTAAAATAACAAAAAAAATAGCAGGTAAAAAAGGTTTCATTCTTTTTTAAACAACATAAACAACAACAACATTATAAGAAACAAAATAAATTTTTGGTTGGTTTCAAAGTTGGAAAAAAAAGAATGAAAAACAAAATCCCGTATTCAATTTTTGAAAACTGTTTACTTAAATAGGTACATCAAATACAAAAATAAAATGATGACGAAAAACATATCGAGTCGGTCTGCTGCCGTTGTTTGTTATATTTCTTCTTCTTTAGCCAAGGAAAGGATACAGCAACAGTGAGTGATGAAGAAAAACATTGTGTGTATAACCAAGACTTCGTTCAAAAATTATTCCAACAAAACATGTGTCTCAAAGCCAGCCGCCGCTCTGCTTCTGCCTTCATCTTCTCCTTCAGTGATAGCTTGGGTGCGCGTCATTGCTTGTGCAAAAAATGTTTGTTTGATTCAGCAAAATTATTTGTTTGAAATTAATATGAATTTCAGTAAACTTTTTGTTTGATTCTGTAAATTATTTGTTTGAAAAAATCAGTGTTTCTTTTAGTAAACAAAATGCAAATAAATTGTTTGAATATGCGAAATTGTTTGTAGGACCGATTTCAGACAAAAAATGTTTTGATACTACAAATTTTTTGTTTGAATTCGAAAAATAATTTTTTCTGTGCACGTATGTGTTTTTACATTTATTACTTTGCTGAAATTTGAGCAAAATCCTTCCAAATGTGGACATATTTTTCTATATGCTGATCTAAAAATCACGAATTGCATGAAATGCATTTTGATTAAAACGACCCTTTTCGTAAAAGACTTCAACAATCTTAAGGCACTGCTCAATTTTCGACCTCATCATGAAACAATGAAATGTCAAATTTAGTTGCGCACTTGACGCTAAGGTGTGGCTCACAATTAACTGCGTGCATTATGGTTGGACCACACTTTAGTTAGAAATACGACTCAACTATGGATATTTTAGTAAAGTCGATATTGGGGTACCATTTTCACAAGATCATATCGCACATCTAGTTCAAAAGTGACTCAACTCAAGAAACTAAATTTTTTAGAAATCGCAAAAAAATAGAAACTGGGAATTATTTCCTTCAGAAGGTTACTTTATTTTATATTCAACATTTTATTTTTCGAATTTATTCTATGAGCTAAATTTCAGTTACGTATTTTATAAAGCTTTTTTGTAATAGTTATATTCCTTCAATTTTTCAGAATAGTCTGATACAAGTCTAATGAATACAAACTCCATGAGTGATTTATTTTAGCAAAAGTGTCACAACACGAATTAAGACTATTTAGCACTTAGCTGTACGGGTCTACTACCGTTATATTTTCTGACACAAATAAAATTAGTCCCTTTTTATGAATTGCAACTTTCTTCCAATTGAAACAACAGCAACAACAAAATACACTGATATTTTTTTTATAAACCAGTAGTCCTATTTTTTTAAAATTGCATAGATAATTTATAATGTATAAATATAAATAGGGACCTATCTTTGTTTTAGATTTCTTTAAAAAATGTTCGATTGTTTCAGGGAGGCAGAATTTGCCCGCTAAATCTCCTCATTGTCCAATGGTTGCAGAGTGTTTAACAAACATTAGTAGCAAAACTTTATTTAGTTTATATATAAAGACTTAACATTATGTTACTATGGCATCACACTAACATTATGCTAATAATACATTTTAATTTAACGGATATTTTAACATGAGATTTTTATCTAGAATATTCTGGATAAATATTTTAACATTTTAATACACTAGAATTACCAAAAGCTAATACAATAACAATTTAAACTAACAAACACAAAATAAAATAATAAATGCAATTATTTCTTAACTAAATTTACTTTCATAACAATTTATCACAGTTTAGGGAATTGTGTATAAATCAAAAAAAAAAAATTAAATAGTTTTTAATAATTGCAAAATTTAATAAGGAATATTGCAAAAGAGTGCGAGAATTTGTTTTTAAAATGTTTGCCTTTAATATATTTTATTTAATTAATATTTAATTAAATTTTAGAACTGAAGCGGTTAATCCAAGCGAACTATTGTTATTCAAATTTCAAAAAAACCCCAATACTCCCAAAAAACTCTCGAAAATCCCAAATATTCTTATAATAACATTATGCAACATTTTTGAAGTTAAAGAGTGCAAACTTTTTCGTGTATGAAATTTCTCGAAGTTCTTATCGAAACTTTCCAAACCTTTTTTTGGGTTTTGTTAGTTAAGCTACCGCTCATGAATATTTTGGATAAAACTTGGTTTTTCAGAAGAACATGACATTTTCTCAAGTCTATATCGGGAAAAACAACTGCAATTTTGTTTTCCTGTTTTTACCATTTTTGGCCCATAGCTGCCAAGCCGTAAGAAATTTAGTAAAATAATTTCATTAAAAATTATTCCGTTTAATATCATTCATAATTCCTAGGAACTAGAGTTTTTTATACGGGAATTCCCGGGACAAAAATCCAGGGATACCGCACATTTTTCGGGAAATAAATCCCGGGAAATTTGTGCGGGAAGTTTTGTAATTTTTTTTAAATTTAATTATGGCAACTTTAAGCCGTTAGACAAAAAGGTCTTAGGTCAAAAAACTTATTTTGAGATTCTGATTGGCTTTAATTCAATATTTGTTATTCTCTTTTATTTGGCTTAAATCAATTCAGTCTATCACAACTCCAATCGTTATCATCTGCTCGTAGAAAGAAGTCAATGAAATACACCAAATAAATATTTTTCAATTTAACATAACGAAAAACTACTAGTTTTTGACTTTCTACAGTTTTGCCAAACACCAAAAAAAATATTAATTCATAACCGATAAATAAGGCAATGTTTAGTGCTCTAAAATTTCAAAGAAGAATTATTTATAAAAACGAAAAAAAATTGTTCCCTGCAACTGCATAAAAGATTTTCGGATTATATTCTGTAAGAGATGGTATTGAGCGGGATTTCCCAGAATCCCGGGAAATTGAAAAATAAATCCCGCTTTCCCGGGAACACTAGATTACTGGAAAATGTTTTTTCACGTTTCCCATTGTCGATGTTCGTGATTAAGCGTGTCCCATTGAAACATTTTTAGGTTGCTGGAATTACGAAAACTACATGAGCTCTGATACATGCGTTGGCTATTACACACTACTAAGGAGCAGCAGAGAAGTGAATACGATTGAAGTGAATTTTTAATTTAAGTAAATAAAAACTTAATTTAAATGATTTTGTTATTCGTGCTTAATTCCCAATTTTTATTATTTGATAAAAACACTGAAATTTATTGTTGATGGGATAAGCTTTTTGTATTCCCACGAAAATTATTTTGATAATAAACTGGCAGGTGCACGTAACAACAATAACATGGCTGATGATACAAATGTATCAGAAGCAGGCAGTGACTTTGAGTTTCAAAAAATAGTCTCTACAAGAAAAAGACATCAAAATGAATCGCCCAAGCTATTTTAAAATAAGCGTAAGCAAGTGCAAAATGATGATAAACTTTCTACAAGTAACCGTTGTGCTATGTTTCAAAATAATGATGATGATGATTTTATCAACAATGATGACAATGATGATGACGATCAAGAAGTTGCTGAAACAACGGCAAATATTCCAAAACCACCGCCAATATACACTCCTGATGTTATTGATATTAAGAAAGTAATATAAGTACTAATATATCTAAGGACCAATTCACTTATAAGTCAGTTAAGAATAATCATGTTAGGCTTATGGTTAAACCTGTTGAGTTGTATAGGAAATTAGTCAAACACTTAGATGCTCATCAAATAGGTTTTCATACCTATGAGCTAAAACAGGAACGTTCGTTTAGGGTAGTTGTTAAAGGCCTACACCATTCCACTCCGGTTGCTGATATAAAAGCGGAGTTATTAGCATTAGGACATCAAGTTCGTAGTGTAACAAATGTAAAAAGTCTACGCACCAAGGAACCTTTGCCCATGTTTTATATTGACTTGGATCCTAATCCAAATAATAAAGAAATTTATAACATCAAGCATATAAACTTTGCTATAACAGTTGAAGCCCCAAAGAAAACAATGGCCTTAATACAATGTCACAGATGCCAACTTTTTGGACATACGAAGGCCTACGGCAAAAGGCCTTTTAACTGTGTTAAATGCGGCCTAAATCACCCGACGGCCGATTGTAATTAAAATGCGAATACACCACCTCACTGCTATCACTGTTTGAGAGATCATACCGCAAATTACAAAGGATGTCAGGTCTACAAAAGCATACTTCAAAAAAGATTGCACCAGGGTAATAACTCCCATTATCATAGGCAAAAATACAACGTCCATCCTGACGAGTTCCCACAAATCAACAGTAATAATACATTCAGTAAATCGAACCATCTCAACAATAGTCAGTCGTACTCAGAAGCGTTAAAAACCAACAACAACAACAACAATTACATTGCCATAGAACGAATTGAATCCATGTTAGCAAACCTTCTCAACATGATAACCATGTTGGTCTCAAAACTTTGCAAATAAATCTTCGTATAGCAATATGGAATGCCAACGGTCTCCTAAATCATATAGCAGAAATTGAGACTTTAGATGCTGATATCACTGCTGCCTTCTTAGACATACCATGCCAAATGGACTTACCAATTACACACATATCCCCAAATAAGGTCAAACGAGAAATTTCAAAATTAAACAATAGAAAGTCTCCTGGTTATGACAAAATTTGCGCAAATTACATCAAAAATGTACCTTAAAAAGCTATTGTCCTTCTAACAACAATTTACAACTCTATAATTAGACTTAATCATTTTCCAACACAATGGAAATGTGCAGAAATATTGATGTTTCATAAACCTTCTAAGCCTGAAAATGATATTAAATTTTTGAAAAGTTATTCTTATGTAGGTTGCAGCCAGTTTTATAACACCAAGAATATTTTCCCTGAACATCAATTTGGATTCCGTCACAAGCATGGTACACCTGAACAATGCCACCGAGTCGTAAATGTAATTAGAAATGCTCTAGAAACAAAACAGTACTGCTCTGCTGTTTTTCTGGATGTTAAACAAGCCTTCGACAGAGTATGAGTAAAAAAACACTTATCCCTGCACCATTCTTTTTGGTCCTCAAATCCTACGTACAAAATCGTTACTTTTATGTAAAAGTAAAAGACGAAATTTCCAATATTTGTGAAATAAAAGCTGGTATTCCGCAGGGAAGCGTACTGGGCCCATGTTTTATATACATTTTATACCTCCGATATGCCATCTAATGAAAATGTTACTATTGCTACGTATGCGGGTGACACAGCCTAAATCGCAAGTAATATTTCCTCAATAGAGGCCTCAAACCAGGTTCAAAATCACCTGGACAGATTATCGAACTGGTTTAAAAAATGGAATATTTCAATAAATACAGAAAAGTCTAATAACATTACTTATACATTAAGAAAGAACATGTCTCCTCCTATTTTTCTAAACAATGAAGAAATTCCAAGAACTGATTGTGTGAAATATCTTGGCATGCATCTTGATAAGAGGCTGACGTGGAAGCAACACATAAAAGCAAAAAGGGACTACCTTAATATTAAAACAAAGCGAATGTATTGGTTGCTCGGTCGAAAATCAGAACTTAGCTTAGAAAACAAGGTACTTTTATACAAAACAATTTTAAAACCGATATGGACATACGGAATCCAATTGTGGGGCACTGCTAGCAATTCGAACATACAAATACTTCAACGATATCAATCACAAACTCTTCGAATGATAGCAGATGCTCCATGGTTTGTAACTAGCGAAACGATATACAGCGATTTATCTATACCAAAGATTAAAAATGAAATAAACGTGTATAGCTCGAGGTATTTTGAAAGACTTAGTAACCATTCTAACCCCCTTGCTATTAATTTACTAGATGATAGCGAGGAAGTACAAAGGCTAAAAAGGCTTCATGTGCTTTACCTTCCGTTCAGAAAATAAGCATGCAAATATTAAAAATAGTTACTGTAAATATGTAAATATAGAAAACGAAATTGTATACATATAAATAATTGCATACTTATAATTGTACTCAGAGTAAAGAGCACAAATGTAAATTTGTTTTAACCTTTAAAACTCATGTCAATATTTATTTGTAATTAATTTGCTTATTATTGAAAAATAGATTGCAAATAAAAACTAATAAAAAAAAAAGAAAACCTTCGTATGTAACGTAGTTTTCGAGATATTGAAGAAATTATCTAAACACATTCAGCTAATTCGGCGAAAGTATAACATTTTGAATATGACATAACTTATGAAAAAAAATTTTTTTTTAATCTTTTTCGTTCATATATATTCCTTATAAACAGCAAAAAGTATTTTTACAATTCAAAAAAAAAAATTGTAGAATCAAAAATTTGTTTTGGCTGAAATCGGTCCTATAAACAAATTTGCATATTCAAACAATTTATTTGCACTTTGTCTATGGAAAAAAACACTGATTTTTTTAAAAACAAAAAATTTAACTGAACTAAACAAAAAGTTTATTGAAATTCATATAAATTTCAAACAAATAATTTTGTTGAATCAACAAAAAAAGGCGGCTGGCTTTGAGACAAATTTTTTTGTTGGAATAATTTTTTAACGAAGTCTGGTTTATACATACAATGTTTTTCTTCATCACTCACTGTTGCTGTATTCTTTCCTTGGGTAAAGAAGAAGAAATGTAACCAAAAACGGCAGAAGACCGACTCGATATGTTTTTCGTCATCGTTCTATTTTTGAAATTGATGTATTTAACTAAAAATGTTTAAAAAATTTTATACGGGATTTTGTTTTTCATTATTTTTTTACCAACTTTAAAACCAACCAAAAATTTATTTTGTTTCTTATAATGTTTCTGTTGTTTAAAAAGAGTGTTGTACTTTTTTAAAGCGTCCAAATGTGTTTCTTGTTGTTATTCTTATATTTCCCATAAAGAAGTGTTGCTTACGATCAAATAAAAGAATGTAAAAGAAACGACAACATTACAGAGCGTTTAATATTTCATACAAAATTATGAAAACTTGAAACTAATAACGCGTATATTATATTTTTGACTAATTGTCAACATTTTTGTTGGTTAAAAAAATCAAACAAAAATATTAATTGAATCTGTAAAAAAAATTTGTAGAAATTAAAAAATTTTTAGACAAGCGTTTGTTTGAAAATAATTCGGCAATAATATTTTCTGTGTAGGATAAAAGGAACATTCTCACAAAATTTCATTAAAATCGAAAGGGGTCGGTTCCCACTCTTGGTCGATTTGACATGGAATTACCCATATGATATTAATCAAAAAGGTTTAATTATTTTCTTCGGATGAAATAAAAAATTTTTTTTTTAAAATTCGATAATAAAAAAAATTATATCGTCCATATAATTAAACATTTTCTGCAGAAACGTTTGTCAATTCTCTTTGCAACTACATTTTTTTTGTGCACTTCTGCACACATGTGGTCTTCTTAAGCAGAAAATATCTTGTGATGGAGTGACGTCAACCCGCAGGAAAAAATCGAGGAAATTGTGAACCACATCCACAGAGAGTTAGGACTTGACAATAATAAAATCATGCTGTCGACAAGAGACAATGGATCTTACTTTTGAAAGGCTTATAAAGAATTTGGCATATCAATATATTGATATTTTTACTGTTTTTACTTTTTTTTTTTTTTTTTTTTTTTTTGTTATTTCTTATAAAGTTTAGTCTTGAAATTTAAATTAGTTCACAAAAATAAACATAAATCAATTTAAACTTAAAACTGAATGCAAAATATTTAACTGAAATCAAATGAGTGAAGAACAACAATGTTTCAATAAACTACTAATAATTGCTTTTTTTAAATCAAACTAATTTTTTATGAGTGCAAAATTTTTTAAAATCACTACCACTCATGTTTAGTGAGACTGCAATTTCATCACTCAACATCAACAAAATGATTGCAATATTTTTGCACTATCACTAAGGATGAGTTGAAACTGCAAAATAAGTGCACTACCCCCATCTATGCCCTTTAATAACTATTAAATAATGTTTAATACCATTCTTGAAAAAGCCAACTTTTAAGCAGCCGTCTATTTGACGTTATTCATAAATTTTTATTTTTGCATACATATTTTGCAAAACAACCTCGAGTTTTAAAAGCAGATGATTGTTTTTTAATTATTATTTTTTTTATTCATCGACTTCACGCAACACCCAACAGTATGAAAGCGTATGAGTGACATTTCAGTGTATTTATTTAATACGTATACGCTTAATATACCCAGGCCATGCGAGAACTAATTTGTATATTATTTCTGTACAGCTTAGCCAAATAAAATGAAATTTAAAAGAACATCAAAGCATTTAAGCGATTTTTATTAAAAATAAAAACATTTAAATAAATGCTACTGACAACGATTTCTCTTTGAAAAATATCTTTTCATTTCCTCGTTATTTGTTGTTTTATAAATGTTTTTTTTTATTATTGTGAATTTGTATTTGTTCTAGACAGAACTAAAAAAAGACGTGATACAGATAAAAGTGACTTCAAAATTATTGTCATGTTCAACACAAGACCTTAATTGAATAAAGAAGCAATGAAATAATAACATTTTTAAATTTGTTTGCAATTAACAGATAAATAATTTTTTTTTGAAAATAAAAATTAGAATAAGACCATGCCAATCAAATAAATTTTCAAATAGGCTCACAAAAAAATACCTTGGAAAACCATGTTTCTTAAGTTTTGCAGTTACTTTTGCTGTAGTGTTTTTTTATTTTGATAGATTTTGTATACCCAATATTTTGTTATGCATAGTAACAATATTTATAACACAGGCCTAAGAAATTTTAGTTCTGACATATATTTTTTCTTAAACTATTATTCTATGTGGTTATTGTGGTATAAGTAAAGGGAACCGATTTTGATGTGATTCACAGCACGACACATTTTTGGGATAACGATTGATGACCAAAGTCCATTAGCCACTATTCGACACGTAATTAAGTTGCCTGTCCAACAATAAATTTCAGTTTATCAATCGAATGAAATGGGAATTAAGAACATTTAAACGAAACCTTGTTTATTAATTTTTTGAATCCCAAGAAAAACTTTGATAACTAATATGCATGTGGCAGTGATAATTAAACTGAACTGACAAAATAAAAAAAAAGTAATTTGTTTTTATTTTTGTTTTTCTTTACCCACTTACAACTACATTTATGGTGTTTTCTTTTCTACAAAAAAATGTGCCTTTTTTTAAAAAAAAATTCAATTTGGTGTCTTTTTCTTAAAAATTTTGCTCCAGAAAAGGGTGGCTTGTTTTATTCCAAAGCAAAATTTTTAAAATTTTAAAAAAAAGGCACATTTTTTTGTAGAAAAGAAAACACCATTAGAGTGGATACAAATTCAACCACTTGTAGTCGGGGCTATAAGAAAAGATAAACTCACTGTTTGATGTTGCTGTTTTTGTTTAAGCTTTGATATTGTTACTGGTAAAACTGAGGTTTATAATTCTTATTCGCTTAACAGTTTGGATTAAGTTTCCTGACGATCCGGCCTAAGCAACCAGTGAAATGCACATAGGAATAGCTTATCCCATAAACAATAAATTTCAGCTTATCAATAGTACGAATTGGAAATTAAGCACATTTAAACGAAACCTTGTTAATTAATTTTTTTTAATCCCAAGAAAAAACTTTGATAGCTAGATGTAATTAATTTTATTCGAACCAGCACTGTACTCTGGCTAGTGCCTTAAATAGAAGCCTGTTTCTACCTGTTTTATATGAAATTATTAAAAAAAGATTTTCATCGTGGACCTGTGTAATACGTGTTGTTAATAGCGCGATACAACATGGGCTAATTTCATATTTATTTTATTTATTTGCATATTAATAAGTACATAAAAATGTTGTTTAACAGATACAGAGTTTAGGATTTAATAATTTTCTACTTAGATATATTTATATGCTTAGTCATCATTTACACATTAAAGTAACCCAGTTAGCATAAGCTGTTTGTTAGACGATTGTGCTTAATATACAACTCCCTAAAAAATAGTCTGATGATGGTCTGACAAGTAACAAAAACAAAACAATAGACTCCGTTATAAATTTTCTGACACCATCATCGTTTAATCTTAAAATTCTTACCATTTAAGTCCTAATAAATCTTTAAATGATTATTTCAAGAACACAAAAACAACAACATTGCACTTTGTTTATCTTTCGTCAAACAATAATCGAATGAATCTGTTGCGAATCTCAGTATGAGTCATATAGCAATTACTGAGCTACGTCAATCAGAGCGTTGGCAATATATACAGATATATATTAGTTTTAATGAATTCCTAAGTACCGACGTGATTTTTTGTCTTTGCAACTCTAAAACATAAAAAATAAACTCAAACAGAAGAGCAATTTTGGCTAAAGCTTTTCCCTTTGACGAAATTTTAATAATAAAATTTAACGTTCATATAAACATTCATATAATTTTATAAAATTTTAATCTTTTTTTTAATTTTCGTTGAAAATAAGTAAAAAGAACTTTCAAGAAATTAATTTAATGTATAAATGCAGTATCAGTAGTTATGAACAAGTAAATAATGTAAAATAAAACAGCGGTTAAAACACTGCAGTCAAAGTAGAAAAATATCATTTCTCATTTGTCATTGGCAAAAAAAACTGTTGCTTTTACTTCTGATTTATTAAATGTCATTAAATGGCGGTTACTGTTTGTCAAACCAACTCAAAAAGTGAACAGTTATACACAAATTTTCGTTTTTTGTTAGACAGTTGTTGGTTCCGACTGCAGTTTTTTAAACCCTGAAATAAAACCTGAAATTTTTATCATCGGTTAAAAAACAATTTATAGTATTGGCTGTTTGAAAATGATATCATGTAAATGTTGCCCATGAATACGTCTGAGGTCGTACATTCGGCACTCAATGAAAAGGCGGTGTTTTATTGAGAAATTTTGTTCAGTGTTCAAGCAACCCATTTAATGATTTTGCACATATTACCAAAATGATTATATTGATTACTAAAAATTGTAAAAATTTTATATTTTGAATATTTTTTTTTTCAATAAATTATATTTTTAATTTTTATTAAAAAAAAAATCAAAAGACTATGCCATTTCAAACAATGTGTTGATTGATTTTGACAATTTCCAACAACAATTTCACAAGTTAAAATTATTTTATTTTAAACGAAATAATTTTTTGTTATTTAATTATTATTTTTTAAATTCAAAATTTATTTCACAACAACTAAAATGTTAATTAATAAAATGTTAATTAATTTTCGTTCAAAAAAAAAATAATTGATTCAATTATTACACTAATTAAGTTTAAATACTTTTTAAATCATTTTTTTAATTGATAAAAAACTACTAATAATTTTTTCTGTGTATGTGCTTCCCGAAATTGAAGCACATGGTCTTGGTGAGCTCTAATTTCAACAAGATAGCGCTACAAAGTTAAACAGCGCATTAAACAATGATCTTGTTGAGAAATCATTTTTGTAAGTACCTAATTTCACGTTTTGCTACGGTCAATTGGCCACCTAGATTGTGCGATATCACAGCTTTGGACTATTTGCTCTGAGCATATGTAAAGTCCGAGGTCTTCAGGAAAAAGCCAGCTACGATTGACGCTTTGGAAGGCAACATTGCTGGCGTTATTTGCGAGATACCGGTCGCTATACTCGAACGAGTCGCCCGAAATTGGACCTTCCGAATTGACCACCTCAGACGTAGTCATGGCCAACATTAACAAAACCGTAAATTGTAGCAATTGGCCTTGCAACCGCTAAGAACATTTCTGTTGCATTTTAACAAAACATCTTAAGTCAAATTTAAAAAGTTGAAGAAATTATGTTAATTTTACGAATTTCATTCGAAAAACATTTTTGTTTACGTTTTTAAAATTTTGTTTTACAAATGAAATTCTTCTTTAATTTTGGCTTATTTTATTATTTGACAAAAATGATTTTTTCACCGCGTTTTTTTTTTAAACTTTTCTGCTGTCTTATCTCGACTTAAAATGTTTTGTCAAAATGAAAAAGATTTTAAGTTCACTTTCAAATTTATTTGTTTTATTTAACATTAAAAATCAAACCTCATGATAAATCACCCTTTATCTACATCTATGTATGTGTTTGTAAAACCAATTTGAAATCGAACACAGTTCGCAATTCTCATCCACCACATAAGCATGTTCATTTGGTAAATACTTTGACTTGCTGGTTTATAAATCCTGCAATATAAGTTGCAAAAATTATGCTGCGCAAATCAATTACAAATAAATTTCTGAGGGAAAAAAGTGTTGAAATTAAAAAAAAGTCGCATGATTCTTTACAATTACATCAACTGGTTTAGTTATTAGAGCATAAATATTTTGTGTGCCTTTTTTTTTTTGTTTACATTTCACTTGTTCTTACTTTACATTACAGGCGAAATGAATTGCTGAATAAAAGAAGAAAAAATGCTGTTTCCATGTTTAAATGCTGCCTTTGGTTTATAATATTTTTCAAATAACTGTCGAATTTTGTAGAAAAAAAAACGTTTTAATTGCGATAATTTACCTGTGTACCACAAATATTTCAATGTAATTTTCCGCTAACCAACATGTCTGGTCATATACAAATTTAATTTTTTTTTTTTGCATTTTGCTTTTCTCTTTTTTCATGAGTTTTTGGTTTGAAATTTCAATAAGCGGCAACAGCATCTCATGAAACGTGCTTAAAAAGTATTTTTCCATTTTGAAATTACTGGCGTGTAAAATTAAAAAGGACACTTTTAATTTGTGGCATAAAAAATTGTGCTTTTGCTCGCGTATGATTGTAAATGATTTTTTGTTTTTCTAAATGAAATTTAGCCGGCCTTAAATTATGATTTAAAACGCAGAAGAAACTAAAGTGGAAGTTATTATTTTGAGGTAAATATTTGAATAATTTGTAGAGAGTTTAAATATAATATCATTACCTAAAACGAAAAAAAGCCCTACGTAACCAAAATCGGTTTTTTTATTGAGTATAATGACATCACATATTTCCACCAACATTTTGGAATCTTTCGAAAAAAATTCGTTATTTTATTAACAAAAAACAAACGGCCCTATCTACAAAAGTTTATATGACAAGCGCCAAAAAGCCTAACTTATAGTTGGCATAGTATGCAACATTGTCATTTGTCAAAACAACTGGCAGCTCTTGCATCTCCTTTATGTTTTTAAAAATATTATATAGAACCTTTTGCGTGCTAGGTAACGATATATATATTTATATATATATATAAATATTCCCCTCGATCCTACAAGGACATAGGGCCTCAACAAACTTCTTCAATTCATACATATCTGTGTATCGCAATAGTTTTTACTTCACTCCAGCTTGTGAGCATTTTTCTAGCCTCGCCATCCTATTTACCTATGCCTTGTTTGTGCTTCCATTCGATAGAATTTCTGGCAAGATGGGACAGTGGCTTACGGAATGTGTGTCCAATCCAGTTCCACTTTATTCTCTGTATTTCTACAAACAACGGTGTTAGACGTGTTTCAGCCCACATATTGCTGTTTGAGATGGTTCGTTTTCAGAAGATTCGTATAACTCTTCGAAGACATTTATTTACGAAAACTTGTAAAGTGTTAATGTCTCGGGAAGCAGCGTTTCAAGCTTCACATCCATATCACAGAGTTGATTTTACATTCGTGTTGAAAATGTTGATTTTGAACGGCATGATAATGTGGACGATTTTCTTACTTTTCTGAGCTGGCCTAAGGATTGTATTGCCTTTTTTAATCAGTTTACGATGTCTTCGCTACATCCACCACTTCGATTTATACCAGCAACGAGGTAACATAATTGTTTGACTTCTTCTAATATTTCATTATTTATTAGAGAGGGATTAGAGTTTCCAGAATTGATTCTTATAACTTTGGTTGTTTTAATATTTATTCTCAATCCGGCTTTCTCTGATATGTAGGTAAGACGTCTTTGTTGTGCGGCCATGTCAGTATAGCTATTAGAGAGAAGATATATATCGTCTGTGTATTCGAGGTCTTCCTGCCTTTCGTTTAGGTCCCATACGACCCCGTGGTTTCCTTTAATTGCCTGGTGCATCACACTATCTAGCACTATAGTGAACAGCAGCGGAGACATCACACACCCTTGATGAACGCCAGTGTAAACCTCAATCTAATGTCTGGAATTCGTTTAGAATTCGGCAGCTTACCCCAGTGTACATACTTTTTATAAGTCGGATGAGTTTAGGTGGTAGACCTTTACATACGAGAGCGTTCCAGATAACACTATGGGCCAGGGTGTCAAATGCCTTGTAAAAATTAATAAAGATAAGATACAGAGGCGACCTCCATTGAACTGACTGTTATCTCAATGAGTTTGTATGGTCCACGCACTACTTGTTTGGGCAAAACCCAGCTTTTTTGTTTTCTCAAATTTGGCATTAATTCGTCAGTTAACCTTTTGGCTATAACGTGATATAAGACCCTTATTCAGCGTGCATAGTAAAGTAATAACCCGCCATTTGTTCCGATTTTTAAGTCGTATTTTTTAGATATTTTATGAATAATGTCTTCTTTGAGCTCGTCTGGAATTCTCTTTGTTGTCCATATTTCTTCTTTAATAGGTATGATCAGTTCTGCCGTCGTTCTCTTGATTGCCTTAAGTAGTTAGTTTAACGCAGGGCTTAAAAAACTGCAGTCAAAAAAAATTGCTTTTTTCCGTTTATTGATTTTGCATTGGACAAAAATAAACTGTTGCTTTTACTTCTGATTCATTAAATGAAAACAGTCGTAGTCCAGGCAAAAGCAAAAAATTAAAAGTTGTACACAACAAAGAACATTGGCATTCGACATGTTCGGAAGTGTTTGGTTTGACAGACTGAAACTTTTAATAATTCCCGAAGTTAACGAAGATGGGCCTATGTGTTTTTGTTTTTATTTTGCAGTTTGAAGTGCGTTTTCCTATTATGTCTTTAACCAATTGTTGGAAGAAAAAAAGAAACTGTTGCTTGATTTATTTTTTTTTGTTTACTGTTATTTGTGTTAATACCAAACATTCTTTTGTTAGTGAAATTAAATAGACTTTATTAAAATTCAGAAAACTTTTAAAATACAAACCTAATAAAGCAATGATATAACATACATATTTATATGAAAAGGATAATATTATTAAAAGTTTTATTTTATTTTAAAAAATAAAAAAAAGATTGTTAAGCATTAAACTAAATACATACAATATACATACATACATATGTATATTTATGCACTCATGCAGTATTTAAAAACAAATATGGAAAACAACAACACAAACACAACGTCCCATCTTCGTTAACCACGGTTTTTCTTAAACGTTTCAAGGGTCAGTTGGCAGGGAGTAACAGTACCAGTAATCTTACCGTAAAAAAGTAAGACCAATCTATTTCTTACAGATTGAGACGTAATATCTTACTGCTAACTATAATCGTTATAATTGCTTTACATACAACAAAATGAATCAGCTGATTTGCAACGTTACTGTTACTCCCGGCTTACTGAGCCTTTAGTCTTGCAAACCAAACACTTCCGAACATGTCGACTGTTGATGTTCTTTGTTGTGTACAACTTTTTTTTTTTTTTTTTGCTTTTGCCTTGACTGCGACTGTTTTCATTTAATGAATCAGAATTAAAGGCAACAGTTTATTTTTCACCAATGACTAATGAAGAAGTCAAAGTTATAGCACAATCCTATGACTTTAATTATCTCAACTGCAGCTTTTTAGACACTGGTCTAACGATATGTATTTATGCAATTAAAAATTTTTTTAAATTTCAATATTCCAAATTTTTAAAAAAAATTGTTTGAGATTGAAATAAAATTTGACGATAAAAAAAGTATATGAATCAAAATCGAATTCAAACAGAGAAAAGGGAGGGTGAGAAGGAGAGGGAGTCTGTCGAGCACAATTAAATTTAATGTAAGAAATTCTACACTTTCTTTTCACACGTTTCTAACAAAAAATATGAAAAAAATCAAACTAAATTAATGAGGAAAAAAGCATACTTAAAAGACTCTGCAAATTAAGTGAGAACATAAAATTTGATGTGAATTAAAATTTAGTACAGCATTAAAAGATAGCGACTGCTTCGCGTCCAGCCGTGGCTGCCTTAACTTGGTAGTCTTAGGTAGGTTATTGGTGAAAATCTTTAAGAGATAATGGAAGTGTTCAGATTTAAGCCAAATCGGCTTAAATGGGATCATAAAAATATTGGGTAGAAGCAGCGCTGCCAGAAGTAAGATTTTACCTTATATTTTAAGATTTTTGAACCGAAAAAAATTTTAAGATTATTTTCCCAAAAACAAGATTTTTTGTTTTGTCTAGACGAAGGTTAGGTTCAATTAAAAAAAACCTTCTTTGTTCCCATTTAAAAATTTTTAAACTAAATAATACAATTTAGTATAATGCTATGTTCACACTTAGGTTTTTAAGCACGTTTAAGCAGAATGTTGACAAAACATGTTTAATTAACATGTTTTCCCATATATTTTATTGTAATAAAAACACATAGAATTTTCGTGTTTTAAAATTAAACAGGGATCGGAGTGTGTTTTGCGGTATGTTCAGTAGCATTTTTGATTTTGGTTTTTTACTGAACATATTTTTAATGACATTACATCAAAAATTATATAATTAAAAGAAAAATAAATAAATTCAAAAATAAATTGGTGTTGGGAAAAATTTCTGATATTCTTTAATTAGGCTTGAGTTCATCAAATTTAATTTTCATTAAATTATTTTCACTGAGGGAAGGAATTTTACAACTTGGAATTTTCATTAAAATTTATTGATAATTTTTCCTGGCTGAGCTGGGATTTGAACCCGGGTTGATCTTTACATGTTTCAAGAAACACCACTTTCTATCGTCAGAAGATCTTTGTGTTCTACCCACTGCACCACTGCGGTGCCCGTTAGCCAACAGTCAAACATCAATCTTTAACCAGTAGTACTGGTGGTTCGAAATTTGCTGTTATTATCACCTAAATTTCAAATTACATGTTGCCTCCTTTTTCCTCTGTTTTTCGTATTCTTTCTGTCAAGACTTTGTCTTGAAAACCTGAATACATTTGTTTATTATGTTTTTTTGCCCACTTTCGTCGACATTTTTATTTGTACAAATTAAAGTACAAATGTAAACATTAGAGCTTGTGCCATAGCCATTTCTAAGAACAATTTTGATTTTTAGTTGAACTGTTAATTTTTAATTTCTGATATTCTTTAATTAGGCTTGAGTTCATCAAATTTAATTTTCATTAAATTATTTTCACTGAGGGAAGGAATTTTACAACTTGGAATTTTCATTAAAATTTATTGATAATTTTTCCTGGCTGAGCTGGGATTTGAACCCGGGTTGATCTTTACATGTTTCAAGAAACACCACTTTCTATCGTCAGAAGATCTTTGTGTTCTACCCACTGCACCACTGCGGTGCCCGTTAGCCAACAGTCAAACATCAATCTTTAACCAGTAGTACTGGTGGTTCGAAATTTGCTGTTATTATCACCTAAATTTCAAATTACATGTTGCCTCCTTTTTCCTCTGTTTTTCGTATTCTTTCTGTCAAGACTTTGTCTTGAAAACCTGAATACATTTGTTTATTATGTTTTTTTGCCCACTTTCGTCGACATTTTTATTTGTACAAATTAAAGTACAAATGTAAACATTAGAGCTTGTGCCATAGCCATTTCTAAGAACAATTTTGATTTTTAGTTGAACTGTTAATTTTTAATTTCTGATATTCTTTAATTAGGCTTGAGTTCATCAAATTTAATTTTCATTAAATTATTTTCACTGAGGGAAGGAATTTTACAACTTGGAATTTTCATTAAAATTTATTGATAATTTTTCCTGGCTGAGCTGGGATTTGAACCCGGGTTGATCTTTACATGTTTCAAGAAACACCACTTTCTATCGTCAGAAGATCTTTGTGTTCTACCCACTGCACCACTGCGGTGCCCGTTAGCCAACAGTCAAACATCAATCTTTAACCAGTAGTACTGGTGGTTCGAAATTTGCTGTTATTATCACCTAAATTTCAAATTACATGTTGCCTCCTTTTTCCTCTGTTTTTCGTATTCTTTCTGTCAAGACTTTGTCTTGAAAACCTGAATACATTTGTTTATTATGTTTTTTTGCCCACTTTCGTCGACATTTTTATTTGTACAAATTAAAGTACAAATGTAAACATTAGAGCTTGTGCCATAGCCATTTCTAAGAACAATTTTGATTTTTAGTTGAACTGTTAATTTTTAATTTCTGATATTCTTTAATTAGAAATTTTAGAAATGACTTAGTGAATGAAATAAAGAAAGAAATCATGGACAGTTGAAGAGGAGGAACTATTAGTATAAATTTGGTCGGAGTACATAAGTTAGCTAAGGGGTAAGGGCTGAAATATCCATGTTGAAATGCCAGCTTCAAAGGTATGGATGCGAAGATGCATCTTAATAATAAAAATCTCGAAAATTTCATTTATCGATTTTTAATCAATTTTTATAATTTATTTTGCATTTTTTTTTGCCTTTGCTAAATCAGATGCTTTAGGTGTCAAATCAAAACATAATAATTGTAGTCTGAACACCTTTGTTTAAGTTTTTTTAAACGTTGCTTAAACATGTTAAACTTTAATAGTGTGAATACAGTATACGAAATTAAATTTTTTGTAATGTTTTTTTTTTGTTTATTTGAGGTTTTAAATAAAATATGAATTGTTTTTATTATTTATAATAAAAAAACTACTTTTTCCCAAAAAATAAGATTTTTTCTTCAAAAATAAGATTTTTTTTGGTGAAATTAAGATTTTTTGCTGAAAATTTCTGGCAGCGCTGGGTAGAAGTAATATTTTTTTTTAGACTTGAAGGCAAAGAAGAGTATTCAGGCAGTTGTGCTTTTCCAAAAGCAGTGGATGACAATAAGGCATTTAATTTCGGCTGCTAATCATATTTTGCTTAGCATTAGATACCAAATTATCTGCTAACAAAAATGCATTCGAGTGAAGAATATCCCTACACGAAGCCTTAAGCAGATTCATTTAATTCTTGATACACACATACCACAGCCTTAATACATGTTTGCCAAATAAATTGTGTGTATGAATATTTATACCACACAGTTTAAGATGGTATTATGCGTTTGTACTGATCTGTGTAACACATAAAGACGAAAATATCTAGTTTAGATATAGATACACATCTAGATAATATTTGACATAGTTTTGTTTTGGCTAGTCCATGATTGTTATTGAGTCTGCAAATTTGTCTGTTAATACTGTGGTTCGACCAACTGAACTTTCTTACTTGGTATCAAGCTTTCTGTCAAGGCGCCAACATATCATCTTTTAGACCTAAATTTAACAATGACTGTGTTAAGAAAACTAAATTATAATTTTCACATCCTGGTTTGATTAAATTTAACATTTACTTTAAATGAATATAATTGTTTTCATCTTCCAAACTTTATCCAACCGAGGAAGAGAGATAACAAAACAATAATGTTTCTAATAAATTTTTCTCCCGTGCAGCAAAATAATGAGCATTTATGAAGGAATTTTACCAAATATTTTCTTGTAAATGAACAACCCCCCATGATTAATTGTATCACAAAGTTTAAAAATTACAACAAAGTGTTCATTATTTATGTTGAGCAGGGTAATACCAAAAAATGTTTATGTGTGTATGTTAAATCTTTTATAAAAAAAATATCATATAATATAAAACATTATAAGTATATAACAAAATAAAATATATATATTAACAAAAATGTATTAAAAAGAGAACACAAACAGAAAAAGAAACAGAAACAGAAAAGCATAGAATGATTCTAAAATGTTTCTCGTATTCAATCCTCAAACTTTTTTCTGTGAAAAATCACTCTAAGGAATTGTATGCACAAAGTCGTCTACACTCTAATACTTTTCCAAAATGTACAAAGACTATTAGTCTTTAGCTGGAGGAACGCTTGAAAAATTTATATGCGGCCGAAAAGCACAAGGGATGTGTCAAAACATTTTCGTTTTGTAGCTTTCCATTTGTTTTTTAGTCGTCTTCAAATTTGACATTTGAAAGAGGGAATGTAAAGAAAATTCTCTAGTTGATTATAAAGAAACAAAATTAAAGCTTAAAGATTTATTTGACCCAATAATGCCTAACCGGGTACTCGTGAGTTTACTAGCGACTTTACGCGTTTTAAGCTGCAAAAGTCCTAGTCAGTACTATGCAACATTTGCTGTGAAACACTTAAGTCTGACAGTAAAATAAAGAGGACAAA
Organism: Pollenia labialis; assembly: GCA_949318255.1. Lineage (NCBI taxonomy): Eukaryota > Metazoa > Arthropoda > Insecta > Diptera > Polleniidae > Pollenia > Pollenia labialis. The sequence continues at coordinate 117,160,540 of OX439140.1, forward strand.
TGGAAATGTGTACTATGTTTCATGCACACTTAAAGGAAAAATCAATCCATCCGTACCCAAATCAACGACGTGTTTTCCACCTTATGCTGGGGTAGAGCTCGCGGCTCCCAGGGTTCGTTACAAAAATGTATTTAATGACCAGAGAAATGAAACACCGGACTCGATCTTTTCTTCAAACGTTATAAAACGTACGCTCAGGTTACTTTGCTTATTCTTATATAAATCTTCCCGTACAATTCTTGACAAAGTAATTATAACGACAATACACAAATGGCGGACACGACACTCTCGTGGCGGAACCGACAACACACTCTGCACTCACACGACAAATTTAACACAACAGCCACCATCGGCGTGGAATTATGGAGGCCGCAGATCGAGCAGGGTACTACTACACCTCGACAGAATTTTGTCTACACCGCTGTTCTCTAGATATGCAGCCTCACCCTGCTCTCGGACCAAGAGAATTTAGTCAACACCGCTATTCTCTTGTCTTGCAATCTCTACCGACAACGAGTGGGATCACAAGAAAGAGGTGCAACCTCTTTTCTACGATCGCTAGATATCAATTAGCTGTGCCCCAAATGCGACAATTTTGGTTGTTTACATACCCGCCAAGATCAAAATGAGCTTCATCTGAAAAGATGATTTTTTTTTGGCAAAATCGGCATCTTCTGTAAGTCGATCGCAGGCTCACTTAGCGGTGCGAAAAAGCATTGGATGGTCAGTGGGCTTCAACTCCTGAACCAAATCGACTTTGTATGGCATCATACCAAAGTCTTTATGCAAAATTCGTCTCAATGATGTCTCCGAAATGTTCAATTGTTGAGAACGACGGTGAATTGATGTTGTTCACGCACACTTTCTGCCACAGCAGCAATATTCTCGGGTCTACGCACTGTTTTTGGCTTTTCACGCTTTGGTTTATCGATGAGGATGCCAGTTTCTTTCACTTTTTTCACAAGATAATGAACATATGGAGCTGACGGTGCTTCTCTTCTTCCAAAATCCGTACGCAATTTTCGCATTACATAATTTTCAAAGTAATGTCGCAATATTTCCCAGCGTTGTTCATGCGTATACACAACCATATTCGTTCAGCGGAAGGATAAAACTAATTATCTGTCAAATCAGATATGAGCTAAGTGTTGCCATTCACGAAATAAGCACTAGTTGGAAAAAAAACATTAGATGGCGGGCCCGTTATAAATCTAAAACAAAATGTAAAATTCTTTATAATAAAAAATCACCTAAAATTTTTTAATGATTTTGGATGGATTAAAAACCATAAATAGTTCAACAAAATAACCACATAACTAATTATTGTTAAAGCTAAGGCACGAGCTCTATGTATACATTTGTCCTTTAAGTTGTGCTGAAAAAGGTCAACAAGAAAAAGAAAGACAAAAATGAAAAAACAAAAAATGTACTTTGGACTTCAAGAAAAAGTACGGAAAAAACAAAATTTAGGAAAAACATGTAAAATCAATTAAAATGGATAATCATTCAAAAAAGCAAATTTCGATCTACCAAAGGGTTAAAATACAATTTGGTTTAAGGATTAATGTTTGACTTTTGAAATCAGCAGTCGTCGATGGCTGCGAGTGTAAGACGGCAAATCCCTCTGAGGAGATCGAGTGGTTGCGATCGAAACATGTCATGGTAACCTGCCGGCCAGGGTTCGAGCCCCAGCTACGGTCAAGAATGAAAAATTATCAATAACAATTATAATTAATTTGCATATTGTAATATTCCTTTCTTCATAAAAATAATTTAATGAAAATTAAATTTGATGAACTTGAGCCGAATTAAAATATTAAAAAAATTTTGGATCAAAAAAGTTAAAATTCAAAATAAAAGACACAAAAAGTTATATTAAAAATTTGGGTTGAGTTCCCAAGCCCGAAACTTAAATTCCCAGATCCAAATTCTCGAATTTTAATATCCCAAGTTTAAAAATCCAGAATTTTAAAATCTTGAATTTTAATATCCAGAATAATTATACAGTTTTGGTTTTAAAAATCGCACGATACTTAGAATGGTTGGGCTTTTGGCCGGACGCAATGATTTCCTCCTCCTATCTAAACTTCTACACACAGTCCGCTTTCGGACGGACAAAAGGAATTTCTTCTCATGCCATGGACAAACACCGGTTTCGCTAACTTAAGCTCCTCTATGTTAAAAGAATCCGGAATTTGGATACTATCCCTAGAAATCTGTATATACAATTTTTTGAATTGTTGTAAAATTCCAAACTAACATAATTTTAAGGTGACAAGATCATAAAATAAATAAGTCTTTTTGAATAAATTAGTTAATATTAAAGTTTTTGCTATTTAAATTAGGCTTAAGTTCATCAAATTTAATTTTCATTAAATAATTTTTAGTGAAATAAACTAAACATTTTTTTTAATATTTTATTCTTGACTGAACAAGGAATAACCACATTTAGATCATCAGAATTCGTTGCCGTTCTACGGTTTGCGCCACTGCGGCTCCTGCCAGTCTATAGTTCAACATCAATATTAACCCAAAAGTCAACCATAAAAGGACAAAAAGAAAAAAGCAAATAAACAACTAAACTTAAGTTTTATCCCGTTTTCACCCCTTGAAAAGTACCAATTTTATCCCTTAAAAAGTACCCAATATTTAAAACCTGACCATATTCATCAAAAAGAGCAAAAGTACCTGTTTTTACCTCTTAAATAGTACCAATGTTATCCCTTGAAAAGTTCCCTAAGTTAAAATCCTGGTCTTATGCAATGTACATACCAAATTTATCAAAAAGAGCAAAAGGACCTGTTTTACACATAAAAAAGTACCAATTTTATCCCTTGAAAAGTACCGAATATTTTAATCCTGGCCATATGCAATATTCATACCAAATTTATTAAAAAGAGCAAAAGTACCTGTTTTTACCGTTTAAAAAGTACCAATTTTACCCCTTGAAAAGTACCCAATATTTTAATCCTGGCCATATGCAATATAAATACCAAATTTTTAAAAAAGAGCAAAAGGACCTGCTTTTACACCTTAAAAAGTACCAATTTTATCCCTTGAAAAGTACTCAATATTTTAATCCTGGCCATATGCAATATACATACCAAATTTATCAAAAAGAGCAAAAGTACCTGTTTTTACCCCTTAAAAAGTACCTATTTTATCCCTTGAAAAGTATCCTGGTCATATGCAATATACACACCAAATTAATCAAAAAGAGATAAAGTATTATTTTTCCCCCCGATTTTACTCTTTAAAAGTACCATATATTTGAATCTGTGTCATATGCTATCCGCTCACCAAATTTTATCCAAATCCATTAAACTTTTTTCGCGTGATTGAGCCACAAGCTAACAAACATCTTAACAAAAAAGATCACATTTTATAAACTAAAATTCAATATTTACCCGAATATTATACGACATTCTCATGTACCTTCTTAATTTATTATTGTATGAAGGACGGCTAGATGGCATATTGCATCTTTAGTTGTCATGGTCTAATGGCGTTTCTTTTTTTTGTTTTTTATTAGAATTTATGGGCAAGACATGCGCCCTACTGCTGCAATTAGTTTTTAGAGTCTGGAGTGTTGTAAAATACAAAAACCAATGAATGTATGTGTGGTGTAAGTAGTTGTGTGTTGGCCATAAGTGTAGTGGTAATAATAATGAATTGAAGGCAATTGTTTTGTTTAGCACAATAGACTGAAAAATGTTATTTTGTTTTTATCTTTCTTTTTATTGTAAATTTTTTGCTGTTTCTCTTTGTTTGTAGCCACAACCGGCATTCTTGTTATTACAAGAGAAGACTGTAAATACATGTTTTTTATATTTTTTATTTCGGTGTTGTTTAGTTACAATGTGCTGTTTATTGTTTGAAATTCTATTTGTTTCCTTACTTTTTTTATTCGAAATGCGAAATACTTGTACACACTCACAAGCAGACATAAAAATCTGACGGCCATTACAGAGATTGTATCTTTATTTAAGTTTTGTTTCTTTAGCTGTAGTATTTTATATTCTTTAACATAAACTCGAATTAATAATGAAGGCAAAAGCTTAACAAAAATATCAGCATCAGTATAAGCAAGAGAAAAAAAAGACGACAACAAAACGAAACAACATCCTTTATGTCCTTTTTGGTTGAAAAAATTTAACAGTAATACATTATGACAAACAATAGCAAAAGTAAAGGAATGAAATTGTTTAGTTTTGGCTAAAAATAATCCAAATAGTTACAGTTGAAGAGGAACAAACAGTTGCTGGTATGAGCACCATTTGTAAATAGTTATTCAAATAATAAAAATAAATATTAGACAAAAAAGAAAACTCAAATAAACTGAATAGAGGCGGGCATCTTTCCAAACCTTGAGCTTATAAAAACAAACTAAACTGCCTGACAATTCTTGTAACGGTTAACTGATTGTTTTGTTTATTAACAAAAAATAAAATATGAAAAAGATTAAATAGCAATATTGTTTGGTAGGAGTGTACTGCACAGCAGTAGCCTTCTTAATCTACATTCGGATTGTTCAGTCGAGAGTCGAGTAGCGGCAGTGTATCCAGTTTTGCTTTGATTTTTGTTTCTTTTTAAACTAAAAACCATGCACATTTCCTTTTCTAAGCCATCGTAACCCTTGAAATTGTAAACAAAAAAACCAGACAACCAGGGTGGTAGCAATGATTTCTTAGTAATAACGAGAAATCTTCTTGAAAGACAACCATTTAAGTCTTTTTCGAATAAAACAAAGGTCCGCAAATTCTTGAAATTACCACTCAGATCGTGCGACTAGAGACTTTTCTTGTGGGGTTTTTGAAATCGAAAGTGTACAGAAACAATCACACAACAGTTTAAGATCTTAAAAAAACATTATCGAGTCAATATCACGTACACTTACAGTGTGTTTCGATCTTACAATACGAGAACTGCACACGTCCGTGTACGCAACCAAATATTAAAACACAACACAATCGTGGTTGTGTTCGGCACCGTAGAAAATTTAGAGACACACATAATTGTTATGTAAATTAAAATATATTGTGTTGGTCCGAGCTGTGTTTGTTTACATTTGTTACAGAGTAACTACAAAATTACAAAATATTTATGAATTTGTTTTTGCTTTCAATGTTATTCTTTGTCGTTGCGTTGTGTTTTACAAAATTAGGGCCTAAGTTTTTTATACTTACTTTAAGATCTCAAATATTAAAGTACGAATAACACTAAAACGTACTAAAAACAATCCTAAATGGGGTTACTTTAAAAAATCAGTCCCGAAATTTCTTAAGATAAGTACAAAACTCTTAAACCGAGTAAAAGAAAAGATTAAACTTTTCGTTGGTAGTGCCACTCTGAGCGTGAAATTACAAAGTGAGCGTTGTTATCTCATTTAACTTATCAATGTTTGTTGTAGACACTACAACAACACCACACAAATAGTCGTAAAACGATTTGTATGTTGTGTGAAGAAACAACAAAAATAACAGAACAAGACGAAAACACATTATGTTCATGTTTAAAAAGTAAAATTCAGAACTCTCGCTTCTCATTTAGTTTAGATCAGTGTTTGAAAATAAACCGAACATTAATTACGCTTGGCTCACATACCCAGGAACGATATCTTTTTTTAGAGCTTGTGTAGAGGAACACAACCCTTAATATCGTTCGTAATTATTTTCAAGAAAGAGCCGAACATTATTTATTGTTCTGTTCTTCTTTAAAAAACAGAACAATTATAGTGATACTGTAGACGAACATTTTATTTTAATGTTCTGTAATGTTTCCTTTTTTACATTAAAAAAGAAATGAACAAACAACAAATTATAGCAACGACAGCACCCTGCGGGAAAAAGAAGGGGTACGGATGCCTTCTAGAAGGCCTCTGTACTCCTTCTTTTGGATATACAAGGCCTGCTTGCTCCATTCCATGCTCATATCTTTTTTACACACGTTGTCATTGCGGAGAAGGCCTTCCGCTCTCGCTTCTTTAGCAGGTACATAAGAATGGCAACGGGATAAACAAAATAATTGTTTTGCTTTTGCTTATGCGAAAAAAAACAATACAAAAAATGTTACTCCTTCTCTACTCCCTTCTCATAAAAGCGAGTGTGGAAGGTGTATCTTATCTTTTACACCAAAGAGCCGAGGCCTTCTATGAGGCATTCTTTAGCAGTTAGATAAGAATAGGAATTTAATCAAAACAATTTTTAAGCAGGCCTTTTAAAAGGCCTGAAGTAAAAAGGTCTTCTGAGTTTTACCGCTGGGCACCACAAACAATTTGTGTGTGTAAAATTATTTTGCTGGCAGTTTGTTTTTTTCGTGTGTGGGTTTTGTTTTTGTAAAAAAATTTTGTGATTAAACAACACGAACCAAACGGAATTAAATTTTCTCATCTTTTTGTTGAGTTGGATAAGAACAGTTTAATTTTTTAAAGTAAATCAATTATAATAAAATTTTACTCCTTATTTCACATTCGGGATTGAATCAAGTTTATAATACTTAAATCAAGGGCATTTGAGATTGATTTAATCTTAGTTTTACTTAAATCATTCTCATTTTCGGATTATTTTAAGTACGAATTCGGGATTAAATCAACTTTATAATTCTTAAATCAAGCTCATACAGCCAAAAGTAGCCCTCTTATTTGTTTGGTTTATAATTTTTTCTCTACGGATCGGTATTTGAATACAAAAAGTATATTTAGTAAAAAATAGTGAAAATACTCTAATAAAAGAAATATATTAAACTATTTCGTTTAATCCCTATTCTTTTAAGTAAGGATTTCTGATATTTTGGCAAGTTTTAGTAAAGCAAAATATTCTTCTTTTCAGCGACATCTTGGCCCAGATTATTATGGTATTATGTTTTTTTTTTTATCCTTAAAGATGTGAAACAAAATATCCCATGGTTTCTTGAAAAGTGAGAAAAACGTGTGTCTGTTACTATAACATGATTCGAATTTTTGCTAATCGGCATCCAGGCTTTAAAACCATTCATATAAATGCGTCTTTTACCAAAAATTGATGAATTCCGTTTTCTTTTTGAAAATTCATGCATTGATGCAATATGCATTTCGGAAACATGGTTTGTACCTGAAATTTATGACAGTGTGTAAAAGATAGATACCTATCGTATTTTTAGATCAGATAGGCGTAACAATGGCGGAGTTGTGACAATTTACATAAGGAACACCATTTCATGTACACTTATTTGTTCATATAATGAACCCGGTGATGTTGAATTTATTTTTGTTGAAGTGTCTATAGGCCTGATAAGCATATGCAATTGGACACACTTGTTGATAAATTAGAAAATATTTCTGTAATTTACTCTGAAGTTATTACAACTGGTGACTTCAACTGCAATTTGCTTGAAAATGAAAATCTCACTAATATCATGTATACATTAAATTTTTAGGCCTACGCACTTCCCGACCACAAATAGTACATTACTCGATTTGGTTTTTGTAAGCAACTGTACCTTCTTTTTCCAAACATGATTTAATTTTTATGTGCTTTAAATTTACAGTGGAGACAGGAGTTAGAACGTTTTGTGTTCTAGATCTTAAAAGTATTGATTTAGAAAACTTATATCGTGATCTCATTAACTCGGAATGGGATTGAATTTTTTATTTACCTACGGCTGATGAGCAAGTTACCGTTCTCAACACATTAATTCTTCGGATTTATGACAATCACGTACCGGTAAAAATTAAGACGGTTAAAAATAGAGCTAAGCCGTGGTTCACAAATGAAACTAAATCGTTAATAAAAAAACCTATACCACATATGGAAACGATACAGAACACCCGAACTGCATAATGAATTTTGCGTAGCACGAAAAGCCGTTGTTTCAAAAATCAAACATGATAAGTCTTCGTACAATTTTAATAAATTTAATTCGGCAGTTAACACTTAAAGTAAATGGAAACATATACGAGATATAAGCGTTAGTAAGTCAGTAACACGTTCAGTAGAAGTTGATGTTAATTTAATTAATAAAAGCTTTATGAATATTCCTTTTCCAACAGTCCAGTTCGACTTTTACGACAGATATACACATTTAGTTTCGTGCAACCAGCTGAAATTTCAATGCGTAAATGCGTCTGATGTTGCTAACGCTTTCAATGCAATTAATAATATCGATCCTAAGTTTGTTAAAATTATTCTGCCATGGATTGTTCGATATATCACCAACCTTTTTAACACCACAGTAACCACCAATATATTCCCAATGGCCACTTCATGGCGTGGAAAAATGCCAATATTATTCCAATAACTAAAACCGGATCTGAATATCGTCCAATTGCAATTCTGCCATATCTCTCTAAAGTTTTTCAAAATTTATTGCATAAACAAATTTATGAGCATGTCAATGCTAGCAATTTATTTACTGATCGCCAATCTGGATTTAGATCACAACGTAGCTGTATTGCAGTGCTAACTGATGTAATCGAAGAAATTCGAAATAATTTAGATGATAATAAATTAACGTTCCTTGTGTTATTAGACCATTCAAAGGCCTTTGATACTGTACACCACTCAATGTTATGCATGAAATTGTTAAAATTATTTAATATTTCAACACTAGCAGTGAAATTAATATCGTCGTATCTCTCAAATAGATCTCAATCAGTTGCAAGCAATGGTTCTTTATCACGAGCTTTACAGGTAACAAGAGGTATCCCTCAAGGCTCTATTCTTAGACCCCTTCTATACTCATTATATGCTAACGATCTTCCCAAACAAAGATATTCTAAAATACAAATGTATGCTGACGACGTTCAGCTGTATCTTAGTAGCAACATAGATTCAATTACGACAAGAATACAAGAATTAAATCATGATCTTGACAAAATATATATATATGGGCTTTAGCTAATGGTTTACGTCTTAATCCAAGCAAATCAAAGTGTCTATTAGTATGCAAAAAGGCAGTTCGAATAGATTTTGATATAGACATATTGCTTGGGAGTTTACAAATTGATATTGTGGATTTAGTAAGAAACTTGGGAGTAACATTTAATAAACAGCTAACTTGGTCAAATCACATTACTAAAGTGTGTGGTAGAATATATGGTATGTTGCGTAATGTATATGCCACTCAGCACTGTCCGCCTTTAAAAATAAGGATATTATTAGCAAAAACTTATCTCTCGCCTACACTTTTATATTCGTCTAAATTTTTAATGGGTGTAAAACAAAGGACATGAGAAAACTTACCGTTACGTACAACAACATCATCCGCTATATATTCCCTTTAAAAAGGGTCGATAATGTATCGCAATATTCCCGTCGTATTTTCAGTATATCTTTTTCAAACTATTTACAATATAAAAACCTTATTTTTCTTTACAAAATTATTATGACAAAGGAGCCAGATTACTTTTGCAAACGTTTACAGTTTACAAGACCGTGCAGAGGAAAAGGTATACTTCAATTTCATCACCGTGACCATGCATCTGAACGTCAATTCTTTATATTAACCATACGTCTCTGGAATCAACTTCCAAATAATTTGCAAACCACTAGCAAAAGGTTTAGAAAATTACTATTAGAATATTTTTCGTAATACTTGTTTGTTTAATTCTAACGCAAAATTATGTTATTTATATTATTATTTTATTTGATTATTTATTATCTTTTAATTCTGTAGCTTGAATTTATATTCACTGTTTTTGCAGTATCATTTTTAAATATTCAACTTAATTTGTTTAATTTAACTTGTCTGATTCTAATACTATTATTTATAAGATATTGTGTCTTGTTGTTTTGGAAAATCTTATTAATAAATACAAATACAAAAAAAAATACAAATGCAAAAAAATAACTCATATCGAAAACTATCAAAAGAGATTACGTCGTTACGTTATAAATAATAGTTACCAGCTAAATACTTGAGGAAAATTGACACATTTTAAGTTCCAGTTCATAGAACTAATTATGCCCTTAACGGCACTTTAACGAGAGCATTTCATAATATTAATAAATTAAATTTATGACTTAAAAAAAACTCTAAAACGCATATTGAATTTTGGATATCAATAGATAATTTGAATTTATTTCTTTTGAGTATTTTATACATTTTATATACATATGTATGTATGTATGTATGTATATCCAATTAATAACTTTTTTAATTTGGAATATATTTTCCTATGTTAGTTTAGGTGTAGTTGCATAGTCTGTTAGGAATTTGGTTTTACATAGACTGAAATAAATATGTAAATGTCATAACATTGCATTCAAAACCGATTTGACATTGCAGACGTTGAGAACGCCAGTCACAGAAATTCAATAAAATTGAAACATTTTTAACGACGGCGTCGAAAATTGCAATCGAGCTTTGAAAACATTCGTATTCTTTATAAAAATGTTAAAAGCAAAATAATTAAACAATAAAAAAATGTTAAGAACAAAATATTATTATTATTATTCTTTGCATTTTTAATATGTTTTTTAGTGGTAAAATTGTTTCTCGCCCCGTTTTTATTCGTGAGTTTATTTGACAGTTCAAAGAGGGAAACTTCTCACAGATATTTTACAGACACATCCCTACAAGAAATGAATGAGCGAGTAGTCACATTTTTCATTTTTGTGCTAAGAAAATGATAGAAAAAATTACCGAAATCAAGTTTACGGTCACATTCGGTAAATGATAGAAAAAATTACCGAAATCAAGTTTACGGTCACATTCGGTAATTTCTTTCTATCATTTTCTTAACACCAAAATGAAAAATGTGACTACTCGCTCATTCACTTCTTTAGGGACCTTTTCTTCAAATTGGCGAGAAATTTTCTTACGTGACAGCTACTACTCGCCAAAAAAAAAGTAACAGACACAGTTAAATAAGAAAAACATTTGTTTGTTTCAATTAATGACATTTATGTTTCATTTCTCAAGTTTGTTAAACAAATTTTCATACAAAATCCGATTCGTAATTTTTTAATTAACCTGATTTATTTTTTATGAATAGGGCCGTAAATCAGCAGTGTAAACCAATTAAAAAGTGTACTTTTTTACTTTAAAATTTTCCATTTAATGTTTCAATGTATTCGCCTACATGCAGTACACTCACCTGTTTCTTGTTTTCTATTTATCAGCTTAATTCTGCATGATTTAACTTGAAAACAAATATGTACTGCTTTTGTTAGAGCAAATATTTAAAAATTGACCTACTTATTTTCAATAAAACACACACTTTCTTTATGCCAAGAGAACAGAGAGATGCAAAAAAACAAAAACTTAAAAAATGTTTTTTTAGGAAACATTTTTGCATAAAATATAATTTTTACAAAAACCCTCTTTACAGAAAAAAATTAGCATTTACTCTGATTTTTTTGCGTTTTTTTGCTTTGTATTTGACTCTTTACTAAGCCGTTGTAGTCATGTGTGTATGTTCTTTAAAAATATAGAATACATGCAGACATGCATACATACGTTGTTTATGTACATTTGTATACCTTTAGACATGGTAATTGTAACTTACAGTACTACAAAGAACACCTTGCACTAATTTAACGTAGTTATCGTTTCAGCAGAAAAATGTGAGTTCCTAATGTTGCACCAGGGGCCTAATTCTGGCACTCGTGATCGAGTACTTTCTCGATTCGAAAGCAATTTTATTTCAGTCGATACTGAACGAATCGAAATTATTTTTTCAGTATTGTAAAACTCAAAGAATACGGCCCCAGGTCTTCAGAATTATAATATTGCCACCGTGACACTGGGTGACTAACAAGGAGCTGCCAGCACATTAAAGCAGTGTTCGAAAAAAAACAATAAATATCGCTCCTTAGTGATCGGTTCGGTAGATTTGTGGTATACACAAACGCTTATAGGTTTGTGTAGCAAATCATTAAAAAAATAACGTTTCCCTGTTTGTCATCATTCGAACACAAAAATAATACTGTTTTTATTCAACTCGACAAAAGATGAAAATATTTATTTTCGTTCGGTTTTTTTTTAACCACAAACTTCATTGTGTTCGGTTCGGCTCATTAATGTTCGTCGCTTTTAGCTGGTAAAAAAACCAAACATTTTTTAAACTACAAAAAATACACATACGAAAAAAAAAACAGCCAGCAAAATAATTTTACACAAATAAAGCATTAACACAATCTGTTCGTGCTGTGGTGGTTGCTAAAATTTTTTGTTTGTTCATTTCTTTATCCATGTAAAAAAAGAAACATTATAGAACATTAAAACATAATTGGGGGATTCACAAGGTAGTCATAAAGTTGTAAAGTCATAAGTCTTTAAATAAATACAGGAAATATATATGACTGCTATGGGCAACCGCTTATAAACTAGATTTAAGCTGTACAATTATGCGGAATCAATGAACGCCGCATTACATTTTTTTTTATTTGAAACACAATAGTATTTTTTAAACAATTTTAAAATATTATTTAGGACATTATAACGATATGACTTAATGGCACACCTTGTGAATCCCCCAAATGTTTCTCTACAGCATCACTACAATTGTTCCGTTTTTCAACGAAGAACAAAACATTATATAATGTTCAGTTTTTTCTCGAAAATTGTTACGAACGGCATTAAGGGTTGTTTTCGTCTACACAACCACTTAAAATTAGATATCGTTCTTGAGTGTGTGAGCCGTACGCTAAAAAATGTACTGTTTATTTTCGAACACTGCATAAAACTATCAATTTGCAGTCGTTAAGAATTATTTATACACTTGCCCCTTGTTTAGGAGCTGGGGCTTTCTTAACTCCGCTACTTTTGGAAATATGCCAGCATTTTACATGCAGACCGAACTTTCACACAGTTGTTGGAAAATCAGCCCTTGAGCAGGCTTTTTCAGGATATCCCTTCCAGCGACTTTGCGCATAAACCAAAGCCGCTATGTGATCCCTGAAAATATGTTCTCGTGAAAGAGTATTTTTTTGTGAAAAAGTAAATTTTTGGCAAAAAGTAATTTTTCATTTCGTTCGAATTCCTGCAAAATTGTGCTCAGACCATAAAAAGTATAATATTTTTTTTATTTGATTTGACTATGATTATTTGACAAAAACTTCTGAATCATGTATGTATCATTTATTATGTACAGAATTTTCTCTTTCAGCGATACAGGTCAACTATTGCAATAAATATTTCCAAATAAGTTGCATTTTTTTCGAATTTCCTGAGCACCGAATTTTCAACTCAAAAACCGGAAGCTCGATTTTGATTTCAGAACCATTATAATTTCTCTTTTATTTTCACAATTAAAGGGTTCTTATAACTGATATCAAAAGTTTGCTATTGAAATTTAGCCAGTTCAGTATAAATACAGCTGATATATGGACAAAAAAAACAACGATATCCTCCGATTCTCTTATTTTTACTCAAAAGGATTTGATTTTTTACTGTCACCTTAGATAGTCTTAATATAAAACTGTTAGCAAAATCGATTTATAAACGACCAAGCTATAGACGAAAAACTCGATTAATTGTTTTTAAACAATAGCGCTCATAGAATAGCTTTAATGTGTAAAAAAAAGTATTTAAATTATTATTGCTCCAAGCGCCAATACAAATATACCTACTCCCGTCCTTAATCGGCTATTAAAGATCATTGGTTCCTGTAACCGAACGTAAAATAGATAAACAAGATATGTGTTTCTTGGTCTTTTCCAGAATTTGCCGTAGTGTGAATAATAGTCTATGGGGGATTTGCAAAGACTGAAGCAGCATTAATATGGCCTAATTATCTTGCCGACTTGAGTTTTTAATCTCTGAAACACTACGCTCGACAGTTTTTTGCAGGGCTGTGGAGTCGTCCGAAAAAAGTACTTACTCCGACTCCAAATGCTCAATTTTCTAAGTGCGACTCCGACTTCTACTCCTACTCCTACTCCGACTCCTACTATAATCTTGATGCTAAATGTATATGAGACTCAGTGACTCAGGCTTTCTTAAAATTAGAGTTTTTGAGAAGCAATTACCGTACGCAAACATTAATGTGCTGTTTCCAAATGACAGGCGATTGATTATGTAGCAAAATTTATTAGGGGTGTGCTGGAAATCGCAAACGCAAAACGCTTATCAGCTTATCACCGCCTGTCTAAAACAGTTCAGCTGGCACTCTATCGGCTGCTGCTGCCTTATTAGTTCTCAACCAGGATACTGCTATTTTGACCTCATTTTGACCTGGCGGTATGCACTAAATAGCGTCGCCTGGGAGTGGTTTTGGGGTATCTTCGTCGCCACTACTATAGGATACTAACAGTTGGGAGAAATATTTGTTCCACATCCATAACACTATGGTGTTTCACTCTTTGGTAAAATTTTATAACTTCATTCTGACTCCTTTACATTTCAATTCTCTCACACTCACACTTTTAATTTCTCTCTTGGTCTTCTCTCTTTTTCTCGCGATATCTCCTCTTTGCATGGGGCGTTGCTACTGGCTGCAGAGTAGCCCAATATGCCACATTCGTCGTTTCAGTAGCATTACGAAACTCTAGGTCGTACCTTGGGGGAGACTTTTGGTACCCAAGTACGGATTTTTAAATGTTTTCCATAGAGTGGGCAATGTTTAGTCATTATGCTTCAATATTATCGGGACAAGCAATGTTTTCTTGAAGCATTTGGTTTAGTCGGATGGAGTTTGTCTCCTGCGGGAAATTTGTGTCAGTTGTTCCAACATACTGGTGGTGGGATTTGTGACAATAGAACAAGAACTAAAAGAAAGAACTCATGACCAGTGAAAGAAGCACCAATAATTTAACTGGTAAACGAAGAAAAAAAAGGTAGAAAAAGTACAGTACAGTCTTCGCCGGTGGTGTGGCATTTCTTTTGGGACTTTCTGAAATGTTGTTCTTATATTTAGTGCTAGGACCTGTTTTATTGAGATAATAATTCATTGTTTTAAAATAATAATACATTGTATTGAAATAATACTACAACCAACTCTAAACACGTTCATTGATAATAGATGTGTGACTGGTCATATTGTGTCAATTGACCCACTCCAATGACAACCCCATGTACAAGTGATAGGTCTTCTTCATATAAAGTGTCAGAACTAGAACCGTTCTCTACCATTAAAGACCTATCAGGGGACTACTTTGGCATTAGTTCGCTTCCCTTAAGGGTCGTTGCTGTCTATTTGCAGGTTTCCGACGTCCAGCATCCGTGCTGTGTCAGATCGTACTTTTCTCTCTACATTTAGACGGGTGCACACTTTTGCTGCCACAAGGTAATGAACCAAATCGATGATTGCTACTCGAATCAATCGTAACTCTAAAACACTGTGTGAATGCCTTTCTAGTATCACAACATTATTAATCTAGTTTCTTGTTGTTTGATCTGGGGACAGTCACGTGGCCTTATGTTAATTGAGGCGTCGAAATCTGGTGTTGCTAATTAACAGGTATTTTGCCACGGCGAATTCTGTTAGCCTTATTTCGCTATCAAATATTCCTCGTAGAGGCAAAATTTTCCGACAAAAGATATTCTCTTATCCAATACTTTCATTAAAGTCTGCTTGAACAATTTGAATGTCATGGTGAGGGCAGCGGTCATATGCTCGTTCTAGGCGCTCGTACAATATATCTTAGTTATGTTTATCCTTGCGTTTAAGGATTGGTATTTTATAAGTGTTGTGGCTAGACTTACATACAGCAGATGGAATCTGGTTCCAAGGCGTTTAAAACAATGACTAGCCACAAATCCACAGTCGAAGAATATCTTCTTTTATGGCAGCTATAATAAAGTACGTCTCCTTTGGTGTTGTTGTGACGACTTTTCCATTCCATTGCACTTTCTGTTAGGCGGTACTTTTCAAGTACAACTGCCTGTGCGTATACTGCCCCTTCTTTGTATAGACTTCGGATATTCCAGGTGCAAATTCGCATTTTAGAAATCACTAAGACTAACGGAGAAGTCTGGCAGTTAATAGCTAAAAAAAAGAGCTCGTATAACAAGGCTTAGATCGCTAAATTGACACATATACCACTGACTAACTGAGTGACACACACCCACATTCATAAATATGAATTTAAGTTTAAACAAAACGACTGCCTTCGCAATGTAAGTGAATGTGTTTCAATTCTTTTAACCACAATTTACTGAGTGCATACCAGCACTCAAACAAACACAGATACACAAAGACAAACAAAATCTCATACAATAGACAATTGTTTGGCTAAATTTTCTTTTTTATTCATTCCACTGGTTATTGTAGTGGCTAACATATTTTTTTTTTTGCCTTTTCCATTTAACTCTGCTGCTGCAAAATTTTTTTTATTTTTTTAATTTTCCTTATATTTCCATTGGATTTTTAGCTTTTTATTGTTGTTATTGCTGTTGTATTTTATCTTTGTTACAGCTGTGGCTTAAATGGTTAGAGAAGAGATTCATCTTTAAACATAATTTCAGTCTGCATCTCATGAATAATTTTAGTTGAAATTTTGGTTTGAAGTCAGTTAGTAAAATCTCTTATAGTGTGTTGATTTTGTGAGTTTTGAAAAATAAATAAAAAAAAAACAAGACAGAAAATTTGAAAAAATATAAAAAAAAACAAAAAATGGCATATGAAACATCAGTCTTCATTATATTGACATTTTGCAGTGTGTCAGGACCTGTGTGAGTGCATTAACATGCATGTGTTCTTCGGCTGTGTGTGTTTGTATGTATGCGTGGATATTTGTTCAATGCACACATACTTCTAAAAACAAGTAAACATAACATTCCTTCATTTATTCATTAAGCCATGTATCCGTCCAACCTGCCATCCATTCATTCGTCCGACATTCCAACAATCTCATGTATTTTTATAATGAACATTTTCAATGTAGTTGTTGCACTTGTACTCTACTTACAACTCATATTCACAGTTGTAGTCGTGAACGTATCCATACTCTACTTAAATTTTATTTGTTCATTCATAAAACTCTTGTGTGCTAACGATAATGCACAGTGGAGTAAAATTAACAAAAAAAAAATAAAATATTCAACAAAAAAAAATAAAAAAAATTTTTGGGCAAATTTCTTTCCTCAGTATGTACTTATTATTTAAAATACTGGATTAATTTTTAATGAAAATTTAATTTTTTATAAATTTTTAGAAAATTCTGTTTTCCAAATCAAATTTTGATCAGTTTGCGAATATTACCTCAATATTGCGTAAAGCAAAGAAAATAAAGTACAAACGGACAAATCGCACCAGACCATCTTAAGGTGTACACAAATCTGGAACAAATACATGTTTTATAATATCTTGTGACATGTTAGAGAATTAATAGTAACGCTCTTGAGCATTTGAACAACTTATAAGTCCGTGGTAATCTACTTTAAGACATTTTAAAGCAGGTTTATCGTTAATATTATATTTTTAATGCGTATGTGTTACATCCATGTTAAGTGTATATCGGCTGAACCGTGTTTAGATATGATAGAATAATTTTCTAAAAAAAAATTCTGCCCCGTTGTGAATTAGAGCTAAAGACCTGGAGTTTTTCATGATGGCAATTAAAGTTAGCCTGAATTGAAGCATACGTAGGTTCTTTTAGCTCGACATGTTCTATAACGTCCTCTGACTGCAAAAATAGCATAAACGACATCATTTTTAATTTTCGTTTATTTTTTAATAAATTAATTCATTGGCAACAATTGTATCATCTCCTAAAATTTAATGATAACATAAGGTATCGTTACGAATTCATAGCCAAAACAAATTTAGCTTCAATCCAGATTGATGGGTTGTTTACTTTTTTGTGACAGCGGCATGACGCTTAAGCTAAAAATTTTCCGCAAAAGTATGGAAATCATCCTGTGTTTGGTGAGCAAAAATGGCTAAATATTATAAAAATTATGCTGAAAATTGGAAAAATGGCCAAAAACTATTTTAATAAAAAACAAAACAAAAAGGCCAACAAAACAAACAGAATTCCTTTATTAATATTTTAAAATTAAATTGTTAAATGAGATCAATTTGTTACAAACAAATATAAAGAAAACAAATATTTTAATATTTAAAAAAAACGTCGCTTAGTTCAATATTGCCAATTCTTTGTGACCAGAAGGGCTTCAATAAAACAAAAAAACTGGAAAATATTTATCAAAAAACAACAAATAAATTAATTGTTTTCATCATATTCCTTTGTAAATATATGAACTTATAAAAGCTTTACTTTACATAATTATCACAATTTAAGAGGATAAAAAATTGCCTAATCTTGCCAATAAATGCCTTAATTGGCAACACTGAAAACAAGTTGAAGTACTGTACTCAGCTGTGCTAAGTCTTTGAGTCTTTGAATCCAAGAGTTAAAATAATATAAGTTAGTTGTATGGCTATACATTGGTGAATATTAAAATACTGGTTTAGTTAAACCAAAATTAAATTCACATGTAGTTTAAACACAGCAGCTGTTAATTATTGCCCCATATATTATATGCAGTATAGAAAATAATACTGTGGCATCACACGATTGGTTGTGTGAAATTCTAATGGTCTGTATTGGTAGTTTAAACCAGTGTTCTAAAATAAACACTTAATATCCCTCTTTAGTGTTCGGTTCGCTAATAGTGTTTGTGTATAAAATCAACAAAAAAGGAAAAAATTACGTTTCCCTGTTAGCCATCTTTGGAACACAAAATAATACTGTTTTTATCCAACTCAACGAAAGATGAGAACATTTAATTCAGTTAGGTTTTTTAAATCCACAAGCTTCATTGTGTTCGGTTTGGTTTGGCTGATAAAAAAAACCAAACATTTTTACAAAAACCAAATGCACATACGAAAAGTACTCATCAAGCATTGTAGTAGTATAAGTGAAAATGTGTTTGTATGTGTGACACCGACAACGCTTGATGAAAATCAAAAAATTTAGATATGACGGCGAATATTACGTCCAGCACACGTACACGTTGAATTCACCGACTGGACAAGCATTTGACAAGTTCAATTGGCCATTTACACAAACAAAACATATACACAATACACACACAAGCTGTTCTTGCTGTGGCCGTTGCTAACACCAGTCGCATATATTGTCCCGAGTGAACCTTATTAAATGATTAATCTCCTTCATATAAAGAAATACTATAATCATAATCAACGGAGTTATACTCATGTTTCGCAGCAGGTTGAGCGCTTTTTGAAATGATCTTTCAAAAATTTTGTGATTTTAAAATATCTGTTGACATTTTACAAGATTATAAAAACGGCCACACCACAATTTTTATTTCAGATTTTTAATTTCATATATTCTACTAGAAATATGCAGATTTTACAAAATCCAGTCACATTATTAGTTTTGCTTTAATCACCTTTCCTTTGGAGTAACTACACCTTGAACACTTTATTGCCAGTTAAGTGGCATGCCTTGTTTTCACCTATCATAATTCGCTCTTTTTGTTGTAACATTTTGTTCACTGGTGCGTGGTAAGTGCTTTAGGAACAGATGACACGAATTTTCCGCAGGGTTATTTGGTACGAAAAAAGAGACGGAATGACGGACATCGTTTAATCAACTTCGGTGTATATGTATGTATTTGGTTTGTGTTTAAAATTAAAAAGAACTTTTACTTTTCTAATTTCGGATATGGGTGTAAATGGGATTTTATGAAAAAATTTTGCGGCAGTCGTGATTTTTTGCTCACATCTCAGCCATATATGGCAAATAAATATATAACTACCTGGTCCCCGTCATAGCTGGAGTCTTTGGAAAACTTATTATAACGGGCAGACGGATTTTGTTAAATCAACTTTTTTTATCATAAGGACCCAAAATATATGCATATGTATTAGACTGGTCGCATCTTGTATGGGATTTTTTTTTTTTTTTAAATTTAAATGTTTGCGCTGCTTTAAATATGAGGTTTGGTGTAAGAAATCAAGTCCTAATTTTTCACCTCAATCCGACGGTGCCTAGTCGTGCCAAGTGGGGCCCAAAGTTCCCCATATGATAAAAAAACATTTATTCAATCAGATACTAGATGAAAAGCCGGTCTTAAAGACCGAAAATCAAAAATCTGGCTTCGTTACGATCTTCCGCAGAGAAAGTACTTTAAGTATGCCAAATTTCAGCTTCATATGTCATCAGATGGCTTCTGAAAGTTGCGGAAATAATAGGACATACATACAAACATCCGCAAATACTAAGAAATTATATATTGTATAGATAGATTAAAGTATCTGCTAATTAATATTTTAGTATGATACGAACGAAAAATTTTTAACCTAATTCAGGTACGCTGAATCCAGTGGTGCTAGCCGTTTTTTTAGGTTAGCTCTGGTTTTCGAGATATACCGTTATTTCGAAAATGAAAGAGGCTGCACAACATATGTTCGGGTTACTCAAAAACGCTTTAGCTTATTGAAAAAACTAAAAAAATCCGAAATTCCGCAATAAAATTTACTTTACCCAATAAAAAATTTTATCATTTTGCGAAGCACTAAAGGTACATTTAAAAAAATAAGCGCACAATTATGCGCTACGCAATAAGACATACAGAAAAGCAGTAAAGTAAGTGAAAGAACTCTGAACAATTTTTATAAAAAAAAAATAAAATTTCAAGTGCTACGGCATTCCCTTACTACGAAGCAGGTTTGTAAGGGAGAACACTAAAAAATAACGGTAAAAAACATTCAGTGTGTAAAGCTGATCGTTACATCTAACAATTTTTTAATGCGCTGAATAATTCGCTTTGTATGTTAAAAATGTATTGCTTCAAAGTGGGAACTCGCCATATAAAATTCATGTCTTCCGTAAGCGCAATGGTAAGCGAAACTCTTACATTTCTCCCTTACAAACCTGCTTCGCTCGAAGCACAATTTTTTATTGGGTAAGAAAGGCGGTTTTTATAAAAATTTCGAAATTTGTATCTTTAAAAAATTCATTAAAAATGGGAAAATGTAGCTATGCTTCTACAATAATTTTTTTAGCGAAAATTTCGAAAAATTATTCAACAAACAATATAATTAGCAAATCTTTAAAATGTACCACTAACAATGTAAGTAAAACAACGGTAGTTCATACACGCACTTCATATAGTCTGTAAAAAATTTTTTTATACATCACAAAACATTTGCTCTGATTTGAAGTTGGCATACAGATAACGGCTTTTTTTCGTGGAATTTTGGACGAAGAAGTGGTACGAATTTTAACAACATCGCACTTAGATTTTTTGAAATTTTTTTGTAGGTATAAATGCGTTAGAATTCCATTACGTGCGTGCAGATTATAAAGAGTTGCTTGAGTTAACACTCCATTTTATTGGGGAGCGGGTACCAGATTTTTCACAATTTCGTTTGCCTGGTGCAACATCGCATGCACGATTCATGTCAAAGTGCATTTTTTGTTACAAAATATTTCTATTTCGCGAACAGTTCAAATTGACAGCAGCAGAATTGAAAAGTCTTCGGAGCATTTGCTTGTTTTTGACTACCATATATGTACCTTATTGGTTCCGATGTGTGAACGCTTTAGAAGCGCCAAAACTGGATCTTGATTTCATTCAAAACGTTGTATCTTATTTTGATAAAGAAGTTTCAACTGCATCGTTGCAAAAAATAAGAAAGCATTTGTGGTATTTGACAGAAGAAACAGTTGGCCTTGCATTTTTTGATGAAAGCGTGCCGTTGGAAATAAAAAAGATGATGGTCCAAAAACTCGACATCGGCAAAGACATACATGGAAATTATGAAAAAATTTCGAAAAGGAATGTTGTCAATATGGATGAAATTTTCTCTTACGTGTCAAGAGATATATCCGATTTTGTTTCTCCACTGACAAAGAAATTTTTTTCCCGATTAGCCATAGATCCAAAATTTTTAGAATCGGAACCTTCTCAATGGCAGCAGAGGGATGATTACTGCGCTGGAAAAGCTGTCTGTCAACATTTGAACGTTGTAAATGATGCGGCAGAAAGAGCAATCAAACTCATCACGGATTACAATAAATCGTTAACATACGATGAGACAGATAAGCAGTACCTACTCCAAGTTGTTGAGCACTATCGTCATTTATATCCGTCCCACAACAAATTTTCTCTTTTAAAATAATCAACTTAATAAAAACATTCAAATAAATTTATAAATTTTTTTTAAATTATTGTCGAAGCCTAGCTGCACTTTCCAATTTTTAATGAATTTTTTAAAAATAAAAATTTCGAAATTTTTATAAAAAAAATTATGTTTTTTTTTTTCAAAAAAAAATTATGTTTCTAAAACGACTGCGCATATAAGAAAATAGTTTTACCTTTCTAAAAGTAAATTTTATTGCGGAATTTCGGATTTTTTTATTTTTTTCAATAAGCTAAACCGTTTTTGAGTAACCCGAACATATGTTGTGCAGCCTCCTTCATTTTTGAAATAACGGTATATCACGAAAACCAGAGCTAACCTAAAAAAAAACGGCTAGCACCACTGGATTCAGCGTACCTGAATAAGGTTAAAAATCGTTCGTTCGTATCATACTAAAATATTAATTAGCAGATACTTTAATCTATCTATACAATATATAATTTCTTAGTATTTGCGGATGTTTGTATGTATGTCCTATTATTTCCGCAACTTTCTGAAGCCATCGGATGACATATGAAGCTGAAATTTGGCATACTTAAAGTACTTTCTCTGCGGAAGATCGTAACGAAGCCAGATTTTTGATTTTCTGTCTTTGGGACCGGCTTTTAAACTAGTATCTGATTGAATAGATGTTTTTTTCATCATATGGGGAACTTTGGTCCCCACTTGGCACGACTAGGCACCTTCGGATCGAGCTGAAAAATAAGGACATGATTTCTTACACCAAACCTCATATTTTAAGTAGCGCAAACAATTAAATTAAAAAAAAAAAAATTGCGACCAGTCTAATATGTATACTTTAAAGGGTCTTAGTTAAAAATTGTCAAACTTACAAACGAAAAACTAATGTAATACCCTTTTACCTTCGGTGAAGGGTATAATTATTTGGAATTGTGGTTTTGCATAAATAAGTCATAATCAGTATTCACAAAAATTCCCATATTCTTGTTTTTAAGAAAAAATTTTTTTTTTTTAAAAAGTTTTAAGAAATATAAACATTTTGCAAAAATTAAGATTGTCGTGTGTTATAACCGCGTGCTTCATGCCACAATAACCAAAAGCCTATGGACTATATTCAGCTGTAGAAAAGACGGTTCAAAAAAGATTTTACGACACTGTTCAACGATTGTCTATTTAAAGTGATAGTGGCAACGTGGGTTTAAGTGTTTGTAAATATTTTCACGTAGCTTTTGTATATCTGTGGTTGAGATGTGAAAATTATTTTTTGAATAAAAACAAAAAAAAACACTCACCAAACTGTAGTTACAAACTTTAGTTTGTTCAAAATTCAGTTCAGTTTCATTTGTATCAAGTAGTCTTCCGACGTTGTCTTTGACATGAACTATCAAACGTATCTTTTTTTTTTTTGTTGGTACCACACACTTGAAATCTGTTTGTATTAAAAATATATGGAAAAATTTTCATTTGTTTGTTTGCATTTCCTGTATTAAAGCTGGGTAGAAAATAAAAAAATATTTCAATTAAAAAAACAAACAAAAACCCACAAACTTACTGCCACTCTTATTGAATCTAATGGAAAGTAATTGCTTTGACTATGAAATATGCTACTCAATGATTACTTTAGTTTTTGGTCACAAAATTGTTCACTTGAGTTCTGAAAAGTTTTTTGTAATTAACAAAACTATGTCAAATTTGCTAAATTTGCTAATGGGTTTATAAGATCTTAAAGGAAAATATGGAGACTGCTCAGCTCATCAACAAGAGGAAGTTTTTTTTTTTTTGTAAAGTACACCGAGGTGGAATACGAGACACAAAAAGAAATCTGATTAGCTCTGGTTAAGGATTTTTTAGGAACTATATCATGATTTTTAATGCTGTTTTAATTTTATACAGATTTTACAAACTTAATTTTCATTTAAGCAATTTTTTGCCTGATAGAAGTTGGCCTGAAGACGACAGAAATACGTATCTTGTCGCATACCTTTTTAAACTTCCGCCTACAAAAATGTTAAGTCATTTTATTTGTTTGTGCTGAAAATTGTAACGCAAAAAAATTCTATATTTTTTTGCAAGTCAGTTTAATCTCAGAATCACTTTCTGTGTTATTTTCGTGTTAACCTTGATTTATTTAAAACGTAAAATCTTAGCACAGAAGATTAAACCGAAAATGTCTTATTCAATTTTGAAAGTTACCAACGAATTTTATCACAAACTCATAACGAGTGATGAGGCTCATTTTCAGGGAGCACCTGAAATCTAAAAATAATTGTTAAAAGTTAAATGCATTCACTAAGAGGCAGAGTGTGGTGTCGAATAACTCCTGCAGGGATTCCTTAGAACTACTTGGAACAGAGTCAAGGTTTACTTGGCGTATATTTATGTCAAGCTTGTGGACTAATTAAAGGTGATTCATAAGTCGTGACGTCGAAGAACCTTTTCAACTTATAATTTTTGGGCCCTTTTAGCACCATTTAAATCAGATCGAGAGATTACATATTTATAAAAAAAATATATAATTGGGGTATTCACAAGGTGTGCTATCATTTTATATTGTTATAATGTTCTAACATTTTACAATGGTTTAAAAAAATTGTTGTTGTTTTGTAAACAAAAAGTGTCTTAAATTAATAGAACTTTGCTTGGTATGTTTATTGTGCTGTCGTAATTAATCAGAAGAGACCTGCGCTGAGCGGCTGAGGCGAACCGCATTAGTTTTTGTAGCCGTCGCGTTGATGGTATAGTTTTATCCGGCTTGTATCCGAACTTAACCTGCGGCTCGCAATTTTTGCAACAAAACACTTGCGGCGTCAAATTAGATCAGCTTAGGACTCTGATGTCTAATAAACAACCAAAATAAAAAAAAATTTATTTGTGGTTTTCGTCTGAAAAATAGAAAATAGTCAGGAAAGACCTAATTTAATTTATTAATTCATAGATTAGAATTAAAAAATATTTTTATTTTTGATAAATATTTATTTTTTATATTTGTTTTAAATCAGCTGAATTAAATTCATAATAGCACACTAAATAATGAGGGGTTGTTCACAACAGTCGTATATTTTCATGTTATTATTTTAAGACTTATGACTTTATGACACCTTGTGAATCCCCCAAATATTTAAAACACTTTCCAATTGCTAATTACTTTTTAAGTTGAACATTTTTTTGTAGTATTTTGAATTGTTTTTGGCTTCTGTTACAAGAACACATTGCTCATAATGTTTATTGACTTTTGTTGCACTTTTTTGACATTCTTCATAAAAAGTTTAAGTTTACCCAAAACTGAAATTACGGATACATTTTAACAAAAGTGAGGAAAACGTATATAAATTACACACTATAAAAATAACCAGTTTATTTTACCGCAATAACCGACTTATTCGATATTCGAAAAATTAATATTTTTAAATAAAATAACAGGTTGAAACCGGTCGAATACAAACCGTTCGATCTCCCTACTTACAACGTTCTTTCACTGACTGACTCTTTGTATTGCATTCTAAAGAGGTTAAGGTGCATACTTTTGGACGATATGCTGTCAAGTCGTTAATATTCATTGTAGTTTACAATATTAAAATTTTTAAAAGCACTCATTAATGGATATAGCTTCAGTTCATACTGGCAGCAACGTTTTAATTTTGGTAAAGGAAATATTCTTTTCACAAGCACACATTTTTTTCAATTAAAAATTACCCATTTACTAAATATTTCTAGAAATATTATTATAAGCTTAGTAAACTTATTATAAACTTAATTTAGGAAAATTAGTATTGTGGTTATCTTATTGAACTGTTTGAACAATGTGCTTAAGTTGGCTTAAGCAAATTTGCGATGACATGTTAATTATATGAGGCAAACCATATTGAACTTAAAGAAACTTTTTGCTAAGTTTAATGACATTGTCATTTCCTTAAGCAAAGTGCGAATCTAATCTCACATTCCGTACGGAATCAAATGTTTTTAATTTTGTTTTTATTTTTTTAAATATATTTGAGAGAAGTTTTGTTAATTTTTGACAGTAGGTTTATCCAAATTTAAATTTTTTTAATTTGGCTAAAGTTCATCAAATTTAATGTCCATTAAATTATTTTAATGTTAATATTTAATATTAATTGCTGCTGAAGTAAAAGAAGACTTAACTGAACAGAAAAACTTTGGTTCACTTTTGTTCGAATAATGAAAGGAAAATATGTGCATGAAATACTTTTGAAAGAAAAACGATAAAAGAAAAAACGAAAACATTGCTATCATTGTGGACGAAGCTTAATATGAGAGAATTACTGAATATAGACCAGTAGAGCATAAGAACAGACAATTATCAGCATTAACAGAAATAATATTGTAGTACGTGTGTCGGCATCGTTGCAGTAGAATTGTTTTCCCTATAGCCGCGAGAGTAGGAATATGAGGATTGGGCATCGCTGATAAAGACTTCTTTTAACGAAATCGGGTAGAATTTTTATATTCGGGGATGTGCTGGAAATCGCAAACGTAAAACGAAAGAATTTTGAAAGTAGGTTTTAAATAAGATTTCTGTAATAAAAGATTTTATGACAAATATTAAACAAATATTTCCCTATTAAACAGAATTTTAAACAAAAAATTATGAGAATTTGGTTTAAAGTTGATTAAAAACCACTTCCAAATTCTTGCGTTTTGCGTTTGCGATTTCCAGCACACCCCTGATAATAATAACATTTACACTAATCACTTTTTTCTGATTTGATATGCATGAATTTCGGAATTATTTCATTAGAATTTCTTTATTGACCAGTGTGTAACGTCTTCCTTAAGAACAAGTGTTATAGTGTACCAATTTTAATGAATACATTTATTAATGATTTATGTGCACAAATACTAAAATTGCAGATTAATTAATTAATGTTTAATCTCTTATGTTTTCCATCTAATTGTATGTTAGTCAACTATAAAAAACACTTTTATTTTATTTGAAATGTACAAGTATGTATTAATTCATAATGATTGATGTTAAAACTCGCAAAAAGAAAACTGATTTTCTCAGGAAATCCATTTGTTTTTCTATTTTGTACTTAATACACCCTTTCGCTTCGTAATTAAATAAAATAATCAATCATGGGCCAAAATATAAAGATACTTAATTAAAAAGTTGTGTTGGTAATTTTCCCTTTTATTGCTCTAGTTTTCTGCCTATGAACTTCCGGAATTGCAAGCAAAAAGGTTTATCGCAATCAGATGAGCCGTACGCCAACGTTAAAAATATAATAAAATAAAAACAAATATTTATTTTTATATATTTATTTTTATTTATTTATTTATTTAATAGATAATATAAACATAATTACAAATTTTAAATATAGAGATATGTACTTATTATCTATAAATGGCTTAACATATTGGTTGTTAGCCAGATTGGCAAAATATGGTGATATTGAAAAAATAAAAAATAAAAATATAAGCAAAAATAAAATTCATAAACAAGGGAATGTCTTATGTACATATATAAATAATGACATTTTACATGCACTTAGTAGTTACATATTAATATAATTCAAATTCATTAATTATTAATTATTAATCTTCTGTATCTCAAACAAGTCTCTAAATAGTTAGCAAGGATTTCAAAAGAAAATGTTAGGCCGTTGAGAATATCCAACACCTCCGCTAGACTCAGTTGGCATTTATTGAAGAACCTATGTCTATATCCATTGTAAATAGGACAACATCCAATAAAATGTAGGGTGTTTTCCGTTGCATCGAGGTTGCAAACGGTGCAAAGACCTACTGTATTGCTTCTAAACGGTCTCGAATTAATATCCAATAGACAGCCTCTAGCTCTTATGAGAAGACTTATAGCACGAGCAGTTAGAGTTGAGTCTGTAATATCTAACAAATTGTAGTTTAACTGCGAATAGAGATCATGGAATTGAGAGCTACTTGCAGCAGAGGCAAAATTTTCATTTTCATATACGATAACTAAAGGTAATATTAACTTGACATATTTGCTAATTGGATTGGAATTATTTGGTGGAACGAAATTTATTGTGGAACACAGATTTGACCATTCCTCAGCCCAAAAAGTGTGTTTTTCAATTACAGTTTCAGCAAGCTTACGAGGCAGTCTATTGTTCGGCATGTTAAGTATTTTATTTATGTAGTCAAAATGTAGTTTTAGCGTTTCCACAAATAACGAGTTAAGACCCGTTTCCAGGAAGAGCATGTAGTTTGGAGTGTTACTAGGTAAGAACAGCATCTTTTTTATAAAAAAACGAAGAAGTTTTTCGACGACATCATATTTTTTGTAACCCCATATTTGAGCACCATAGAACATAATAGAACGGGCAGCAGATCTGAAGATTCTTAGCTTATTTATGTTTGAAATTTTGGGATGGTTAATATATTTAGCCCAGTACGATGAGATTGCCAATTTAGATGTTAAAAGTTTGTTTTCCAAATGGACGCGGAAGGATAAATTGTAACAAAGGTTCATACCCAAATACTTATATGAGTTTACAGTTTCAATTCTGTCTTCACCATATGACCAGCTTAGATTTCTGGGAATTCTTGAGCCACTACGAAAAACTAAAATCTTGGATTTAGACATGTTAACTCTTAATTGCCATAAGTTGCAGTATGCCTGCAAGGAATTAATCATATTCTGCAAGCCGTCTGGGGAGTCAGATAAAATGACAATGTCATCCGCATACATTAGTGTTTTCACTGAGAGATTCACAACTTCTACACCGCCAGGGAGAGTATCAGCTAGATCATTCATGTAGAGAGCAAACAATATTGGACTTAAGATACATCCTTGCTTAACGCCAAGATTAACATTAAAAGCATTGGAGAGGGTGTTATTGAAAAGGATGTTGCTTGAAGTGTCTGCATACGATTTCATAAGAATTCTTATTATTTTTGATGATAGTCCCATACTCGACAGTTTGTAGAACAAAGAATTTCTTGGTATCAAATCAAAAGCGGAGGAAAAATCAACAAAAAATGCATATGTCTTCTTTCCATTAAGTTGGTTTAAATGAATAATATTAGTAAGATTAAAAATATTATCAATGGTCGAATAATTTTTCCTAAAACCAGCTTGATATTCATTCAGAATATTGTATTTATTTGTCCAGGCTGTAATACGATTTAACAGAATGCTATTGAAGATCTTGCAGGTTGTATCCATTAGTGACAAACCACGATAATTCGTGGGACAGTTGGGGTCACCCTTCTTCAGTAATGGAATAAGGATTGCCTCTTTAAAGCTTGACGGTATAGTTTCCTTAATAAAAATTATATTTAAGACATATAATAGCTTACTTGTAAAAGCATAGGGCGCATGTTTGAAGAACTCGTATCTAATACCATCTTGCCCTGGGGCCTTACTATCCTTAAGAGTCTTTAGAACAGAGATAAGTTCACAAGGTTCGATCGGCGAGTCCAAAAATGGATCAATGTTGCAGGGCAAACACCATTGAACTGAAACCATAGGGTCAGGATTCGCCAATATACTGCTAAAATGTTGAAGGAAGTCATCTGCGTTTAGACTGCAACGAGTTGATAGAGTACGAACTTTTAAATCATTGGCTAATTTCCACCACTGTTTACTGCATTTAATCGTATTTAATTTGACTATGTTTGCATTATAATAATTAAGTTTAGTATTACGACAAACATTAAGGAATTTCCTTTTAGACGACATATACTTAATTTTGTTGGCGTTTGAGCATATCTTACGGAAATTTTTTTGATTTTCTAACATCTTTTTTCTAAAACGAGCACATCTCCAGTCAAACCACTTTTGTTTCGGTTCAAAATATAATGTTGGATTCGGTTTGTTTGCAGAGTGTATGATTTTACTTTTGATATCTAATAACAACTCATCCACGGATGCACTAGGCTTGAAAGTGTGTGTACAACAAATTTCATTTAATTTTTCGGCATATCTAGACGCAGGTTTTTTGCTACATTATAATCTATAAATGGGTGTAGGTACAGAATTTAAGCGGCTTATTGGAATATTGATTTTGAGTTTTAAGGGCATGTGGTCAGAGTATGGTTTATTTGCAATTACAAAATTATCAATAAAGGTAAGAAAGCTGTGTGAACATATGCAGTAATCAATCAGAGAATTGCCTCTTCCGCCATAAAAACTCAAGTCGCCTTGTGCATCACCATTGGTTCTACCATTTAAAACTATACCCCCAACATAATCAACAAGTTCCATTAATTTTCTTCCCTGGGTGTTGAAAATTTTATCTTTAGAGCATCTAATTTTATTTATGTGTTGTAAATCAGTCAATAAATTCCGATCTAATAAATGTTGTTCCGTACCAATGCCGGCATTTAGGTCACCAACGATGCAAAAATTAATAGGGCAAAAATCAATCAGAAATTTTCTAAAGTAATCAAACTCTGCATCCCAGTTAGAACAATTCAAATAACGTGGGATAAAATAAAAAACCTCGTTGTTCACGTATATTAGATATGTATGAAATAACGCTTTTACTTGTTCATCTAAATTTCCAAGAAAATATATTTGTAGATACTTATGTATGTTGGCGATCAGTAATTGGGACTATGGCACTGTGGCACTTGTACTTTAAATTTTGGCATAAAATTATCAGCACCAAATGAAAACAATTGTTGTATTTTTTTTTGTTTCATAAAGTGTTTTGATTGCTGGGTCGTCCCAGATACCAGTGTTTGTAATAGTTCTGATGGTCTATTTAATTCTGGCAATTTCTCTTCACCATTAACCCAGCAGAAACCTGTGGCTTCTTTTTTGTATTTGAACGGCAAACAATTTTCGTTCACTTGATCCAAGATACCAATACCCCTGTTTTATTCGGTTAGGGTTATGTATAACTGTTCCTCCTTGCCTTATTCTAAGATATTATTTTTAATTTCGTATTTCGCGTTGTTGCTGTATGTTTTTGTTTTTTCATTTATATTTTTGTTTAAATCCCACTCTTGACACAAAATGTCACGTTACTGCCTTTTTAATAATGTTTTTGGTTTATTTCGTTAGAATAAACCTCTTGAGTTATTTTCTTGCAACTTTTATAAAAATAATGAGTATTATACTATAGCAGTTTAGATAAGTTTAGTTAAGATGCAGAAATGAACTATTTATAAGACTATTTGACTAATTGATCAATTTATAAAAAGAATTGTTCAAATCTACACTCTCAATATTCTGTACGTAAAATTAACTGAAATTGTAATATAAAATAAATGAAAGTTCAATTAAAAACCGGTCTACCTATTTTTCATTTATTTTTAACAAAAAGTTCATTCAATTTTTACTGTCAAAAATTCAACACCATATTCATTAAAAACGATTAAATATTCAGTTATTTTATTAAAATTTTACTGTCAATTTTTTACTGTCAAATTGACCCCATTTTCAGTAAAAACAATTAAATATTCAGTTATTTTATTAAATTTTCGTTTACTCCACAAAAGAGCCGAATTTCTAAAAAATTCCAGACAGACGCCTGTCCGCTTGTTTTTCTTTTAAGCGAGAGAGGGAGAATATTTTTATTTACTTACCCAATTACACACGTTTGTTTTACTTTTGTTGTACTGACCACGTTGTTCACAGAAGAACTCTCAATTATAAGACACCAGCAGCATGACCGATATGGCTTCGCAATTATTTTACTTTTAAAATTTGATGTATTTAACTAAATTATGTTAACAAATAGAAAATGGGTATTGCTTACACAAAACAAGCAATTCATTTTTTATAGATAAGTAAAAATTAATTTTTGGTAGTAAAATTATAAAAAATAACTGAATATTTAATTGTTTTTACTGAATATGGTGTTGAATTTTTGACATTAAAATTTTATAAAATAACCGCATATTTATTTGTTTTTACGGAATATGTAGTTAATTTTTTGACAATTAATTTATAAAAGATAACTGAATATTTATGTGTTTTTACGGAATTCGCGGTTGAATTTTTGACAGTAAAAATTAAATGAACTTTTCGTTACTTTAAATTACATTTTCATTTAATTTTACATAAAGAAGAATTTAACTCAATCAACGGACAATATTAACTGCAACTGAAAATCCGTATTAATATGCACTTAGTTTTTTGAATAACTGTTAGAATCAGTTAAAAATAAATTTGCTTGGAAGTTTAAATGTTTATTTATTTAAAAATGACTGAACGGAATATTTCTTAAATAAACTACAGTCCGTTACTGTAATAATATTGTGAGTGTAGTATTTATAGAATAGTTTGACCAAATTTGATATTAACAGAACAGGAATTGTTGCTGAATTTAAATATTAATAGCAAACTTGAAACTTTTAGAATAACTTCG
Source organism: Pollenia labialis (assembly GCA_949318255.1). Classification (NCBI taxonomy): domain Eukaryota; kingdom Metazoa; phylum Arthropoda; class Insecta; order Diptera; family Polleniidae; genus Pollenia; species Pollenia labialis. Next base: position 117,192,859 of record OX439140.1, read on the forward strand.
TGCCGATTTTAGATTTTAGGTAAATCTTAAATTCCGTGTAGACCTGAATTATGTAACGAACAAACAATCCATCCCCGGTTATCACGGGTTTGCACACCTAGCTATGCTTCGGTCTTAGCTCAGGGAAATGGGCATGGGCTGTGATACCATCAAAGGGGATGAATTCACGTTACACAATTTAAGTTGAAATTGTGTGCAAAGCTAAGAAAATAGGAAAATAAACGAGTTAGAATTAGCTGTAATCTGAAACTAAAAAAAAATACTATGCTTTTTGACAAAGTTTGCTAGCGACGGAGGGAAATGGTGTAAGTTTTCCCTTAGTCATTTATCCCACCCAACCTTGCTGATGACTATTAAGATTCCTCAGCCCTTCCAATAACTTTACCTACCACTCTACCCCTCTACATTTCATCAACCTTTGAAATTATACTACCAAAACATTTCTATATTGACTTCATTTATTCAAAGAAAAAAAATGTACTTAAAAATAGGAAAACAAAATCTAGAAATTATTATTAACAAGTTAGTTCATACATTCCATAAACAAATGAAAAAAAACAAAACCAATTCGGCAAATAAACTTCAACTTCCAATTGATCTTATTATATACCAGAGAGTTTATGTTAATAATTTGGAAACAAAATGCAAATATTTACTTTAGTTGGAAACCCAATGGAAGCATATTACTGATAAAGAGAGGGAGAGTGCTCTCCATTCCTTAATTTGTTTTCTTATTGTCACTATTCTATGGTTCTTTTTGAAACAACTTGTATATATACTAATAATTATAGGTATATATACATATATACTTTTTGCTCTTTTTCTAGTCTCCCATTTAGGAATATGCTTTTATTTATACGATATCAAAAAAAATAAAAAAAACATAATTTGTGGGAAAATCACTGGAAGAATATTATTATAAAGAGAGTGATAGGATTATTCAATCATTATTTTTGTTTGTTTTTTTTTTCTTCTTTCCCTTGTTCCTCCAGTAATATGCTTTCATTCATAAAGTGGTTAAAAAAATTTAATAAAAAAATTTAAAATGCGTAAATTTATTTATAGACTTATTGACTTACATACATATTTATTTTATTGTTGTCCATCGTAGTCAGCAGGCCTGTTGATCCCGTGGATACATGTGTTGTTGTTGTTGTATGATAATTAATAAGAGGTAGGGTTTCTAGATTAGGAGTTAATTTGGCGTTTGGTTTTGTTAGGAATATTAGAGTGATGCATTTTTTTTTTTCTCTTACTTTTTATAGGCTATAGGTATTTATATATGCATATATCCCATCGTATATATACATATATTAATATGTATATTAAGATGTATGCATATATAAATGTAGAAAATATGAAAAATTGTTACTTATGTTAGGCAGATTGGGATTTGGATTTAGAGGAGGTTAAGTATTCATTTTAAAAAGGATTAACTAAGTCGGGTAAAAGCTAGAAAAAAATTTGTTAAAATTCAATCGGCTGAATGGAATGAGTTTTTCGTAAAATTAAAATTAATTAAGGACGTAAACTTTAGTTGCCTTTCGACACAGGAAACTTGGTGGGTAAACTGGTGAACCTTTACAGGTAGACAAAGTTGGTTATAGGTAACTTCAGGAGGATTTTCGGTTCAAAATTGTTATTGTATGATAATTGGGTGTCCAAAACAACACTACTAAGATGACTTAAGGAAGCCTTAGATGACTCTAGGGGACTTTGCCCCGACCGAATGATAACCTTTAGGCAATTAGGTAACCTAAAATATGTAATAATTTGTAACATAAGCCAACAGGGAAAGATTCGTTTGTCTTTTTTTATACCGATGTACTTACTTTTAGAGCAGAATATGTTGCGCATCAAAACATAAAAATACACACAGGTATATTTATTAAAATGGTCACCTTTATTATGACCCTGTGACGTTATGTAACCCACTCGTGGTTACCCGTCTTTAAGGTTCAGACACACTGTATGCCCTTAGGATTCGATAATTCCTGTGTTCCAACTTGTCCTCAGAAATGGGTTTCACAATATTTTTTTTCAATTACAAAGCACGTTTAAGTTTAAGAGTTGTTTCTACTTATTTTGTGAACAGTGCTCTTTGAAGGTTTTTCTAGAAATGAACGATGTTTTAACAAGACCATGTGTAAGAAGTCCGCTTGGTCATAATTTCTCTATACTATTTTTTTTCTTCTCTTTCTCTCCTTTTTTTCATTTATTTTCTATTTTACGTTACCATTCAGATTATTCAATCTTGGTATTCATTCATAAATAGTAATAGATTTTTTTTTTTCCCAATTACTTGTGTACATTAATGGCGTTGCCAGAGGGGAATGTAACCTTTATTATGGTGCCCACACACTATGCACCATTAGAGGAACCATAACAGGTTTTCCTTGATGTTTTAACGGGTGTATTAAAGTTTTCCGTTGGAATTCGTGTTACTTTTTGGTTTCAAACATATCCAAAAACAATTCTTGACATTTTATGTTTACAAATTATGCCTTTGCAATGCGCGAAAGGGAAAAATATTTTTACAATTAAAAGGGGAAAATTACAAATAATGGAAATTTGACAAATTTTTATAATCTATTATAAAGGAATATATGCAACATATGTTACCATCTGTGTTGTATCGTCGGTGGGCAAAATTATATTCAAAGCCATAAAAAAAAATTAAATACCAGTCTTACACAAAATAATCTATCAACCATCACAAATCAGATGTTCATTAAGGATTTCCGAAAATGAAAATCTGAAAAAGGGTGATAATGAAACCTACTCTCTACCATATATCCTTTGCATGATAGGTGTTCTTATTATCTGAACCCATATCCTGCAAAACATAGAGGGCGTTTCCTAATTTTTCCACAACTTTACTCTTAATACCAGTAGGGGCTAGCTTCGCATTGAAGTGCTTTAACAGATTGCTCTGAGCAAAGTTTCTTCTATTTACAATTTGTCCTACTTCGAAATTTCTGTTTCTAGCTCTCAAGTTGTAAGTACGAAAATTTTTCTCATAAGAAGCTTTAACGCGATCTTTGATCTTGTCCCTAATAAATTGGAAGTGATCCAGTCGATCAGTAAAAGTGACTTTTTCTGTTAACAGCCCTAAGTTACGGAGAAGTTGATAATCGTTACCATGGGTTATCATGTTTTGTCCAAAGACGACGAAATACGGAGAATAACCTAAGCTTTGATGTATGCTATTACGCAGGGCGGAGTTTATGCCACTTAAAAATAAATCCCAGTTCCGTTGATCCGCTCGTATATATGAACGAAGCGCCTCATTAACACTACGGTTAACGCGTTCACTGGCATTCGCCTGTGGCGAATATACAGCGGTCAAAACATGTTTCACACCAAATTTTTCTAAAAATTGAGTAAATTCCCTACTTTTAAATTGGCTTCCGTTGTCAGACACGATCACCTCTGGAACACCAAAACAGTCAAATATATTCTCCTTTAGATAGGGTATGATGAGTTTTGAATTCATTTTCTTTAAGGGTTTCAAAAACGTAAATTTGCTTAAATGGTCCACAATAATAAACACGCCTATATTTCCACTTTTGCTGCGAGGGAAAGGGCCTATAAAATCTACATACAAGCGTTGAAATGGTCTATCTGACTCTGCCATTTGACCCATTGGAGGTCGTAATGCGCGGTTTGGGGCCTTAGAAGTGGTACACAAATCACAATTGCCTACATATCGACGAATATCCGCTACCATACCTGGCCAGTAAAAATACCTTCGAACCCTCTCTAGAGTTTTGGCGATCCCGCCATGGGAAGCTGAAACTTGATCGTGAGAAGCAACTAATACGTCCTTTCTCAGTACCGCAGGCAAAAAGAGTTTCCATTCCTGAGCCTCTTCCTCTGATTCTCTATTAAAGTCTGATCGATGGTAAATAAACTTTCCAATTACCCTAAAATCGGGCATTTCTAGCTTTGAAAACTTTTCCCGTAATGCACTATACTCAGCAGATTCAAAGGTTTCAGACGACAGATCAATAATTGGTAAGGTTTCTACCTCAATGGCTTCCACGGATTCATCGTTAACAAATGACCGAGACAATGCATCTGCCACAACGTTTTCACTTCCCTTACGGTGTTCTATAATAAAGTTAAATCCTTGCAACTTAAGTGCCCACCGTGCTAACCTACCATTGAGATCCTTCTGACCCATAAGCCACTTAAGACTGGCGTGATCCGTGACTACCGTAAACTGATGTCCCTCAATGTAAGCACGAAATTTCTTTATGGCAAGAACTACCGCCAGACACTCCAGCTCAGTAACGGAGTAGTTTCTTTGGGCTCGGTTCAGTTTATGGGACATGAATGCTATAGGGCGCTCGTCCCCATTATCGTCCCTCTGAGCCAAAAGTCCACCAACTCCATACTGACTGGCATCACATTGGACAATAAAAGGTTTACGATAGTCCGGATGAGCAAGAAAAGGGGCAGTTGTTAATCTTTCTTTTAATATCTCAAAAGCTGTTTGAGCATCAGAGTTCCATGCAAAGTTTTTCATCTTCGAGAGAAGTTCCGTTAGGGGAAATGTAATTGAGGCATAGTCTGCAATAAAGCGTCTATACCAGCCTGCTAAGCCTAAAAATTGACGCAGTTGCCTAACAGATTTAGGGACGGGATACTCCGAAATTGCCTGCACCTTGTCGGGATCTACCATTAAAGTACCATTGCCTACCACATATCCCAAGTATTTCACTTTGCTCAAGCCAAATTGACTCTTTTTAATATTAATTGTAAGACCAGCTTTTCTCAATAATGCTGCTACTTGGAGAAGGTGTATAATGTGCTCATCCAGTGAATGTGATAACACAAGTAGATCATCCAAGTAAACGAAAACATGGCTTTTTAAATCGTAAGGTATCACCTTGTCCATCAATCGGCACATAGTTTGTGGAGCATTACATAGCCCAAAAGGCATTCTCACAAACTGATAAAGTGGGCGATTGGGGACAGTAAAGGCTGTTTTTGGACGGGACGATTTTGACAAACTAATTTGCCAGAATGCGTCCTTGAGATCTACTTTTGATATCACATTTACTGGAGGCAGTCGAGAAATTAAACCATCAATATTTGGTATGGGGTAGGCGTCCTTAATAGTGACTTCATTCAATTTACGAGAATCAAGGCAAAATCGCGTTTTTCCTGGCTTTACTAAAAGTACACCTGGTGAGGACCAAGGCGAACTATCACAAACTTCTATAACTCCTAAGCTCAGCATCCTGTCAATTTCCTCACATAATAGTTTTTCCCTAGCAGGAGAAATAGGGTAATATCGCTGTTTTATTGGACAAGCTGTACCAGTATCGATTTCGTGTACGATAAGATCAGTAGAACCTAGTCCTTCTTTTTCAAAGGATGGAAAAGAAGAAACAGCTGCATTAAGTTTCAACTGTTGGGAAGGGGTTAATAGTAAAACATCCGAATTATCGACTGTGATCTCATTAAGCACACTATTTTCCTGGAATTCTAATACATCACCCTTTAATAACGGTGTCGATATTTTAAAACCAAAACTATTCCAAAAGTCTATTCCGCAAATAATATCCTGCCTTAGCGAGGGAACTAGCAAAAATTCAATTTTTCTAACAATATCTCCGTATTTTACATCTAGAGAAATAGAACCAGCAACCTGTTGTTGATGTCCGTCCGCAGTTCTAACTTTTCCTACATATTTTGTCCAACTAACGTCTGATCCATTCAAAATTTCCTTACATAAATTACCAGCAATACAAGATTTATTTGCCCCACTATCGAGAAGAGCCAAAACTGTTTTATTCAAAATAGATAGATTTAGAAATGGTCTGGTATCTAAGTTATTTTTGGTAACCGAAGCAACTACAAAACTCTTTAAGTTTTTCCTACGAGTCCAAAATAGTTTTATTCGTGACAAAGATCTTAAACGTTTCTTTGAGAGAGTTGGTTTGGAAAATATTCCAGAACGTATGTTTAAATACCGCTCGAGTCTCTCATGATATGGTAGGATTTTGCTTTGAGTTGGGGTTTTATTTGCCCGAGAAATAGTAGTTAAGTCAGTTTTAGAAAGAGAAATATCCGGGTTTTGAAGTATTTTGATTGAACTATCTGAATCTTGTAATATATTTTTACAATTTAATTCTTGGGCCATTGGTTTGGATGTCCGTTTATTATCGTTCGACGGACATCCGGAATCAAGTTTTCCGACTTTGTAGAACATTTAGAACACGAGGGTCTATATGTATCTATGGCACCGCAGCCATAGCAAAAAATCCGCCTGGGAGCTAAGCAATCTTGGTAACGGTGACCAGGGGTATCACAGTTCCAACATTTAAATTTAATGGAAGAAGCTACCTCAACAACCTCATCGGAAAATTCATTGTCCTCTACTTTGTTAGTTTCAACGGGTGATTTGATTATTACTTCAGATACGTTTGGTCGAGCATATCGAGGTCTAGAGGACGAATGGAAAGTTAAATCCTCAAAGAATTTTTCATGTTTTCTTGCCTCTTTTCGCAAAGTTGAAATGTCCGAGATATTTAAATGTAATAATTCATGACGCAGCTCTGTTTTTAAATTACGTAAGATAATTTCTACAAATTCAGTTTCGCTCAAAGGACTCCTAAGTTTATCACTTAAGTGCATCATGCAATCTAAAAATGAATCAAAAGATTCAGACGATTTTTGTTTTCTACGACGCATATCATCCTTAATATCGTAATCGGTGGTAGTATCTTTAAATTCCCGTCTAAGGGCATCACAAAGATCAAACCATACCGGTGTAGCGTCATTCTGGCGATGGAATCTCCAGAACCATTTGAGAGCTTTGCCCTCAAACAAAGAATGTATGTGTTCTACAAGCAACTCAAAATTACCGTTAAGGTGTATGGCGGTTAGAGTATTAACCCTGTATATAAATTCATCGATAGATAAATCATCGTTAAGGCCAGAATACTTTAAATGCCAATTATTAATTAAATTAGAAATTTGATGTGAGGTAAGAGAAGCATTATCCATATTTAAAGGTAGGGGTCCACCACGTCTACGTAAGGGAGAAGGTCTAAATGAATGTTCGGGCCTGAAAGGGTTATCTTGAGGCCATTCTGGTGGAATGTCATTGCCAACATTAGAATTTGAAGAACGAATTGTCCTTCGGTTAACAGAATTAGGTCCGGATGACCGATTATCACTCACATTGTTTGGGTTATTAGCCATATTGTTTGTATTTGGACGGTCTAGATTAAGATTTCGAAACATATTCTGAATTTCACCTGAAATAATATTTGAAAATTCCGTTCTAAAAGTATTTAATGACTCAGAAATAATATTATGAACTCGTTGTTCTGAAACTTGATTTTGGGAAAAGTTTGTCGTCCGACGTCGATTTCCAGGTGTTCGAATTGGATCTAATAAATTTAAACTTCTTTGCTGTTGTTGTGAATATAACCGGGTATTAGGTCGATCGCGTGGAATAGCTCCCCCTCTATTTCTAGGGTTAGATATTTCAGCCGGAATGGACAATAAAGGTTGAGCATGGGGATCTGAGTGGTTGCAAGGTTGTCTACAAACAGGACAAGTCTGACTAGTTTCCAGCCATTTCATTAGACAAGAAGAGTGAAAAGAGTGACTACAAGGGGTAGTCGTTTTGTTTTCAGAGCCTAAGTTTTCATTGCAAATGATACATAGTATCTGCTCAGGAAAATCTACGGACTCAGCACCTGCCTGTCCAGAACTATGCGTCACTGGCATTGTAAATAAATTATCAATTGCGTTAAGCAAAACAAAAAAAAACAAAAAGACCGATTCTACCTTATTTCTAGCAGAATAGTTAATTTGAAACAAAGTTAGATTTGTATTATAAATATATAATTAACGTTGGTATAGAGGGATATTTTTAATTTGTATATATATATTTATAAATATAAATATATTTAATAATTATATTTTCTTCTTTGTTTTTTAAGGATATACAAAAAGTTGATTACTATGTAGAGTAGGTAGTGTAAAGGCAACAAATCTTTTAAATTTGTTTAAACAAATTTTTAACGAAAATCTAGCGAAACATTGTGTCAAAACATTTAGGGGTTAAAAAAAGTATTGCTATTTAAAATATTGTCTTTCAGTAAATTTTATTAAGTGCAATTCCTAAATTTTTCATCCAAGAACGAAGTCTAAAATAAAGAGTTTACTGAAAATAAATTTTTGTCAAGTTAACGTTTTATCACAACAGGTAGGCAAAGGCAAACTGCATTTAGCAAAAAAAAATCCAAAGAAATGATAAAACAATTAAACATTGACAAATATAAGTATTATCTATTTTTAAAATTGGTTAGTGTACGAAACAATTCCATATCACTACAGTTCCAAATTTTAAATTGCCGACTAACGGATACTAACTGATACTTTAAAAGAGAATTTTGCTGTGCACTATGATTTTAATTTTAATATGTTGGATAACCAGGAAAAAAAAAAATATTTTGAAGTAAAAGTGTAAAAATTATCAATTAAATATTGGAGCCTTTCTAAATATACAGTTTTAGGTGTTATTTAACTAGAAATGTTGTCAGGAAGGCCCCACGTTGGGCGCCATTAAATTATCTGTAACGAACAAACAATCCATCCCCGGTTATCACGGGTTTGCACACCTAGCTATGCTTCGGTCTTAGCTCAGGGAAATGGGCATGGGCTGTGATACCATCAAAGGGGATGAATTCACGTTACACAATTTAAGTTGAAATTGTGTGCAAAGCTAAGAAAATAGGAAAATAAACGAGTTAGAATTAGCTGTAATCTGAAACTAAAAAAAAATACTATGCTTTTTGACAAAGTTTGCTAGCGACGGAGGGAAATGGTGTAAGTTTTCCCTTAGTCATTTATCCCACCCAACCTTGCTGATGACTATTAAGATTCCTCAGCCCTTCCAATAACTTTACCTACCACTCTACCCCTCTACATTTCATCAACCTTTGAAATTATACTACCAAAACATTTCTATATTGACTTCATTTATTCAAAGAAAAAAAATGTACTTAAAAATAGGAAAACAAAATCTAGAAATTATTATTAACAAGTTAGTTCATACATTCCATAAACAAATGAAAAAAAACAAAACCAATTCGGCAAATAAACTTCAACTTCCAATTGATCTTATTATATACCAGAGAGTTTATGTTAATAATTTGGAAACAAAATGCAAATATTTACTTTAGTTGGAAACCCAATGGAAGCATATTACTGATAAAGAGAGGGAGAGTGCTCTCCATTCCTTAATTTGTTTTCTTATTGTCACTATTCTATGGTTCTTTTTGAAACAACTTGTATATATACTAATAATTATAGGTATATATACATATATACTTTTTGCTCTTTTTCTAGTCTCCCATTTAGGAATATGCTTTTATTTATACGATATCAAAAAAAATAAAAAAAACATAATTTGTGGGAAAATCACTGGAAGAATATTATTATAAAGAGAGTGATAGGATTATTCAATCATTATTTTTGTTTGTTTTTTTTTCTTCTTTCCCTTGTTCCTCCAGTAATATGCTTTCATTCATAAAGTGGTTAAAAAAATTTAATAAAAAAATTTAAAATGCGTAAATTTATTTATAGACTTATTGACTTACATACATATTTATTTTATTGTTGTCCATCGTAGTCAGCAGGCCTGTTGATCCCGTGGATACATGTGTTGTTGTTGTTGTATGATAATTAATAAGAGGTAGGGTTTCTAGATTAGGAGTTAATTTGGCGTTTGGTTTTGTTAGGAATATTAGAGTGATGCATTTTTTTTTTTCTCTTACTTTTTATAGGCTATAGGTATTTATATATGCATATATCCCATCGTATATATACATATATTAATATGTATATTAAGATGTATGCATATATAAATGTAGAAAATATGAAAAATTGTTACTTATGTTAGGCAGATTGGGATTTGGATTTAGAGGAGGTTAAGTATTCATTTTAAAAAGGATTAACTAAGTCGGGTAAAAGCTAGAAAAAAATTTGTTAAAATTCAATCGGCTGAATGGAATGAGTTTTTCGTAAAATTAAAATTAATTAAGGACGTAAACTTTAGTTGCCTTTCGACACAGGAAACTTGGTGGGTAAACTGGTGAACCTTTACAGGTAGACAAAGTTGGTTATAGGTAACTTCAGGAGGATTTTCGGTTCAAAATTGTTATTGTATGATAATTGGGTGTCCAAAACAACACTACTAAGATGACTTAAGGAAGCCTTAGATGACTCTAGGGGACTTTGCCCCGACCGAATGATAACCTTTAGGCAATTAGGTAACCTAAAAATATGTAATAATTTGTAACATAAGCCAACAGGGAAAGATTCGTTTGTCTTTTTTTATACCGATGTACTTACTTTTAGAGCAGAATATGTTGCGCATCAAAACATAAAAATACACACAGGTATATTTATTAAAATGGTCACCTTTATTATGACCCTGTGACGTTATGTAACCCACTCGTGGTTACCCGTCTTTAAGGTTCAGACACACTGTATGCCCTTAGGATTCGATAATTCCTGTGTTCCAACTTGTCCTCAGAAATGGGTTTCACAATATTTTTTTTCAATTACAAAGCACGTTTAAGTTTAAGAGTTGTTTCTACTTATTTTGTGAACAGTGCTCTTTGAAGGTTTTTCTAGAAATGAACGATGTTTTAACAAGACCATGTGTAAGAAGTCCGCTTGGTCATAATTTCTCTATACTATTTTTTTTCTTCTCTTTCTCTCCTTTTTTTCATTTATTTTCTATTTTACGTTACCATTCAGATTATTCAATCTTGGTATTCATTCATAAATAGTAATAGATTTTTTTTTTTCCCAATTACTTGTGTACATTAATGGCGTTGCCAGAGGGGAATGTAACCTTTATTATGGTGCCCACACACTATGCACCATTAGAGGAACCATAACAGGTTTTCCTTGATGTTTTAACGGGTGTATTAAAGTTTTCCGTTGGAATTCGTGTTACTTTTTGGTTTCAAACATATCCAAAAACAATTCTTGACATTTTATGTTTACAAATTATGCCTTTGCAATGCGCGAAAGGGAAAAATATTTTTACAATTAAAAGGGGAAAATTACAAATAATGGAAATTTGACAAATTTTTATAATCTATTATAAAGGAATATATGCAACATATGTTACCATCTGTGTTGTATCGTCGGTGGGCAAAATTATATTCAAAGCCATAAAAAAAAATTAAATACCAGTCTTACACAAAATAATCTATCAACCATCACAATTATTACCAGTCTGACAAAAGCTTATCGACTTTATTTTAAACTAACACAAGATGGCGCAAAAGTAGTCAGCGGAAGTTCTTTGATTATAATTTTTTTAATAAAGATAATACTCATTTTCCATCACTCTAGCCAGAACTTTTGGCGAACGTATCGCATTCTTGATGGATATTTTATTTGAGGAATGCAAGAGTCTGAGGCTTGTTGACATAGACTCGTGACCTTAGAAAAACGACACAAAAAGAAGTCTAAAAGAGTAAAATCAGAGAATCTTGCCGACCACTACAACTCACCAAAACGAAAGATTCGGCGACCCGAAAATGCAGCCCTCAAAAAATAATCGACGTTTTAAAGAGTACTGCAGAAATCCATTTCTTTATGGCGTGCATTTGCAAAAATTATAGCATTTTCTAAAAGGGTCACGAACTTTGCGCTGCCTTGTACTCGAATTAAAAAATTTTATATTTTTTCGTTCTGAGGTTAGAAACCGCCACCATTTATAACTCCACTGTTTGCTGTGGCAAATGTTACTCGCATAAAACAAACATAAAAAAGAATTTTTCAAAAGCAAAAAAAAATTTGTTGTGCTTGTACAATTTTTAATTGTGTATTTTTATGCATTTAGTTTTACCAAACCTTTTTTTTTACTATTATTTAATTATCTTTGTTTAGAAAAAAAAAATAGAACCACAACCACAAAAAAACATTTCTAACAGATTAAAAAAAGGAAAAAAGGGATACAGCAAAAGTTTGAAATAAACTTGGATCAGCTTTAGAAACAAAATAAAGTACAAAATGGTTTCTTTTGAAACCAAAACTGACAAAAATATTTACTGTTACTGAAGAAACAAAAATAATATTTGTATTTAAATAATTTATATGGAATTATTAAAAAAAAGAAACTAAATAAAACAATTGAAACAGAAAACAATTGCAATAAAATAAAGTAACTAATTTGAAACGGAATTTGCCAAAAACTTCAATAAAATAATTGGATTGAAAACTGTATTTTCACTTCATATTGTAAGCGATAACACTGGTCGGCAAAATTAAAATTAAGCCGAGAGCAAGAACTTTGTTATGCCATTTAAATTGACTCTGCAGAATCCAAATCTGTTCACAGATGGATACCATCACATCTAGTTTTCTTTATATGGGCTAAACAAATATTTCGCCCGAAATAAGGTAGCCAAGCTACTACATTATAACATGACTTGATAACACTGTGCTAGAAATTGACACTTTTTTTTGGGACAAGCTGGGCACTTGTCATTTTAACCTAATTCGGGTACGCTGAATCCAGTGGTGCTAGCCGTTTTATTTAGGTTAACTCTGGTTTTCGAGATATACCGTTATTTCTAAAATGGAGGAGATTGCACAACGTATGCTCGCGTAACTCAAAAACGCTTTAGCTTATTGAAACAAAACCGAAATTCTGCAATAAAATTTCCTTTAGGAAGGGACAACTTTTTTCTAATAGATACATAATATTTTTTGGAAAAAAATGATTTTTTATCAAAATTTGGAAACTGTTGTTTTTTAAAAATTCATCCGGACGTATAAAAAACGAAATTGCAAAAAAACAAGCCAGAAATTATTAAAATCTGTTGGCAACTTTTGATTTTATTAGGACTGGAGATAGCGGGTAGGTATGTTAGAAATAAATGATTGAGATGAAAAATAATGTGGAGTTGGTCATACATTTGACCCATCTAGGGGTATCCTACGCGCGGCAGGGGCCAAATTTAAGAATTTTATAGAAATGCCATATTAGTATGGTTAAAATTCTTAAATTAAGCCGGTACTTGCGGTTATTGCGTTTTATAGCATAAAACAAAATAATAAAAAACAATTTCGAAATTTTGTTAAAAAAAAATCATTTTTTTCCCAGAAAAAAAAAAATTGTTTCTAAAACGACTGCGCACGTTAGAAAAAAGTATTACTTTTCTTAAATTTATTGCGGAATTTCGGTTTTTTTAGTTTTTGCAATAATCTAAAGCGTTTTTGAGTTACGCGAAAAAATGTTGTACAACTTCCTCCATTTTGGCTCGAAAACCAGAGCCAACCTAAAAAAACGGCTAACACCACTGGATTCAGCGAACCCGAATTAGGCTAAAACGACAAGTGCCCAGCTTGTCTGTTTTTTAAACTAGCACAAATAGTTACACTTCTCCGATTTTTATCAGAAACACTTACAAATAATAAAAAATAAAATTTCCTTTAAGTCACCATAATAACATTTTTATTATATTTCCGACTGTTTCGGAGTTATTCAGAAATAATTATATAATTTGTTGCATTTGCACCATATCGTGGGCGCATAGTGCCAATTCAGAAATTAGTGGCTCTAATTTTATGCAAATTAGTACTTCATTTTTTTTAAAAAAATTCATAAGGAAAATTATGATGACAAACATTTTACATTGTTACCATAAAATCTCTTCGAGGGATGGGCTGAGCCTCTTACCTTAGGAGGTGTAGTTAAAACAACTTACGGAATCAGGGCTCTTGTGTTACATCCACTGGGGAAAGATAGCTTGGTAAATTTATTAATTCAAGCAGAACGCACTGGTGTACAATGTATACCATACATTTAAAAACAGGTGTATGCAATCTGGGATGGCCAAACATCTAAATGACAGAACTCCTTAGGGTCTAATGATTTGAAGGGGTTTTAAGTTGTACCTCAGTACTTAACTTAGGTGCTACTGGAGTCAGTACTCCTCGCAGGGTGTACACGGTTCTGACTATTGGTGAGGTCTCCTTTAGTATACTTTTTGCGAGAAATGCTCCCAGTCTTTCAGGATGATTGTGTTTACGGTAAGGGATAAGCTAGTTCCTTTGCGCATTCCACTGGTTGCTTAGGCCAGATCATCAGAAAACCTTTTCATAAAGTCTTTGGAAAAGCTTAAGATATTATACAAATAGAATTGTAAAGCAAATGAGAATTACAAACAATTAAGATTTATTTGCAACGACAGCAAAGCTTAGAAAAACACCAGCAATAAACAGTGAGTTAATTTGTTCTTGCATTTCCCTACAAATGGCATTATTTTGCATTGAAAAACTTTACCACTCTTATTCCAAATCATTTGCTGGTAATTTTATCCAAATCATTTTTAACTTATCATGAAATGTATTTTTATAAAGGAAGTAACGAATATCGATATAACGGCGATACTCCGTATTTGCTGATATATCTGCTGGCGATACGATGCACAGTGGCTGAAAATCATTTAAAATCGGCGAACAACCTCTTACTTTTGAACCAATAGAGATAATTTTGCAATTTGCTGTTACACACAATCCCACAAAAGGTGGGCGGTATTGAAGAAGTGTGCTTGGCCGAAATCTTTCTTTATAACGGTATTTGTATAACTTTCTGCTCTTATTGTACCATGGTAAAGGGCTTACATAGCCGAATTAAGCATTCTTAGTTGTTTTAATTTAAAACGATTTTAGCTGCAGACGAATATTATCCGTTCTGCTATTGTGCATTTTAAGACTTTTACTGAAAACGTATAATATTGTTTTTTTTTTTTTTGTTGTGTGACATTAAAATATTTGTAATTTTAAAAGAAACACTTTCAAATATTTTATGAAAAACGCAAATAAACACCAAAACATCCTTCATTTACAACTGAAAAGAAGAGCTGTGAATGTTAAAGGATTAAAAGATATAAATGTTTGTTTGCTGTGGGTTCCCTTGAGCTGTATGCCTTAAGTAATTTTTGTTATTTTTTGTAGTTGACGATAACCTGACCCAGATAGTGGTGAAAGAACCAAACTTTTAATTACTAAAATGTTTTACATGTGATTTTATTTAATCATCTTTCAGATTTACTTGCACTAAATTAAAATTTTATTTATGATAATAAAATCAAAATTTCATTATTTTAAGCTTTAAATAGGAACTTTTAGGCAAAATTGTTATATGTATGTATATACAAAAAAAATTAACCCAAATTTTTTTAAAAAAGGTGTCTGTTAAATTTCTAAATAGACAATTTTGCACAAAATTCCTTTTTATTCAAATTTTTACTCTATATGGTAATTTAGTAAAATCTTTTGGATTGGCAAATTTCACAAAAGTTTAAAAGATAAATAGAACTCTGTGTAAACTTGGCTACTTTTAAGAAATTTTTGCGCAAACTTCTTTTTTTTTAATCATTTTAATTCAAATTTTTAGTTAATGGGAATTTTGGCAAAATTTGTTATTTATAGAAAGTTTTGTACACAGAGAAAAATAAATAATTTATTTAATTTAAAGAATTTGTAATATTATTTAAAAAAAAATTAATTAAATGTGCACCAGTAAACAAATAATTAGTATCAATTAAATAATTTTTGATATTTAATTACTTTTTTTAATGATATATGTATGTAAACGATTAATTCATTTGATTAAATTTTTAATTAAAACTGATTTTATTTTTGAATAGTGGCTCAATTGCAAAAAAAAAGTTCGCGATAAATTTTTTTGTGTACTTAAAAAGGTTTAAAAAACTGCAGTCGAAACCAAAAGCTGTCGAACAAAAAACGAAAATTTCTGAACAACTTTTCGCTTTTTGAGTTGGTTTGACAGTGACGGTTTTCATTTAATGAATCAAAAATAAAAGCAACAGTTTTTTTTTGCCAGTGAAAAATTATGAAGAGGAAGAAATGGCAGTTTTTCTACTTTGACTTCAGTTTTTGGAACGCTTGTACTATAGACCTGTTGCCGTATTCTGTAATTCACTAAAGCTAAATCTCTATCGCTAAAAATCTATAAAGTTAATTTAGCTATGAATGCAATACTGAAACGTGCATTGCTAAATTTGGCAATGCCATAACAACTTAATTCGCCGCAATTTTAGCGTTTAATGTCATCGCTAAAATGTTTAAATTTTGTATTTTCTTAGGTATCTTACACGCAAAGAAAAAACATGGTTGTGGTAAACATATTCTAAGAGCAACATATTATGATAAGATTCATGATTGTAGTCACCATATTACGATTGTTATTAAATCATATTATGACCAAATATGTTCGTAATATTACATCATAATATTTTTCCCTTAACCATATTGTTATCCTGTTAATCATAAAACGTTAAGAAGTTATAATATTACTGTCATGGTAATCATAATAAGATAAAAAGTAATCATATTGTTGTGATGGTAACCATAATAAGTTAAGAAGTAATCATATTACCGTCATGGCAATCATAATAAGTTTAGAAGTAATCATATTATTGTCATGGCAATCATAATTAGTTTAGAAGTAATCATATTATTGTCATGACAATCATAATAAGTTTGGAAGTAATCATATTATTGTCATGGCAATCATAATAAGTTTAGAAGTAATCATATTATGATGCAAAGTGATACGAACTGTTATACATAAATTTTTTACATCATAATATGATACAACTTTAAACATAATATTTTAATTGGAAAAAAATACTTATGATAAAATAAAAAACATAATATAGTTACTGTAATCTTTTTGTCGTAGTTCGCAATTATTTATAAATTATTTTATGGAGTTTTCATTATTTTTCTCTTAAAATAACACAAAACTTACCAGAAATGGTTAATATTTTGCACCAATATTTCACAAATTTTTCCACCTCTTTAAGATTATTAAAATTTTTTAGCAAAGATATTTTAATTTGTGACACTACAACCCTTTTTTAATGTTTTTTCTTTATTTTTTTTTTAATTTCTTGTTTATTTTAATGGTTATTTTGTTATTTCTTTTTTAATATTTTTCTTTATTTTGTTTTAATTTCTTGTTTATTTTAATGGTTATTTTTTATTATTTAGCCACTCACTAACAAATAATTCGATACGTTTATGTAAAACACGACACAACTGATACAAAATTATTTTACAAATGGCGATACCAAAATATTATTAGAGTAACGATATTTTGATTGCATCTTAAACTTATTATGATAAATGTATATAAAGTTATCATGTTATGGCTATTAAATATCATGTTATGGCTGTGAGTAATATAATATGTTTTGAAAGTTATCATAATTTAGTTGTTAGAAAAATAATTATTTTTCGGTTAACAATACTCAAATTTATAATTGCGATAAACATTAATATGTTTACAGTAACTATAATATTGCTGATATTTAATAAAAATAACAATTATTTGTGTACAACAACAATATATTGTTACAATAAACACAGTGTGGTTGCCGTAACCATGCCCAACCATATTTTTTCTCTGCGTGTAGCCATCGAGATTTAGCTTTAGCTAAGCGAATTATGGAATACGGGTGCTGCACAAGTTTAACTTACAGTATTGGCAAAACAGATATACCAGATATGTATCTGTTACTACTCATATAAATGAGAGAATGAATGTAACTGATATTGTATGGTTTTGCTTTTGCCTTCTCACCATAACTTAAATACAAAAACAGTTGCTTATGGTATTGGATTGATTATGTCGTAACATTTTTTTTCCTACAAATATCTGTTGCCACCATAAGTATCTGTGGTTATCTGTTGTATATTAAAATAAGAGAGTTTATAAAAAATTGTATACGATCTCAAATAGGTGTGCCAGATGGTATTGGTTAGAAATCGGCATATTTTCAAAAACAAATCGGAAATTAAATTAAAAAAATCGGCAAATTAAAATTTTTACTTAAAAACACAATAAAACATATTTTTAATGACCAAAATAACAAAGCAACACAATTAATTACTACCTAATGCTTTAAAAAAAATTAATAAAAAATAAACGTCTTATAAATAAATTTTAGTTAATTAAAAATAATAATTTGTACTAAAGAGTAAATTGCAGGGACCGTAAATAAGAGTTTTCCATACAATTTTAGCTTAAAAACTCTCATATTAGAGTCAACGGAGACCTATACTCTCATATACTAATAGGTTTGTCCTAAAGTTTCTTTAAGAACGTGTGGTGATCTAGAAAAAAACGATATCAACTCCACAGTTAAAAATCAATTTTCAACGAAAAAATAAAAGTCAGGATGAACTTTTAAAAATATTCGACCTAAAAAACTCAGTTCGTCGTCAACAAATAAAACACTTTTAAGGATTTTTATTTTTACGTCTAAAATAACACTCATTTTGTTTTTCTTCTTTTTTTTAATGACGAGTAGTTTAATTGCAGCGCAAGCTAATTAGATAACACTGCTTTACAAATTGTAGTGAGCTGACCAGCGACAAGCTTTGGCTGTCAATGTACAAAAAATAAGTTTAATTACATTTCGGTTTAAATCAAACTCCTGAAATGAGTTCTATTTTTTGACGGCTGAATAAAATTCTCGTTTTAAGAGTTAAATTTGACCTTTTATTTTTACGTTGAAAAATAACTGTTTAATATGGAGTTTTTGTTTTTAATTTAAAAATTAACTCAGGGACTGAAAATAATTTCTATTATTATTTTTTGTGAAGGTTACGAGAAAAATTGCTTTATTTTCCATTGGGAATTTTTAACGATTATCGTTTTATATATTTTAATTTTGTTATGGTGACCAATTAAAGTAAATTGTTTTTTTTTTTTTTTTGTTGTTGATAACCTTAGTAATTTTTTGGTTACATATGTATATCTATTGGAAAAAATTATTTATTTTTCTGGTTACAAATATCCATTTTTTACAAGCAATTTAATATTTTGGTTTAAAATATCCAATTTAAGCAAATAAGAAAGTATAGTCCGTCTGTCCCGACCCTATGATACTCTACACCACACAATTTACACAACTTTTCAAGAGTGTACCTTATTTGGGACCCATGGGCAATCATGGACCCAGGAATACAAATTATATTATAAAGTTAAGATTCAGGTCAATATTCTCACCATTTGCCATACGCTTGAATCTTATGACAATTAGAACCTATGCACCGAATTTCAGCAAATTATCTGCAGAATTGTTTAAATGGACAGCCACCCGGACGGGTGGATATCTTAAGATCGATTCCCCTTGTGCTTTAAGCCCCTCATATGTAGTTGTATATTTTTCGAAATTTTGTTTATTGAGTTAGACACACAATACAAATACTGTATACATGGAATAAATATAACAACCATTTTTACCTTAAATATAAGCGCTAAATTATTAACAGTTGTCTCTTTGTAGTGTAACAAGTTGCCCAAAATTATTAATTTGTAAAAAATAAACCAAAAATTACCGTGTAGTGCACTCATTTTGCAGTTTCAACTCACACTTAGTGATAGTGCAAAATTATTGCAATCATTTTTTTTTTTTTTTATGTTGAGTGATGAGTTGAAAATTTGCAGCTTCACTAAACATAAGTGATAGTGATGCTAAAAATTTTGCACTCAAAAAAAATAGTTTGATTTAAAAAAAAACAATCATCAGTTTATTGCAACTTTTTTTTCATTCACTCATTTGAGTGCAACTAAAATTGTTGCAATAAATTTAAAATCAAAAACTTGTTTTTTCATGATTAAAGCCAATAATTATTCCGTTATTGACAAAATTTCATTTTGTTTAATGTTCAGTGATAGTGGAAAAATTTGCAATATCACTAAATTTTTTTAGTGGTAGTTAAAAAAATAGCAATTATAACTAAAGCTGTTAATTAAGAGTGCAAACTAATATGTTTGCAGTTTTATTTAGTGATAGTGCACTGCTGATTTAAATCAATATTTAGTGCACTACCCCCAACTATGATCACAAAATAGGCGCTTTGATAATTTAGAGGCAAAAAATCGTCAAAATGCCAATAAACCGGCTAATATGGCAGGCCTGCTCACAACGCTTTTTACATAAATAAAGTTCACGTGTTCAGTTTATTCAAAAAACCCACCCTTTTAAATGCATTAAAGAATTTTTTTACAAAAACAACCAAAAAATCGTTACCGAAAACTTAAAAATTGTTGCCTTCAACTTACATCAACTCTTTTACAAATCATATCAATATCAATTTATATCAGAAACACTAGACCAATCATCCATGCGCATCTACTTTAGTAAACCCACAGAAACTTGTGCAAACAGATAAACATATCTGTGCAGGTCATTAGCTTGTACTTTTTTCTCTTTATAAAACAATTTGCACAAGTTTGCTATCAATAGAAAAATTTTCAGAAACTTTTTATAGAAAATGTTTGCGTAAAATTTCTATTGATAGAAAATTCTGTGAAATTTGCTGCTTTAACAAAATTTTGTGTAAATTTTTAATTAAAGGAAAATACAACTTTGTAAAAAATTAAGCTCGAATTTGATATTAAAAGCAAACTTTTGTTAATTATAGGAAATATATCGTTTATTTTCTGTTTTTAGGAAATTTGCACAAGCTCAGGTTTTTAGAAATTTTTTTACAAATTTGATATTAATGACAAATTTCTGGTAAGTTTACTATTCAAAGGGAATTTGTCGAAAAATTTGTTTTTAATACAAAGAACTTTCAAGTCACCATTTATTTGCAACAAGATCTTTAATATTAATAGGCAATGCGTTTTCTTAAGATCCCTTTTAAGCCTACGTCGGATTTCAACAAGAGAAGCATCTCTAGTATTTTAGAGTAGCGAGTCGTATGTGTCAAACTATATTGAACTTGAGGAAAAATTTTGTAAAGTTTTATAACTAAAATTTTCTTAAGCAAAGCGTGAAACTGATGGCACATTCTGTAGTTAATCAAATCTTTTTTATTTTTTGTTTTTCTAAATGCATTTGACAGGGTTTTCGGCCAGCTTAAGCTTAAGCATTTATATGCATTTTTTTAAAAATAGGGTCATGAGGGGAGGTAGAAGGTAATTTCTGCCTCTTAGAAACTATCAAACACACTTTAAGGAAATTTAAAACATATATTGATCCCTATTCCATGTTGTAAAAAATTGTGGTGTAGAGTCCCAGTAAAAAATGTGCTCCAAAAGGAGCAGGTTTTACGTATGAATGAATACCTCAAATCACTTCAAACCTGCTGATAAGATGCCTGATTTTTGTATGGAGTGTTCCCGGTTTGGAGGACTATTTACTGCTGACAATCAGCGCTTTTTTTTACATGCAAACAAAGCACTCCTAAAGCGCTTTTTTAAGTGATAACTATATTTCCATATTCATTGATGTTTTGCTTTTAATTGCTTAAATGCATTGTTTCAATAATTTTCGTAAACCATTATATATTTGTATTATTTTTTCGCTTTAAAACCTCATCGTTGTCAGCACTTAAATAGCAGCTTTTTCCTATATTTAATTCTTTATCATTTACTGCTATATAAAAGCTCTCTTATTGAAGCGCTCGATTATGCGCTTTTTCTCTTAAGCGCTCCAAAAAACCCAATTTTTTTTTTAACTGGGGTATCATATGGTAGGGGATTACCAACTATACTCTCTTACTTGTTTTTATTTTAAAATATGTATCTCTATTTATAAACAAGGGCATTGTTTGTGATACAATATTAAATTTTATTGTTTTACTCTTCTACATAAGCTTTTTTGGTCTTATCATCATTTCTGCATATTTATATGAATACCCCAAGCCACGCCAACTATTCCACGCAACACCCAAATTATTCTTATTAGTCTTTGCTTGACTGAAATACGGTCCCGTTAAACATCTTTGAATAGAAAAAATAATAAAAAAAAAGATAAAAAATGTTAAATTTAATTAAAAGTTTTATAAAACTAAACCAACAAATACATACGAATGATAGCATTTATGAAACCACCAACCCCCTTCATACATTTTGGCGCAATTAGTAGTTGTTGAATTATCATTATCCCGATCGTAAGTCGCAAACTTTGAATTCAAATGTTCGGAAAATGAATCACCGGCATCACCTTTGTATTTTCCTATTTTTTGTATTTCATATCCCTCAGTTTCACTGCCAACCACAAAATCACTGTATTTGGCGTAACGTGTTTCATTGTCGAAATCTTGTAAAACGAATAAAAGTTCTTGGGGATCAGCGTAGGTGGTCATGGCATGTAAAGAATTTAAACCTATAAAAAATTCTCCATTAACATTTCCAAAACCCGATTTATAGTCGTCCCAACTGCGATTGAAATTCTGGGAACCATCCTGTCGCCGAAGAATTGTTTGCCAATTGCGATTATGTTTCAGGGAAATGGCATCAATTGTTTCCAAGTTTTGTAAGTCCAATGTGGTGCTTTTTAAAAGGTTACATTGAGACTCGAAGCTAACAAAAAAATATAACTTGCTTTTTTAAGTATAAAAAAATATTTTCTTATACCTTTTTAATACTTTATCCTGCAACTGACTTAACAATTTTTCAGTTTTTAAGTCCTGCTTTTCAAAAAGTTCTCTTACTTCTGATTTTCTGATGTATTCTTGAGTACTGAATAATTATTTAAATAAAAAATAAAAATGAATTTATATAATTTTTAAAACCTCGTATACCTTTTTTTAATATCTATAAACTGCTTATTCATACTTTTCATTTCCCTTATTATCCAATTTAATTTGTCAAATAACGCCATTGTCATTATTTCATCATTATTCTACGATAAAGCAGAGAAACGTTTTATAAAATTTATGAAAAATTATCTGACTTTTACCTCCACAATTGAATAACCAGTATTTTCCCTAATAATTTGCATTGTAACAAAAACAGTTATTGATATCGAAAGAGTTCTATACAAACAACTCATTTTAGCGGTCACATTAATTGCACAACTTTTGACTTTAATATTTCAAGATTAACTAAATGCTTAATTTCGAAATGCTTTTATTTTTTTATATATTTTTGTATACAGTGCACACTGTACACCAAAAGAAAAACATTTTTCATTACGGTCACCTCCAACAAAGCAATTTTTAACTTTAATTTCTAATTAAAACATATTATGGTGAATATAACCATATAATTGTCATCGGCAACCATATTATGGTTAGATTTGTCCTTCATCAAGAAACCACATCCATTTTATGGTTGCCTCAGAACATGTTATGATTGCTCATGATTAAAAGGAAAATACTATTCTTAATTTAAAACCAAGCAATTATTAGTAGAAAACAAATTAATGTCAAATTCAACCATATTATGTTTAGAAGAAGCCATAATATGGTTGTATCTTCTTAACAGAAGGCTAATTTAACCATAAAATGGTTTCCAAAGACACTAATATAGTTAAAGTTACCATAATATGTTGAAAAATTGTTTGTTAAAAATATGTT
Source organism: Pollenia labialis (assembly GCA_949318255.1). Classification (NCBI taxonomy): domain Eukaryota; kingdom Metazoa; phylum Arthropoda; class Insecta; order Diptera; family Polleniidae; genus Pollenia; species Pollenia labialis. The sequence continues at coordinate 117,216,268 of OX439140.1, forward strand.
GTTTTGTTGGTTTTGGCCATATTTAAAAATGTTTTTTCTCTGCGTGTATATTGTATATAATTTTTTTTGAGCAAAATATTTGATACCCTACACTAGGTTGGAGAGTCAAATTTTTTTTTTTCGATTTTCAATTTCGAATATCACTAAAACGAATCATTGCGTGAAATATTAGTTTGTTGTGTTTTGCCAAGGACGGAAGGTCCGTTTAGGCACTTAACTCTTAAGTTGTTCTACAATATCTGCATGCTTAAAATTACAACATACCGGCGGAATCAACGATATGGGAAAATTCATCAGTTTTATTTATTAAAACGACAATTTTTAATTGTGATCCCCGAATTGGCAGATACTTCATGCAAAAAGCATGTTTTGAGGCAACCATAATAGGGTTGTGACCTCTTGATGGAGGACTAATTTAACCAATTTGTGGTTGTCGATGACAATCATATTGTTCAACTAAACATAATATGTTAAAAATTTTGTTTAAAAATAGTTTTTTTGGAGGTGACCATATTTAAACATGTTTTTTAAAAAAAAATGTATCTTCCTCTCAATTAATTTTTTTATACATTAAGCATAGTAAACAAGTAGGAAAGTATAGTCGGTCAAGCCCGATCCTATGATACCCAACACCACAGTTTTTCGAAATTATTGTATGAGCTTAAGATTCGTATAAGACTTCTTTGTATTAAATATTATAGAGACAAGAACATCTACATATATTGAACCCTTTTACGGTTTGCGGGTGAAATTTCACCCATTTTATGTTTTAAAATATAATTGGGGTATTCACAAGGTGTGCTATCATGTTGTATTGTCATAATGTTCTAACATTTTACAATGGTTTAAAAATATTGTTGTTGCTTTGTAAACAAAAAGTGTCTTAAATTAACAAAACTTTTCTTGCTATGTTTATTGTGCTGTCGTAATTTGTAGCCGTCGCCGTTGATGGTATAGTTCTATGCGGCAAACTTCCGAATTTAACCTACGGCTAGCAACTTTTGCAACAAAACACTTGCTGCGTTAAATTAGATCATCTTAGGACTCTGATGTTTGGTAAACAAACAAAAAAAATCATTTGTGGTTTGCGTCTGAAAAATTGAAAATAGTCACGAAAGATCCAATTTAATTTATTAATTCATGGATTAGAAATAAAAAATATTTTGATTATAGGAAAATATTTATTTTTTTATATTTGTTTTGAATCAGCTGATTTACTTTCAAAATAGCACACTAATTAAAAAACAAAAACAAATGAGGGGTTGTTTACAACAGTATTATTTTTTCATGTTATTATTTTAAGACATATGACTTTATGACACCTTGTGAATCCTCCAAATATCTCTTGAACATTTTGCTGGATCTCAATGAGAATTTTTTAAAATTTTTTAATTTTGCATTAATAACATTAAGTTTTATTTTGGTATATCTTAACATTACTAGATTATTTAAAGAAATTACCAAAACGTCCCTCTGGTGAAGTTTCACCCATTTATAAAAACGTGTAAGCTACCTTCATCCGATTGAATATTATGGATGATTTTAAATTATTGTTTTCTTATTAAATATTACTTTGTCTAAAAAAAAATAAATATACCTTCAATAAAGGAAAGCCCCCTGTATATTTTCATTAAATAAGCAGTATGGGTGATTTTTCACCCGAACACCTTTTTTGCAAGCTATTTTTAGGAACGTATGAGGGTGAAGGAATATGGATTATATTAAACCTATGTTTAATTTTAGGCGGATAAGCATAAGATTTAGTTATAATAATGTATCTATCATAAAAGTTATTGTCGCCAATTTGTATGTCCATTCGAATATTTATAAGGATGTTATGGTATTAAAAAGAAGTATTTGTATGGGAGCTATGATAATATATGAACCGATTCCAATAAATTTGCTAAAATAGTTAAGATTGCAATCAAATAAGTTTGGAGCACGTTTTATCTATATACCAACATAATAAGATGGTTTTTCGCCAAAGACGCTGTTCCGGAAAGAAGCTTGTATGGGGATTATATGAAATTTCGGACCTGTACTTTGCTCACAAGATTTGCATGGTCAGCCAGCTGGACGGACGCGCATCGTTAGATATGCCAAGAAAGTAATTCTGAGTCGATCAGTTAACCAAAAGGTGGGCATGATACCCTCTCCACTGTTTTGGTGTGGGTATACAATTTGTTTCATGATTTCATACATTCCATATTTATTTTCCTAGCCTTAGAAGTAACATGATTCCATATAACCGTTAGTAGTACAAACTTTAGGACTCCAATTGCTACTATTTGAGGCTCGATAGATCTTACTGTAACTTTTTTTAGATTAACGATTGTAGAGGTTTCTCTTAATGAAATGTGCTTCCTTCAATGACCCAATCTAACTTGAGTTTAATTATAAACAAACAAGTCCTAGTTAAAATTTTCTTTGTATGGCGTTCACCTTCCTCTCTGCTCCTTTTGCCATACTCAAATCGCAGCTTTTTTATATTAAGAAATATAGGTGGATGTTTACTTTACCTGATAGGCACTTTCCCCTTATTCCAACCAATACAATGTTAGATATAATTTTTAGATTTAAGTTTGCCAATCCTTTTGTGACTACACGCAGAGAAAAAACATGTTTAATTGTGGTCACCTCCAACAAAACTATTGTTAAAGACAATTTTTAACATTTATTAATTAATTTAACCATATTTTTGTCACCGGCAACTATATTAAATTAGTTAAGATAGTCCTTCATCAAGTAGCAACAACCATGTTATGGTTGCCTCTAAGCAAGCTATGGTTTAATATGACAATAATTTGTTTTTAAGTTAACAATATTATTTTCCTCTTTTACGAAAGTAACATGCTAGTTGAAAACCAACCATGCTATTATAAGTGTTTTACATATTTTAGTTATTATTAACCATAACATTTTCGGACAGCTTCTTGATGGAATATAATTTAATCAAAATATGGTTGTCGGTGACAATAAAATGGTAAAATATGTTTAAAATTTTCTTAAAAAAATGTTTTGTTGGAGATAACCATATCTAAACATGTTTTTTCTTTAGATGTAGAAAGTTTGAATGCTCTACCTTAAAAATTTATAAATTGCTGGCATTAATTCCGCTACTACGTGAGCGTATCCCTTTCTTTCGTGGACATATGAATTTATATGCCAAAGTGTATGTTTCTAGATTAAAAAATTAAAAAAAAACATTTAAAGAACGAAAAAGTACCAAAAATATCCCTCATAAAGGTACTAATTCAATTAGGATAAACAACATTTCATTCGTTGCACGTTTAATTTAAAGTTTCTAGATTCAAAACTAACGGAAATTCAAAAAATACCAGCTAAAGAACAAAAAGTACCAGAAAAATTCACTCATAGGTTCTTACCCACTCGTGACATTGCATGTTGAATTTTATGTTTAAAGGTAAAATATTAACTGGAATTAAAGAAAGTAACAGTTGTAAAACAAAAAGCTGAAGAAATGAATTTATATTCCCGTATTTCCCCCTTTTTAGGGGCCCTAAGCTGCTTACAGGATCTTCGGGAACATATATATATATATATATATATTTCCCCCTTTTTTGGTTCTTTTTTATCCCCATTAAATTATCAACAATTTCAATATTGTAGTTGGAGCTGAGATTTAAAACGAATTTGGCAATGAATGGAGAAAAATGTTTTGTGAAAAAAGTACCAAAAATAGTTAAGACTTTCGCCTTTTAAACGTTTGCATTTCCAAAAAGGACCAATTTGGTATTTGTTCTATTAAGATAAGTTTAAAATGTGATATAAACTTTATTTCAATGTTAGTTGGCTTAAAAGTTAGATGGCGTGACAAAAAAGTTTCAAGGTAAAGGTTTCAGGGCGAATTTTAAAAAAGTACCAGACACCTGTACGCTTATTTTTCTAAAGAACAACGATAAGTATTACATTTAACCGAATTTACACCTTTTTACACTTTTTACTTTCTAAGTCTGGGATCACACTTTGAAAGTTTTCTTTCAGAAAGTCTGAGTTTATGGGTGAGAGAGGAGAGAAAAAAGCATGTTATCTTCCCCTCTCACCAATAAACTCAGACTTTCTGAAAGAAAACTTTCATAATGTGAACCCAGACTAAGCATTTGAATTTTCAAAAATTTAGGAATTTCAAATTTTTAGCTTCAGGCGTTTATGCTGTGCGAACAAAGTTTTATCCATTTCACAATATTTATATTCACCCCTATTGTAAATAATTTTTCCCCTTTTCACATATTAGCGATAATGAAAAACTCCAATGAAAAATTGTTTAGAGGTTATTTTAAGGAGAATAATAACGTGAAAAAATGTTCACGGGAAAAAATTCCTCTTATCGTGAAAATTTCTTTCCATCGTAATTTGTTCACGTTTCCCTTAGATTTTCTCACTTAATTTTTGGTAGGGAACAGAACATCTAGTTCCTCCTATAAATCGAATATTAAGGGCTAGATCCGTTAGTAAGGCACAAACAGGTATATTGATCAAACAAAATTCAGAACAACAGGTCCATTGCCTGCGGATTTGTGAAGCTTTCGAAAGACGTAGTGCCAGAATTTTGAAAATTATTTTACTACATTAAATTTAAAAAGTGCAAAAAACTAACGTTGTAAGCAAACTATCCCTCCAATACTAAATATTTTGCTATATTATTTTAACTTTTCTTTAAAATTTTTAGTTTTTTCCAATCTTTCTTCTTTTGTTTACATTCACTGAAACCGATGGCGTGAAAAATTGTTCGCTGAATATTTCATGGGAACAAAAATTCCAATTGTGTAAATAGTTTAAATTGATTTCTTTATCATGTTTGTTTACAAAACAATGAAATGCAAAACTAAAGTGATAAGAATTTGCAATGTACAGCAAGAAAAAAGTATTTTTTAAGGCAAGTCATATGTACGATGACCACCCGTTCTGTATTTTACAGAACAGTGCTGTATTTAGAGATTTGTTTTGTGTGAATTATTTTCTAATCAAAAATCTTTAATTGTTTTGTAATTGTACTGTATTTAACTAAAATTAATACATTTTGAATTTATCTGCCTTTTCTTAATTAATACTTGCATAATTTTTTTAATTCAAAAAATATCTTTGTGCATATTTCTGGCCTATTAATACTCTCTTTGACTGCAACGAAATTGAAATAATTAATTTTAAAATTAAAAAAAAAGAACTTATTTACTTTTTTGGTTTTAAAGAAAGTTCTAAACATAATTTTGAATGCCATTTACACAAAGTCGAAAACATTTTTTTCTTCGAACAGCTACCCTGCGGGAAATTTGTGTCAATTGGTCCAACAGACTAGACTGGTCCTGGGATTTGTGAAAATAGAACAAGTGCAAAAAGAAAGAACTCATGACTAGTAACTGGTATATAAATAACAAAGGTAGAAAATGCAATGATTTACAGTACAGTCTTCCCCGGTGGTGTAACACATTTTCTGGGACTTTCTATGGTTATTTAATTTAATTCGAGGACTTGTTGTTTTTGAGATACTACTATATTGTATCGAAATAATATTACATTGTAATAACACTGAATACATTCATTGAGCATAGATGCGTGACTGGTGAAATGGTGTCAATTAACCACCTCCAATGAAAACCCCATGTAAAAGTGATATGTCTTATTCATGGAAAGTGTTAGAACTAGAACCCGTCTCTACCACTAAGGACCTATCAAGGGACTACGTTAGAGTCAGGTAGCTTCCCTCTAGGGTACATTTGAACCAAAAAAAATGTTAGAACTTGTTTTTGATTCAAATTTTGCTGTGCGAATGAAAGAGTATTTCGACATCGTGAAAAAGGCAGTATGTAACTTTATTGCTGCGTTTTAATTTTTTAAAGTTTAGATTTTTCTAAGATCTTAAATACTTTTTTTTGATTTTACTTTTTTAGCTTCATATTCTTATGCTTGCTTTTTTACTTAAAACCCAAAATTGGTAAAACCCAAAAAAACATGAAAGAAATTAAAGTCGGTCAGGCCTGACTATATGATACTCTACACCACGGTATCTAAAGAAAAATTTTCGTTTTCTCTATTTTGGGCCAATGGGCACTCATGCACCCGCTATTACAAAATTATAACATGAGTAAAGGATTCGTAAAAGAGTAATTTTTACGGAATATTGTCCAGTTAACAATATTTTTTTGTCCTGAAGTGGTTTTAGGGACACTGTATAGTAAATATCATAAAAGTTGTTGCCCAAAAATTTTATTTTTATATTTTTCAATAACATTTGAAGTACGGACTGTAGTAAAATTGGACGTCTGTTGTCGGTTTTAAAGGGGTTTATAGCAAAAGGTGTCATTAAAACTATTAACAATTTTTATAGCATTTCTGTCATTATTTAATAGGTCGGCTGCTACCGATATAATCCTATAAATATAGAATGCTGTTTGAGAATAAATGGAATCTAAATTCGTTCTTTTACCAATTTGTCCATATGTGAAAAAATGTTTGGGTAAATTTTTGCAACGTTTTAAAAACGTATTGGTATTAAAAAATAAAACAAGCTAAAAAAGCACCCTTTTCTTGTGAATTACTTATGGGCAAAATCAGCCACACAAATGGCTTGGCAAACACACACTTTGTTTCTGTTTCTGTTTGCAAACAAACAACACAATCATATTTCGTACAAACTAGGGTTTCTAATTTCCCGGTCTTTTTCTATTATATATCTTATTCCCGGGAATCTCGAGATTTTTTGAATAAAACAATGATTTCATTAAATGAGTTAAAGACAAAAGTTTTTACTTTTTTAAAAGAATATACACATATACAACAGTCTAAATTAGCTTAAATAATTAAACAGAAAACCAAAATAAAACCAAATAAATTGTTACATCCATATGCACATGCATATTATATACATATGTATATATTTTTTTTTTTTTTTGAGATCACGAATGTTTAAAACTTATTAATATTTAGTAGTTGTTATTAATAGCAAGTTGGAAAAATTAATTTCCTTTTAAGAAAATTTGTTTAGTATTATTAAAGCATTTAAAAGCTCAGCAGAGACTCTTTTTCTAATCCATGTTGATATGTATATAACCTGCTACCGCAAACGTGTTCTCGTTCTCTACAGACGTTGGTTTTATAGTAAGAAGCGCATGATACAGATTATAAATTTGTTGGCCTGTTACCCGTGGCTTAATAGACGTCAAATTCTTTTTTATTTTTTTAGAATTTTTAGATGGTTCTGGTATTGGTGATGGTGTATCGTGTACATTTTAATTTTCTACTTCAAGAAGCTTTTTAGACATTTCATCAGCAATTAAAATTTTTTATTGGAGTAGGCAAAATAGTTCGATTTGTAGGTAGTTTTTAGTAAAGATTTAATTTGTATTGCTCGTTTTTTAACGATTTTAACGATGCAAACAAATTCAGATTTCAAAAAATTTAATTGGAAATTCCCGGAAACAATTTCCCAAGAATAATTTAAAAATAATGTCCCGGGATTCCCGGGAATTCTTTCCCGCGTAGAAACTCTAGTACAAACCTTAATCTTTAATATTGGTTTTGTTTTCAATGAATGCAAACGACGTTAGTGCTGTGGCAATTTTGCTCGCTATTTGTTTTAAACGAAGGAGAAACAAAAACAAAGGAAAAGAATTTGTAGTAAAGCGTGGTTTAAACACAAAGCTGTTTTGGAGTAACCAGTTCTGCTTAAATAATTAGAATTTACGGCTTTATTTACTTAAATGATTACATTTAGCACTAGACACTACAAAAAGTTTGACAAATATCCAATTTTAAGGATTTATTATTCTATATACAAATTATTTGAATCCCTCCATTTATTTGGATCAGAATAACGAACTGTTAGATTCTTCAGCAGATTTAGGTCTTTTCCAAATAAACGATGTACCAAAAATTTTGGGAAGATTCCTTGATCCGGTATTTGTAGATTTACCTAAAGATTTCAGTGTACAACGTATCAAACTTTTATCAACACCTGATGACAATTATCATCCTGCTTTGGAAATTAAGTTGTTTGTTCAAACGATCAAACTTTAATCAACACCTGAGGACAATTATTATTCTACCTTGGAATTTAATTTGTTCGTTTAAACCTGACAAGTTGTAAATACTACTAACAACGAGGACATGGTTTTTGACCTTGGACTGACTTTAGTAAATTGAATCACTGCTTAAAATTGGTTTACTTATTATCCAACTTTATCTCCTACTAAAATCGATTCCATTTTAGAACAGTTTTATGATGGATTATTTTAAGAGAATCTTCTCCAATCAAAAGTAAAAAAACATTAAGTGGTCCACCTTGGAATAAAAGAAGACTTGCTAGTTTAAAAAATCTGACAAATAAGTGCTATAAGAAATATAAATATTTACAATTTCGGTGATAAGCTCATATTATTCTGGGATTCAAACTGATACCATTTATACGGATTTTAGTTAAGCATTTGATAAAGTTAATCATTAACTTCTTATGTACAAGTTGGACTCCCTCCTATACTTCTTAAGTCGATATCAACTTATCTAAAGGGGAGGTATCAGTGCATATTGTTTCGCAGCTGTAATTCCATCTGGAGTCCTTCAAGGTATTCACTTGGGTCCAGTTTTGTTCCTATCATCCATTATTGATTTATCATCCTGTTCCTGTCCTGTTTTCCTTAGCAACAAAGGTGCAACAATGTCCTCCTTACGCCAGGATAATCTAAACAGTTTCAACTTATGGTGTAATATAAATTTGATGGATCTGGACTCGAATAAATATTAACATATGTTATTTTACGGCAGAAGTCCAGTACTCTGTAGCAATACACTAAACAACAATCAACTTAATAGAGTAAAGACATTTCTCATCTGGGTGTTTGACTTGAACATAAATTGTGTTTTAATGCGCATATATAGCAGGCCATCAGCAAGGCCAACGGTTGTCTTGGGCTTATCAAACGCTGGGGGAAGGAGTTTGACGATTTCTATGTCATAGGAAAATTATGCATTTCCGTTTCTCGAATTCGCCTCGGACGTCTGGGGCCCCCAGTATGAGGTACATGCTAAGAAATTGGAATCCGTACAAAAGCAATTTCTTTAATTCTTTTAGTCTTGAAAACTGCACTAGAATCCTAATATCAATTAACCTCCGTATGAAAACCGTTTAAAACCAATTCATGTACCAACCTTAAAAAATCTGAGGATGCACATGTATGTTCATCTCCTTTATGATAAATTTGTTAAGCAATGAAATTTGCTCAGAATTCCTACTTCGTAAGGTTGAGTTTTCAATTCCTATTCGTCCTTCCAGAAATTATATTCACCTTCAATACTTTCGGTCTAGTTATGCAAATTTTGATCCCATCCGCAGAATGAGCTCCGAATTTAAAAATTTTTATACGTATACTGATTTTACTGATCCTATTGGCGTCAAAATAACCTCTTAAATGTCTTAAGATAAATTTAATGCAAAATTTTTATTTTATGTTATTAATTAAAGTATCTAAATTTACTTAGTTTAAGCATATTAGCCAGTAAGAAATGTAAGTTTCATTGGCGAATTAAGTGAATAAATAAATATTCCTACAAACACGCTTCAAATGTTTGATCAAACAGCAAACATCCTACATAACAACACAAAACATTTGTACAAACGTTATATTTTATTTCACTTTTCATTTTCCACTTTCATAAACTCTAAAATCATCTAAGATTATGCATGAACAGATTTTTAAATACGATCTCCAACTTCATATATTCAAATATAAAAAATAAAAATATTTTAATGTTTATACATATAAACTAGAGTGCCTCACGCCCTCCTTTTGAGGTGCACAGTGGGTTGCATGTTTACACACAAACACAGCGTGATTGGCACTGTCTCTGCATTTTTGTTTGCAATCGAGTTTGTATATTTATTTTTCAATACCTGTTTACACTCTATATTAATTTTATATAAAAAAAAAAAATATTAAATTAAAACACAGAAAAAAGCCAAAGCTTTAACACAACTACCAACAACAATCTTTATCAATAACAGGGATTTTTCGTAGTATTTAAACAAAAAAAAAAAAAAAACAAATTACTTTTATCCACAACAAAAGGCTGGTTTTAAAATTTCATCAAAATATCGGAATTAAGTGATAGTTTGTGGCAAACGACAAGCTTGGCACCACCACCAGTGTGCCATGCTGCCACTAGACAAGCTCAGCAACAACAATATCGTACTGGTGGTGCTGTTGGTCATTATACTCATGGCCAAAATGCAAAAAAGCAAAATATTCCATCATACCAACAGCAGCATCAGTATCACTATACAAATCATGCTGTTGCTTTGGCCACCGGCAACAGTAGCAGCAGTCCACGTGAAACGACATCGAAAAGACCGGATACAATGGTTTCCATATCAACCATGTATACACAAGGTAAATTTTTATAACACCTAAAAAAAAAAGCAAAAACACATACACATACACACACATAAACAACAGCAAAAAACACGCACTTACACATACACTTGCTCGTACATTGAAGCAAAGCGACAGAACAGAGACAGCGGCAAAAAACAAAAAGCTGGAAAAAGGGCAAATGGATTAAATTCATGGCAGATTATATTTACTTTATTGTAAACAAACAGACATACATAAATTTTGTTTACTTATATGTATGCATAAGTATGTGTGTTATATAGACAAAATCAACATTGCATACTCACACAAATAAATTTGCCTTGCTTGCCAAACTCTTGCACAAATAAACATATGCATTGTGTGTACACTTAGAAAAAAAGGGGTTTTTTTAATATGAGGAGCTGAGTTTTAAAACTCTCTTCTTGTACCTAATGTCATGTTTCACAAATCTCAAAAAAAAAATCTGTACAATTTACTTCATTGCTAGCCAAAGGACAGCTTAAGTTTTTTTTTTTTTTTTTTTTTTTTTACTGTTAGGACCAGCACTCAGGGGATGACCCCTACTAATGCATTGCATTGTGTTGGAACTAGGAAAATAGGTTGTGGGAAGGAGGATAGAGGGAGTAGTGTTTGTGAACATTCGATTTGAACTTGATCATGTTGTAAGTGAGAGGGAAGACTTCTGCAGGAAGGTTATTCCACATACGAACTGTGCGGGAAAAAAACGAATTCTCTCTGTAATGCGTTGTACGATTCACCTGCCAATCGACCACATAAGGATGGGCTCTTGAGGAAAAACGTGTATTACGAACAAACGTACGGGTTTCGGGAACCAGATCCCTTATTTCGTCAGAACACATCCCATTGTAGTAACGATAAAACAGACAAATACAACCCACATTGCGACGGTGCTCAAGGGAGTCAATAGAATTGGACACCCTACTGTCACCAATGAGAACCTTCGCCCTCTCCTGCACGCGGTCGAGAAGCTCCAAAATAGACTTTGAAGCACCGGCCCACACATGAGAGTTGTATTCCATACGCGGTCGGATATAGGTGGTATAAATAGTAAGGAGATCAGATGGAGTGAAGTATATCCTACACCGTCTTAGAAAACCGAGGCACTTGAATGCTTCTTTCGACACCTTGAATATATGTTCAGTCCATCGGACATCACATTGTATCCTCATGCCCAGAACATCAAGAGATTCTGATTCCTCAATAATTATACCACCCATATATACAGATGAGGCACCCTGATTTGTCGCGCGTTTATGCGTCAGCACGCAACATTGTGTTTTTCGGGCATTAAAATCGACCCTATTCGCTCGACCCCATTCCGAGATCGTGTCAAGATCTCGGCCAAGCGTATCATTCATATTCTGCCGCATAGCAGCGACATCGGATACGCTTGGTCTGCATTCGAATGAGAACGAGTGGCAAAGGTTGCTGTCATCTGCAAAAGAGTAGATAGGGTTGGAAGTTTGACCAAGGAGGTCGTTTAGGAAGATAAGAAATAGAGTAGGAGAAAGAACGGAGCCTTGCGGCACCCCTGAATGAATCTTGAACTCGTTTGACGAAACCCCATCTATAACAACTCGTATAGTGCGATCTCTGAGAAAACTCGATATAAATCGAGAGAAATTATCACCGACACCAAATGCAGCAAGTTTTGACAAGAGTGCACCATGCCAGACTCTGTCAAACGCCTTGGAAATATCTAAAGCAATTACCTTACTTTCGTCAAAATGGTGAATGGAACGGCACCATTTTTCCGATAACAGAGCTAGTAAGTCTCCAGTAGAGCGACCTCTACGAAAGCCATACTGGCGGTCGCTTAGTAGGTAGTTTGACTCTAAATATTTGACAAGATGGTAATTTACCATACTCTCCATAACTTTGGAAAGTGCCGAACAAATTGCAATTGGGCGATAATTTTCGGGGTTATTAGCGGTTCCCTTTTTAGGAATTGGCGTTACGTTAGCAACTTTCCAGCAGATTGGAAATTCCGCGGCACGGTATAAAGTGCTGAAAAGATTTGCTGAGGGACGAGCTAGCGTCGAAGAGCACTGCTTCAAGACCAGTGCAGGTATACCATCCGGCCCAGGAGACTTGTTTATGTCGAGATCCGCAAGAACCCTTTTAACAAGAACCCGCAAGAACCCTTTTGCCACGTGACAGAAATATACAAACGAAAATTCTGAAAGTGCATAAAAAATATTCCTGAAAAATATTGAAGAAATAAGACTATTAAAGTATGAAAGCTTTATAAACTGTAATTTGACTTGGCATCCACATTCGAATTAATGCGGAAATTTATATATTATCAAAGTGGAAATTTATATTTCTAAACCAAAAATAAGAAATTGTGTTTTCAACATACGAGCCTTTAGCAAACGCAATGAAATTTATACGAGTTCTGTTTTGTATTGTTTCTTAAATATATTATTTCAACATTCGGATAGCATTCGTACTTCTGATAAATCAACTAATTTACTCTCTTTTATTTAATGTTCTCTATCTGCCCTTCGCTGACCTAGAGCTATAATTGTCTGAGTGCACAAGTGTCTACTCGCAGCATTCGTAGTAATACTTAAAGCAGCGTTGCCAGATGGTTTAGGATAAAAACAATGATCGTATATTTAAGTAAACATGTAGGGCTAAATTCATTATGAAATAAAATGAATTAAAAAGTTTTTATAAGAAACATTTTCGTGGAAAATTTTAATTAAAATATATAACGCATGCGTTAGGCTTATGAATCACAATTTTTTTATACGTCAATTTCATTTATATGTAAATATTTTTACAAAAATATTGACCAATGGCAACGCTGCGCAGTCCGTTATTTCATTGTGCGACGTAAACACAGAATTTACTTTTTATATATTTATAAATTTTTTACAACAAATTTTACAACAAACACACAATTATATTCTATGATGCTAAAGATGCACATAAGAACATTATTTTAAATGGCTCTTTTTTAACGGTAATTATCGGCTGCTAATTGAGTTTTTTCTTTTTCTAGTTTTCATCCATAAAATAAATAACAAAACATGCACTAAATCATTTAAACGCCTCAAAACGTCTAACCTACGACAAATCATAAAATCTGGCAGCCACGTTTTCATTTAATGCTGAATTTTAAATACACGAGCATATACTAAATGAATATGCCGTGAATGTTGTTGTTACGAGCTGGTCGTAACACTTAAGTCGTATAAGTTAAATACAAAAAAGTTACCGAATATGAAAATAGAAAAAACACGAAACTTAGCTTTGCGTGGTTGTGATATTGTTCATACATTTTTCTGGGCTCTTACTACTTTATGTAGTTCACACATGTACAAGTAAAAAGTTATTGTGTAATATTTTCATGCATGAAGCTCGCTTTGTATGAAGAACGAGCCAACGAGCCAACCATATCAGTAACAGCGAGTGCGCTCGCAAGTATTATGTATTGTTGCAGTTCTCTGATCTTCATATTAATGATGCATCAGAATGACTCAAAAAGTGACATCTTACCTACTTAAATGGCTATTACAGAACGTTTGTTTCTATAGCCGAACAAAGAATATTCTTCCATGCGCCTCGATCTTCCGCACTCCTTCTCCAATTTATTACACCAAGTTTTGAAATGTCTTCCTCCACCTGATCTTTCCATCGGAGTTTTGGTCTTCCTCTTCTGCGTGAACCATCACCAGGCGCGTATACGAATGCTTTTTAGCTGGAGCATTTTCTTCCATTTGCACAACATGACCTAGCCAACGCAATCGGTGTAGTTTTATACGTTTCACAATGTCAATGTCGGCATACAGCTCATACAGCTCATGGTAAATACGACACCGATATACTCCGTCAACGCAGATGGGTCCATAAATGTTACGAATAATTTTTCTCTCGAATACTCCAAGTTCTGCCTCGTCTGCTTTCACAAGTACCCATGCTTCACAGCACGGGTTGTATCAGTGACTTGTAGAATGTGATTTTTGTCTGTCGAGAGATGGCTTTGCTCTTAAACTGCTTACTTAGTCCAAAGTAGCATCTATTAGTATAGTTCTTCTTTTAATTTCAAAACTGATGTTGTTCGTTTTGTTTATGGCGGTGCCGAGGTAGATAAAATCGTTGACTATTTCAAAGTTATAGTTTTCAACTTCCACTGTTGGCCCGAGTCTACTGGACGTCCTGTGCGTTGATACCATCAACTTTGTTTTATCTGCGTTTACCACCAGATTCCAGCAGATTCTTTTTCGACTTTTTCAAAGGTGGCAGTCACTGCTCCCAGTGTTCGACCCATGATGTCAATATCGTCAGCATATGCAAGTAGCATGTGTTGTTTTGTGTAGAGTGTACCAGTTCTATTCACATCTGCGTCTCGTATAACCTTTTCCAGCAGGATATTAAAGAGGTCACACGAGAGACTATCTCCTTGTCTGAAACCTCGCTTGGTACAGAATGGCCCGGAGAGGTTTTTTCCTATTTTGACTGAAGATCGCGTATCAGTAAGACTCATTCTACAAAGTCGTATAAGTTTTGCCGGGATACCAAACTCAGACATGGCCTGAAACACCTTTGATCGTATGGGGTTGTCGAAGGCGGCTTTGTAGTCGATAAAAAGGTGGAAGGTGTCGATTTGTTTCTCTTGAGTCTTTTCCAGGATTTGGAAAAAGTGACATCAATGTAATAAAAAGAACTAATTTGTTTTTTTAAATCTTGTAAATATCAATTTTATATACTAATAAGCGCAACATAATTTTTCTCTGCGTGTATGTAGATATACTTGTATGAGTGTCAATGTTTGTGTGTATGTATTTTTTTTTTATTCATATGTATAGCAAAAATTTAAGTTTTAATTTATGGTTCGGTAAATTAGTTTCCCATTGATTAAACATACACAAGGTACAAAAGTTAAATGGATTAAAATTGTTCATTATCGAATCAATTATTTTCTTTAACGCCCTCATGGTTTAAGTGATATTTTGATATTTTATCAAATATGTACAAATAGTAAATAAAGAATTAAAAATTATATTTTTAAAGCTTCATTTTGAAATTTTTTAAATAATCAAATAATAAGGAAATAAATTTTATACAAAAGTCTTCAGACTTCAGTTACCAAAAATCTAGTTTTTCAAGAAAAGTTGTTCACAATTTAGTTTCATCTGGCTTAGGAAACAGAAAGACATTTTGCTGGCAGGCTAGTACTAAAAGGACCTAATTGCGACTTTAATTCATTTAGTGCAAGACCATTTAGAAAGAAAACTCGGGCAAGCTCGATCAGATGATAGCTTGCACTTTTTCTAGAGTAGACCTCTCAGCAGTCATGGACTTAGGAGGAAAAAATATTGTTATGAGGGGTATAAATTTATTTTTTTATTTTATTTATAGATTTTTGTAATTCATATAAGTACACGGAAAGAATTATTTACTAAATATGGCTTGAACCAAGAAAATTTTGCATGATTCTCGTCCAAGTCAAAAATTACTTTTTCTTGGTTTGAGCAAAATGTTTCTTTATATAAGAAAATTTTTCTTAATACGAACAAAATATTTTCTAGTTTTAAGAAACGAAATTTATTACTTTAGAAAAAAAATTAATTGAATTAATTCAAAATAAATTAGAAAAGAGAATTAGCAATTCATTTCCAACTCATTTGAATTAAATTTATTGAAATTTGAATTGATTTTGTATTGGAATGGAATTGTCAGGTAGCGGCAGTATTGGAATTAAATTATTAGGTATATGCGAAAATCGCATCAAAATGGAATAATTTGGTTTATTTGCTAGCCAGGCCCTCATCTTGCTACTACCGGCACGGTGGAAGGGGAACAAGGGATACATTTCATTAAAATATTATCGAACTGGCTTCTAATTTTCTCTGCAACGCGGTTTAGCATATGTGCTAAGCAAGTTACTTCCCTAAAGGGAAGCGAACTGTAACCAAAGTAGTCCCGTGAAAGGTCTTTGGTGGTAGAGACCGGTTCTAGTTCTAACACTTTATATGAATACGACCCTATCACTTTTACATGGGGTTGTCATGGGAGGGGGTCAATTGACACCAGTTGGCCAGTCACAGATCTATTCTCAATGAACGTGCTAAGTTTCAGTTACTAAAATGTAGTATTATTTCAAAACAATGTAGAATTATTTCAATAAAACAAGTCCTCGAATTAAATTCAAGAACCAAATTTTAGAAAGTAGCAAAAAAATGTGTCACAGCACCGGTGAAGACTGTACTCTAATGCATTACTTTTTCTATCGTTTTGTTCTTCATTTACCAGTTAAATGATTGGGTCTCCTTTCACTTGTTATGAGTTGCTTCTTTTTGTACTTGTTCCATTTTCACAAATCCCAGGAGCAGTCTGTTGGAACAATTGTCACAAATTTCCCGCAGGGTATTCAATTAGTTATTTTTTAATTGTTCCTTCACTCTAATATCGATTAGGAACTTAGATGGAGCAAACGATTTTCAGCTGTAATATTTATATATGTGCTATGAACAAATATACTTAATATGGTAACTTAGCGGCAACACAACAGAAAATGTTTGGCTTAGTTTAATCTTGGGAAACTGTTAACCGATTGCAGCCATTTGAAGGCATCGTCTTTGGATTAATAGTAGTTTTTGCTTAAAATTTTATTCAGTTGTCTGCCTTACTACCATCTTTACTTTGTACGAAACGTTTATATAGACATTTTGCTTTGTTCGATTTACAGTCACTATATTTTTTTATTTATTTATTTTAACACTACCTATAACCTGGCCTTTAAAGGGCATGATTGGTTACAAATTTCTACTAACAATTGTAAATAAATTAATATATGAATGTATGTATATAAAAATTAAAATAACCCTGCGGGAAATATGTACCAATTGGTCTAACAGACTGGTCCTCGGATTTGTGAAAATAAAACAAGTACAAAAAGAAAGGACTCATGACCAGTGAAAGAAGACCCAAACCCTTAACTGGTTTATGAAAAACAAAAAGGTAGAAAAAGTAATGAATTACAGTACAGTCTTCACCGGGGATGTGACACATTTGTTGGTACTTTTTAAAATTTTATTCTTGAATTAAATGCTTGGACTTCTTTTATTGAAATAATACTACATTTGGGGGATTCACAAGGTGTCATAAAGTCATAAGTCTTAAAATAATAACATGAAAAAATACGACTGTAGTATGTGCTATTTTGAATTTAAATCAAATATAAAAAATAAATATTTTCCAAAATAAAAATATTTGTTTTGTTCTAATCCATGAATTAACGCAAATCAAATATAAATTTTATTTTGTTTGTTTACCAAATAGCGGAGTCCGATCTAATTTGACGCCAAGCGACGGCTTACAAAAACTAATGCGGCTCGGCTCAGCCGATCAGCGCAGGTCTCTTCGGATGTATTACGACAGCACAATAAACATAACAAGCAAAGTACTATTTATTTAAGACACTTTTTGTTTACAAAGCAATAACAATATTTTGAAACCATTGTAAAATGTTAGAACATTATGACAATATAACATGATAGCACACCTTGTGTTGAAATAATACGACAAGTTAGAAACTGACACTGAACGTTCTCATTGAGAATAGATCTGTGACTGGTCAAATGGTATCAATTGACCGCCTCCAATGACAACCCCATGTATTCATATAAAATGTTAGAGCTTTCCTCTAGGGATATGAAAGTTAAAATATTATTACAAAAGGGTTAGATAGCTAAATGAAAATGTAAGACTTCCAGCATTCAGAAAGTTATATGCAAATCTCATATGCAAATACATGTATACATACAAAAATATATACATACATGCATACTTATATATGTGTGTATACACACTTACATATGCATAAGTAATACAATAATAAAAATTTCTTCCAAATATCAAGAATTAATTGCCGTATTCACAAAACCCCTGAATGCATATTCAACACATAAAAATAAAACACTTATATAGAAAATTGATTTCCGGAAAGTTCCAGAAATAGTCTTTTTTATGTGTTAGCAGAAACACTAAAAGTTTTCAAAAAGTTAGGCAACTTATTGTAAGATCGTGCAACTCAAACATAAAAAGAACGCTCTAATACGGCAAATATATTCGGTATATTTTACTGTATATTCCTCGTTGATCCACAAAAATCAAATAACTGAATTAACTACCCAGGAGTTTGCAACCTATAAAACTTACAAAAGTGAACAAGATTTCTAAAATTTATGAACTCTACAAATGGAAAACCTTAAAATTTTAAAACAAATGGTGAGAGAGACATGCTGTCTTATTCTTAACGAGTGAAGATATCGCATAACTCGATTAAAAACCACTCTTGTTTTTTTTAAATACAGCCAACTGTTCCATAATACACCTCCAATCCATATAAAAAGCATGCATTTTAAGCATTTTTTGTTTCTTAACATAAGTTGGCAACATTAAATCTGTATTGTACAATTTACGTTTAGTAAAATTCACTATTGATATTATGAAATTAACATGATTTTCAAACGATAATTTAGAATGAAGAATTACACCTAGACAATTAAGAGGATCAACAAACTCTACTTCACCACCACTTAGAGTAAAAGACAACTTAGAACTACTACATTTAGCAAACAACATAGCCTTAGTCTTACCAGAATTAATTACAAACGCATTATCCAGAACCCAACTATCCACTAATTTAACGGTATAATTGATCAGATTTTGCAATACATCAGAAAATTCATCAGCAAATGAGAATGGAAGACACGAATTGCTAAAAAATTTGATCAAAAAGATCATTAATAAACATTATAAAAAGTAAAGGTCCAAGGACCGATCCTTGAGGCACACCACTGTGAACTGGAAGCGAGCCACAAGCCTAATTGCTACTAACAACATATTGACTTCTCCAAAAAATATATTAACTTGCAAGCAGAACTTGAAAAGTTATAATATCTGTGCAAGTTTTTAACAATTAGATAATGATATAAATGATCTACTCGATCAAAAGCCTTAGCAAAGTCTAATGACAATAAAAAACAAATACCTTCATTAGCTGAATTATTGCGAATATTAACTGTTGAGCAAAGCAGTTAAGAGCTCTAAAACCAGATTGACAGTCATGTAGAAAATTGTTGGGATCAGTATGTTTTAAAAGTTGAATCTTCATAAGATGCTTCACAATTTTAGATAGAACAGGCAATATGGATATCGGCCGCAAATCGCCAGAACTAGTGGTTGAGTTATTTTTACTTATGGGAACTATCTTCGCAATTTTCCGAAATAACGGGAAATTCGACATTATCAATATCGTATTGACTAAATGAAGTACGTAGTTCCCAATAATTGGCATCAAAATCCTGATAAACTTAAGCCTAAAGCCATCCAATCCAACAGCATTTGACTTAATTAAATAAAAAGCCTAAACCAATTCGGACAATTCAACTGGAAGAAAATTGTGGTTAAATGTGGTTGCAGTAAAAAAATTTATATGTCCTACATACTTTGACACAAACGCATAATAGTTGTGTAGAGTAAAAAAATTTCATTCTTAAACTTAAGCTTTATTTCTGATTGATGACTGGACAATTTTTTTTTATGCAGTTCACTGCTCCAAGCCAATTTCTATTGAGAATAAGCCGCTTACATATATTAAGCCAAAATAAATTCTATCTTTCAACGCAACCATAACATTTTGCTATTCAAGGCCAAAAATTCATTGGAACGACATCACAATTTCTTTGGTATGCCACACATGCCACAGAAAATCATGTGACATGTGTAACATCAAGCAAGCAGCAGATTATAAATAAAAATTGAATTCGGAAATGGAAAAATCTTTAAGAGGAAATAATGATAATTAAAACTTGGAAATCTATAAGGAAAAAATATGACAGAGCATTAATAGTTTGCAGTTGATAAATTTTATATTTGATGAAATATTTATACTCGAACTTGAATGGCGATTCTTGCAAATGTGTATGCACAAGTACAGGGTGGCCCAGAATAAGCTACATGGTTTAAATGCCTAATAACTTTTTTATTTATGCGATTATTATATTTTTTTTTTATATACAGTATATTTTGGTGAATTTTTTGTAATTAGATTTGAAAAATGATATCCTGTAAGTGCTGTCCATTTTCTGCTTCGCACATACGTGCTCTTTTTAGGATGTTTTACATAACTATGCTCCCCAGAGGAGTAAAAGGAACATATATATATACATAACATTCCGCAAAATTTTGCGGGTCATTATTTTTGTTCGATTGTACAGTTATTCACTAATAATTCCCCAAGCCTTCTTCACAAAATGCTCGAAAAAAAAAACAAAGAAAAAAGTTATAAGGATTTAAAACATATAGCTCATTCTGCGCCACCCTGTATATGTGTTCAATATAATTTTCCGTTGCGAGAGATACTCATATACAAGTTGCAGGCTGTCAATTAAAGTCGATTTAACATAATTTTCCTGACTTATTCCTTGCGGCGTTAAATTATATCGGCTTAGGACTGTGATGTTTGGTAAACAAACAAAATAAAATTTATTTGTGATTTTCGTCTAAAAAAATGGAAAATAGTCAGGTCTAATCTAATTTAATTTATTAGTTCATGGCTTAGAATTATAAAATATTTTGATGTTAGTTAAATATTTATTTTTTATATTTGTTTTAAATCAGCTGATTTAAATTCAAAATAGCACACTAAATTATGAGGGGTTGTTCACAACAGTCGTATTTATTCATTTTATTATTTTAAGACACCTTGTGAATCCTCCAATTAATCTCGCAGCATTTAAAACAAAATACAATTTTACAAGAAATGCAAACACTGTGAAATCTGTAATAAAACAAAAATAATTAACATAGAAATAAAACAAGTATGAGTGCTAAATTCGGCTATGACAAATCTTATTCACCCTTCACAACGGTGTTATATGAAGAGAAAGTAATAAATATTGGTCTGTAAAATTAGGGTAATTGTTCAGACTTGCCCCTTGCCTTATTAATGAAGACCACTTTAACCACCCGTCGTAACAGCGGCACATGATACGCCAGTAAAATTGATCTGAAGATCCTTGGGAAGTGATAAAATTCCCTCCTAGCTGCAGACAGCTTTAAAGGATTCCATATGGCCAAGGTAACCTGAAAGGGCTTAATTTGGATTCAGCCCACTTAACGCGTTATTCATCAAAAATTCTGCCCACCAATCTGATATTTCTTTTGGACATCGAGGGCCATGTTGACATTCTCGGTAAAGAAAAGGGCAGAGATCCTGGAAGTGAGAGCTAGTAGGAGCTCACAGGGCTCCCTTGGTGACTCAGTAAACATACCGTCTGACATTTGTCTGATCTTGAGGTAGCGTCGTTTGCAGCCGAATTTAATCAGGAAGGTTGTCAATTTTGCCACAGTAACTGCTTTAACTGTGTTGACCTTTTGGACTTCCTAATTTTCTTATTTTATTTATTGAGTGCAGCTTTATACAGGTTTCACGCACCAGTCTCCTTGACTTCGTTGAATAAACCCCTGGGCTCAGCCGTAAGATTCTCCAGATATAAAAACTATACTTTTTCACGCACTGCAAAAGTTGTTGCTTTTAAATATAAAGCTCTACTGAAGTTCAAAACTATTTATTTTTTAACGCTCTCAGCTTCAAATTTAAATTTTTGAATCGTAAAATTAACGAGTGCTTAATATTCTACTGTTAAAATTTAAAAAGGCTTTTTTTATAACAACACCTTTACATTTTTTTAATTCTAATAAAATTAATAAAAATTAACCAAGCTTTGAAATAACTCAACAAAAAAATAATTTAAAACCCCCCTTAGAACATTTAAGATAAAAAATTCTCAAATATTGTTTAATTTTTACGATTTCTTCGTTTTGCTCAAAAAAATTTAAGAATAAATATAAGCAATACCAATCATTTTATTACTTTTTTTATTAGTTAGTTTATGACTGTCATATCAAGAGCAAAATTCCGCTATAATAATATAACATTTTATATCTATGGAAAAGTTTAAAGATAAGATTAAGACAAACTCTTTAGAAACATATAAAAGCAAAGAAATCTGTCTTCCTTGTTTTTTTTTGTGACAAAAAAAATAATCATTATTTTCTAGATAATAAAAATTTTATTACTTTAGTTCGTTCAGTGAACATTTGCATTACTTTTTTTTTGTGCCACAAAAATTAACCCAGTTAGACTGAACGAACATGTTTCAAATCTCCTGCTTTTTTCCAGTACTCTCTATTATGCAACATGAATATTTAATACACAGGTAACAACTAATATGACACACAAGCAGACATTTGCTAAAGTGTAATTGGTCTAAGGTACTTGTAATTGATTGCAAAATTATGTGGCAAGTCTTAGGGGAAAAACACATTAAATTTATAAAAAAAAAACTTTAAATGAAATCCTAAATTAAATATTATAAATGCCGTAGAAAAAAGATTTAATGTTGTAGAGGAAAATTTTTTAATTAAAATTTGTGTAAAACAAAAACAGGGAAAATTAAATTTGAGGACTTAAGAATTGTTTACAAAACTCAAAATGACCTTAAATTATTTATACATGAGCGAACTGCAGTATCTTTTTACTAGGGTGATCGATCGAATAGTATTCGACCGGTTTTAACCGGTTATTTTAGTTTTGCACAAGTCGAATATCCCTGGCTACACAAACGTGTAGGTAAATTTTACGTTTTTTGAAGAGAGGAGTTTATATATAAATATCTTACTTTTCTTACTTCTTTTAGTCTCTACATATTATGTGTTATCTCTTCATCGTTGTTTTATAATTTTTTGGGAGGTATATTTTAGTATTTGTGTGGCCGCGTGCATAAAAGATGATCATGTTTCGCAGTGCGGAAGACAAGATATGGAATTATCATTATTTTGTTTAAATTACACTAAATATATGAAGATTTTGTTATTATTTTGTAACAAAAGCATCATATATTTAAATAATATGCAAATATTTTTAAATACACAAAGAATTTGTTGTGTTTTTTGGGAGCCAATGTGTACCTACACATATGTGTAATATGGGGTTCTACTATCTCAATTTTGCGTAAGAAAACTGCGATTAGGTGCAAGAGCTTGGTGAGGACCTCACCGAGTAATTCCTTTGTATTCTTTGTTCGGAATTTTACCAGCTTACTACTTTTGGGGCGATTGTCGGAAATGAATGTGCATGGAACTGGCACCATACAAACAAATCGTTTGCGCCTAAACTAACAAGTCATTTGCGCAAACAAAAACAAGGAACATTTTTGGAAAAAATAGTCCATAAAACATTAAAAAAAACAAAATTTAATCGAAATATTTACAATCGTGAGCAAATAACTTTTAATTTAAGTACCCTAATATAGATATAACTAGAGGGGGCACTGTTTTTTGCCCCAGAGGGCTCCAAAAGTCCCGCCCACTCTAAATGTTTTTTCTTGTAAAATTACCGTTAATTCAAGTACCTAAACACAACACTAAGTGGACGGGACCGTTTTTCGGATTCAGGGGGCCCACGGGCCTAAGTCCCTTTAAATTTTAATTTAGTTTTGTTTTTTATTTTTATTTTCAGAGGTTTTCCAATTTTTTTTCGAGTGCCGTGTGAACTACACTTTTGCCAAAAAATGCTTATATTTTGTCCAAGAGAAATCCCAAGGTACACATATGTGTATGTCCTGTTTCTAAGGACATGGGCTTTGTATGTACATTAAAAGTTAATTTTTACGTTATACTAAGGCGAATTATTATATACTGAAAATTTCATTGAAATCCGCCAACTTTGAAATTGCTTGGGTCGGAAAGGGATATTTTAAAATGTCCATTTTTCGAATATCGAATAAACCGGTTATTTTAGTAAAATAACCCGGTTATTTTAGTAATGTGTAATTTATATACGTTTTCCATACTTTTGTTATAAATGTACCCGTAATTTAAGTATTTTTCTTATTGAATATTTGGCAAACTTAAACTTTTTATAAAAAATGTCAAAACAAAATGAAACAAAAGTCAAAAAAACATTATGAGCAATGTAAATACAAATCGCTTATTTAAGCGTGTGTTCTTGTAACAAAAACCAAAAACAATTTAAAGTACTACAAAAAAAGTTCAGCTTAAAAAGTAATAAGCAATTTGCCAGTATTATAAATATGTACTATATAAAGTTATCTTTATAAAGATGTCAACTCTGGGGATATTTCGAACTGACTTAAAAGAAAATTGTGCTTAAACGGCCCTAAAATGATAAGTTGCAAAGGTTCTTTAACGACACGACTTTTTAATTAGTCTAGAATCTTGACATAAATATACGCCAAGTAAAACTTGACCCTGTTCCAAGTAGTTTTTAAGAAACTGCAAATAATACTTTGCTAAAATATGCTGACAATAATAAAAGAAAAACTCTTAATTAGTTCTAGCATATCTTCATGCTTAATACAAGAACATACCGGCGGAATCAACGTTATGGGAATTGTTTGCTTTTGCAAAACGTTTGGCTAGAGCAAATATTATTAAACGGATTCTTAACTACATTATACATAAATACAATTATCATCTTACACATAAAGTTGAGCAAATAAATAGAAATTGTTTAAAATAACATACTGGTCACGTTTTTTTTTTTTTTTATCGTCAAATATTTGTGAACATCCTTTAAGTCAACATCAAAAATTCTATGTATTTTGTTGGTTCCTTACCTTCGTGAATTGTTTTGTTTTTATTCTAATTAACTTTTTATTGCAAACACTAATTTGATTATTGTATTTTTATGGATTCGAATTAAAACCGGTTAACCGGTTATTTTTAAAATGCTTAACCGAAAACCGGTTTTTTTAAATAGCTACTATTCGGAATTTTCGAAAACCGGTTATTGAAAAAAGTCGAATAATCGATCACCCTAATTTTTACTGCATTCCGTATAGCAGTTACTTACTGAAAAAATTGCAGTATTTAGTAAAATTTTACTGATTACTGAAAAAAGTCCGACAACTTTAATAAAACTAAAGTTTCTATTGTAATTAAAAAATATTTTTATGCATTTGTTTCAGTAATAAGTAAAAATTATCGGATTACTGCATTATATTATTATCCAGTAAACACTAAAATTTAAGTAACCAGAAAAATTTTACTGCTTACGGTAAAATTTTTCAGTAACAATTTTAGCAGCAACCAGTAAAATTTTACTAAAACTTGAAATTTTTAATGCATTATTTGTTTTTCTGCATTACGCCCATGTATGATAGTAATAAAAAAAAATATAAAACAACCGTATGATAGCCTACAGCACAGGATTTAAAATAAATTTTTGAAAGTGTAACTTTCTTCGGACCAATGGTCAGTCATGGGTCCACCAGAGCAAAATATTATTATGAGGTTAAGTTCTATGTGCCGAGTATTTTTTAGATATCTTCATGTTAGCTTATGAGGTTGGATTGCCTTTGAGTAAATTTTAATATTGGGCTTATATGAAACCCAAGGCAAAATATCGACCTACCAGCACAAAACTTTGTCATGAAATAGTAGCTATCGTTAAAGTTATTATCACAAATTTTTATATAAATAATAACACTGTGTAAGAAATTTACACTTTTTTTAGATAACCTGGGCACCTCGCGTTTTAACCTAATTCGGGCACGTTGAAACCAGTGGCGCTAACCGTTTTTTAGGTTAGCTCCTGTTTTCGAGATATACTGTTTTTAAAGATTTATTACATTTTACCCATCTAGGGGCATCCTAGGCACTGCACCAGCCAAATTTAAGAATTTCAACCATACAAATATGGCCGTTAAATAAAATTTTTAAATTTGGCCCCTGCAACGCCTAGGATGCCCCTACATGGGTCAAATGTATGACCAACCCCACTTTATTTTTCATCTCAATCATTTATTTCCAACATATATACCCGCTATCTCCATTCCTTAAGGGGGCTCCCATACAAAAAGGCAATACAGATTAGAAATATATTGAAGAAAAAGGCCCATAACTGCCAAGGAATCACCCCTAGGTAGATAATATGTGTGACCGACCTCCATTAGTTTTTTGTTCTTAACAGTTTCTTTAAACATACTTGCCATATATCTACACCCCTTAGGGGGCTCATATACAAAATGTTCAATGCAGACTCGAAATATATTGAAGATAAAGTGCCATAATTGCCCGGGAGTCGCCCCTAGTGGGATATAAGGTATGACTGACCTCAACTAATTTTTTGTCCTTAACATTTTATCAAGACATACTCGCCCCTTATCACCACTTCTTAGGGGGGGCTTATGCGTTTTATGAAATTCTTAAATTAATTAAAAATTTTATCGACTTTTGTAAATAAAATCAAAATTTGCTAACAGATTTTAATCATTTTTGGCTTGTTTTGTTTGCAGCTTTCTTTTTTATATGTCAACAAAAAATTAGAAGCAAAGCTAAATTTTTTATGCATTTTTAAAAAACAAAATTTTCTAAATTTTAATACAACAAAATTAATTTTTTTTTTTAAAAAATTATGTTTCAAAAACGACTGCTCATATCGGAAAAAAGTTTTACTTTTCTTCAAGGAAATTTGATTGTCGAATTTTTTTAGTAATTTTTTAAACAAATTTCAATAGGCTAAGCCGTTTTTGAGTTACGCGAACATATGTTGTGCAACCTCCTTCATTTTCGAAATAGCAGTATATCTCGAAAACCAGAGCCAATCCAAAAAAACCCCACTGGATTCAGCGTACACGAATTATGTTAAAATGTCATGTGCCCGGCTTGTCTGTTTTTTCAGCTAGCAAAGTGTAACCTTTTCAAGAAAGTTATGGAACTGAAAGCTTTTTACGGGTATTACTATTTGTATGGAAGCTATGGTCAATTATGAGCCGATTTCATAGGATGATTTGATAGTGTTCACATCCCTGAACAAAATTATGTAACCCCCAACCCTGGCGATATCATCAACGCCCCCACTAACAGCAGCTTTGTTCAACTGCAGCTGTGAAACTTTACAAAACACTCTCATATAAATGTATCGGGTTTTTCAACAAGAACTTTGTTTTCTTAAAAAAAAAGTTTAAATGAAAGTGATTCAAATTTTTATTGTATTAGAAAGACAAAAGATCGGCAGTTCTGAATGAAAAATGATATCCGGCAAATGTATACCACGAGCACGCTGACAGATGTCGATTCTTTTATCAAAGTTTTTGATCACTAAATTAACTTTAATTTACTTAATCAGAAATTACGGGTATATTTCTCTCGTCACATCACGGATTTTGAGTTTTAAGGCTGCAATTGATTCCATTAGCTCCGTATAGACTCTGTCCTTAACATATCGCCACAAAAAATAATCCAATGGTGTTAAATCACACGATCTGGCTTGCCACTTAACAGCTGCTGTTGGTTTACAATAAATTTATTGTGTCTTTGGCTGTGTGACATGTGGACATGCGTCCTGCTGCACAGTGGTCCAAATGACAAATTTATAGCGAAAAAACTCATAACTCTTTTTTATAAGTACATATAGAGATAAAAATTTGTAAGAAGAAATGACTTGGCATGGCACGATCTTAAGCCAAAAATTGGTGTGACGCTTTTCATATAAAATTTACTAACATAAAACCATAAAATTCATAAAATATAAAAATTCAGCGTCCCAAATAACCTTAAAATTCTTAATCAACACAAAAAACTTTAATTTTGTTCCGCTGTGTAATCACTGATACTACTTTAAGTTGATTTCTGTTTTTTGTATAGTTAAGTGTTCACAAGGCACTTCATTTTCAACTGCTTTGATCTTTGCCTTCCTTCTAAAAACGATTTGGAAGGACGTCCGGGTCTTGATGATCCTTCCTCCGAGTCTTCGAGCAATGATTCATCTAACCAATATTTAAAGATTGACTCGAAAACATTCTTTGTTCTGTGTACATGCATCCATTTCTTCGATAGTTTTCTAAGAAAATTTTGAGCTGATTGCCATACTTCATGCTTATGGTCATCATCTTCATCATTTTCTATACCACTTTTTATGAAATGTAATGTATGATAGCGTTGTTTTTTTTCTTCTGGTCTTTTTCAGAGTTCCAAACATTGAACAAATCTATTTTAGTGTTTAGACAAAAATAGGCTGCTAATTTCTTAAACATTTAACAATGCACATGTCATAGATGATAAAAACACAAAAATAGCAGCGACAGCTGGTGAAACTCAGATTTAAAAGTCTATCACAATTTATAATACATATTAAATTCCACAATTAATGAAAACATTTTAATTTAAATGATATTTTTCTTAACGGAATGCTAGATCAGCGGAACTTCACAAATTTAAAAAATATATACCTCGATTGTATAAATAAAACCAACAAATATTACAGAAAACATTTTCCCTTTATTTTATCAGCTCTTAAAACCAAATACAATCATCAACTAATCTGTTATTAAAAATTAAACTCAGCTATTACCGATGTTTAAATCAATGCAGCAGTGAAAATATTGCAAATATTCCAAAAAATATACACCGTTGTGCATATTTGTTGTCATTAAAAAATCAACTAAAAGTTTTACTCTGCCACCATTCGAAAAAAAAATTGTTTTTTCGCTCTAAATTTGTCATTGGGACCACTGTTCGAAAATATCACGAATTTTTCGAAATGTACCTTTAACAGAACCAGCATTTTCATAGTGGATTTTAATTATTTCAATGCGATTTTCGAGTAAAATTGAAATCTTTGTAACAATTGCCACTGCATCTACTATGAATACGTCAAAAAACTAAATGTCAAAATTACTATGTTGTTGTTGTTGCCACGATTAAAAAACAAAGTTCTTTTGGAAAAATTCGATATTAGGCTATGTTAGGTTATTTACGGTTTTAAACCGCTTCTTAGCATTTTCAATTGCGACAAGAATAACCTATGAAAAGGGTGTTTTTTATAGAGTTTCATAACTTTGAGTTGGCATCACTGAAAGTTGCTTTTTGGTTAGTTTGCTTTGAAATTTCGTTATGAATCGACTAACACCAGAGCAACGAATGCAAATTTTTTAAATTCTTATTCAAAATAATTCTCCGAATAGGCTGAAGCACAAATTGATATTGATTTCGAATTTCTATTTAAAATTTTCGATGAAGCCAATTTCTGGTTGAATGGGTACGAAAATAAGCAGTATTGTCGCATTTGGAGCAAGAAGAATCCACAAGCTTTTGTCGAAACACCAGTCAATCCACAGAAAAAAAGTAATTCTTAGTCGATTGGTACACTAAAATGTGGGTCTAGGAGCAATATTTTAAGCTGTTACAAGCCTCAAATGCATAATTTTTCTTCTTTCCACTATTGTGGTGTGGGTGTACAAAATACATTTTAAAAATATTAAAAGAAAAAACTACAAGTTAGAATTAAAAAAAAACTAATTTTTAATTTTCCCATGTGGATTAATTTGGTTGGTCAAGCAATTCTGTTTGAACTTTTTTAATCGGCATTTCCTGTTAGGTAATTTTTTCATTTCCGTTTTTTGTTTTTTATACTGCTTTAAATTAGCCAACCACTATTAGGATGGGAAACTGTCGCCGGGTGTTATCAATCAATATACATATATTCCAACATTTCCCACTATGCGTATAAGTAGTATTTATTGCAAACAAAAAATGTTAAAAAGTTGTGTGTTGTTTACATCAATGAAGCGAATATTTTATAGAAAAGGCATCTGTTTAATTACTGTATATCAAACGCTGTATCATACGTCACTTTATCTAAAAAGGTTACCTAAAATGTTCCCTATATTCTTATAAGTTTTCCAAAAAACTTTTTACTCAAATTTTTTTTTTTAATTTTTTTTTTTTTTTTAATTTCCTAAGCTAGTCCCCGCGAAGCTGTACGCTTGTCTGCAGGGAAGAAACCAGCGTCTCTGGCGGGAATCGAACCCGCAACCCCGGGGCTGATAGACTAGCTCACTACTAGCTAGCCCAACGAGGCACTCAATTTATTTTCTGGCTTGCAAAAGTTAAAATCAACGCTCACATTAACTTTTCAAAGCTTCTGAACGCGCATATAAGGAGTGTTTTTTAGAGGCATAGAACTTTTTTTTTTAAAATAAAACACAACAAATTCAATGAATTAACCAGTTTTGGTTTTATTAGCTCACAGATTTTATGGCATTTAGTGTTTAAAAATAATTTCTAGCATATGGTCTCCGCGTCCACGCCTTATGAACGACGTCCTATTGAACTAATTCTGAACCACTATTTTGAGCGTCTAAATTCCTCAAGAGTGCGTCGAATGTTGGCTTCTAACTGATCAATAGATGCTGGCTTTTCAGCCTAGACCAGAGATTTCACGCACTCCCACAAAAAGGTGGCCAATTCACAGGTCTATTTCTTGAAAAATGGAATCTTATGGGAAACATTTCTCCTCCAAATAATTTGAAATGACATAAGGAAAAAAATAATGAACCATTTGCCTGTAGCTTTGCCCATTTACGGTAATGTTGGCACCAGTTTCGCATTTTAAGGCGAATAGGCCGATAATGCTTTCGGCATGTAAACAGATTAAAACAATGTTTTTTTTCGGAATGTAGTGGAGTCTCATATGGATTGTGTTCTCTTCAAAAAAAACGATTTTGTTTGTTTACAACAGACAGAAATGAACCTCAACATTGTAAATAATTTGACGATAATAATCTGGTTCAACTTCCAGTTGAATTTAAGCTCATTCACCGAACATACGACGCAAGTGATTATTGGACCAGTTTGATCTTTTATGGATGTAGGCCAAGATATTTCTTCATTATTTTCCAATTAGTAGCAGGAAGAGACCGAGATGCTGAGAACGGTGTCGTTTGGTAATTTCGAATAACCTGGCAACCCGATTTTTACAGCGACGAAGGCTTCTTATGAACGCATGGTACTGCCTCGATTTGGATGAATATTTTTCTAATGATTAATTGTGGTTATGAATCAATTCATAGTTTTGCGTATTAGCTGGCCAGATGGACGATTATGCGTCCGTTAACTTAAAAAAAAATGCTCTAAATCGTTTGCGAACAACGGAATTTAATTTCCAGGCATTATAAACGTCACTCTGGTGTACGTCTTTACATGGTAATTTGAAAACGTATACACGCAAAACAACATGGTTGATACAACCACAAACGCAAACTGTTATTAATTTGTGTATTTAAAAAATTAAATAATAGATAAATTCGATGCCGTTTTTATTCATATCATAGGAATCACTCGTGCCCCTTAGTTTTAAATAATTTAAATACAAATCATAACCACGACAACATTTACCCAATACCTTTTGAGTCCAGATCTACAATAAAAAACAAGTAAGAAAGTATAGTCGGTCAACCCCTACTATTTGATACCCTACACTACATTAGAACCTATGTTCCAAATTTTATCAAATAATCTCCAAAATTGCGACCTGTACTTTGCGCACAAAGTTCACATGGACAGCCAGCCAGCCAGCCAGCCGGACAAACATCGTTAATTCGACTCAGAAGGTGATTCTGAGTCAATCGGTATACGTAAAATTGGGCTTAGGACCAACATTTTAAGGGGTTACAAACATCAGCACAGAAGCATAGTACCGTCACCACTATTGTGGTGTTGGTAACTTATTTCTCAAATTATTTTTAACGCTGTTTACTTGGCTAAATGCACTCTCTACTTCAGCATGAGAAAATGGAAGTGGGAGAAACTTTGTAGTCAATTCGGAAATTTCTAAAAAAATTCTTTTTTGATATACTTGCAACCAGATACCCTGCAGGAGCTCGAACTTGTCCCTAATTAGTACCAAACTACTACAAAAATAACCAGTACTAGTGTCCAACTGTAAACTTTTCTATATCATCTTAATGCACAAATTAGCATTGAGTGTGCTTGGAACATTTATTGTACTATTGGTTCTAGACGTGTACCAGTACACTTGGACCACATTAGATTCATTAGATTAATTAGATTCAATTATATTATAAATTAGATTCTGTTTCATATTTAAATTACTATTGTAAGGTGTAAGTTAGGAATATGAAAAAGAATTCTTAAGCCAAACATTTCATTACCAAAAAGTACTCAAAATAGCACGATATTTTTACAGCGGATATGAATACAACGCATCGGTTTTTTTCGATAAGTGAAAAAATAAAAATTTAGATTTTCAAGTGCGATATGATTTTTTCATATTTTTTTAATGACGTTAACATTGCTAGTTTTCCTCTTAAATTAATTTTAATTTTCATTTATTTTATCTTTCAAGTATCCTTATAGTTTTATTTTTGCAAGAGCATTTTAACCGTTTAAGCCTATTTTTCAATTAATGATGTTTTTGTATTTTCCACATTGATATTCCGATTCTACCCAAATTTGGCGCAATTTTTGTAGGAGTAATAGCGTTTTTAAGAAAGAGGATATATGGCAGGACCTTGAGTGCTAAGTCCGATTTAAATAAAAATTTACACACACGTTGCTAGTTGCATGTGTATCAGCATGACCACTTTTTGTAATTTTGTGGGCATTATTGAAGTTGAAATTACATTTTTCAATTTCAGGACACATGGGAGGTAGGCGTGTCCTTGGACCGATTTCACCAAAAATTCATAGTTTTCTTAACTAAGCTATTTAATGCTAGTGTACCAAATTACAAAAATTTCTGACAAATCCTTCTATATATGTCCCTTCGTTATATGGGGACAAAGCACTGTGCGGCGTGGCCTTGGCTAATACTTACATTAATCTAACAACCTCTGAAACAGACTTTCAGAATTTATTGCAGGGCATAGAGCTTTTACGATGAAATACTTGACCCTATAAGCTTTAAAAAATTCTAGGGTACCTATGAAAATCGAAAAATAAAATTTGTTGGGACACACTAAAGTACATACATATTTTTTTTTGAAAAAAATTATTTAAAATTTAAAATAAATAATTTAATATAAACCAACTATACTATTAATTTACTACATATTGGTTGAAAAATAAGGAATTAGTAGTCAATTAAAGTCATGCAGAGATAACCAATTGACTACAGCCTATGACATGCCTATGTAAAAACAATGAGTCGTCGACAAGGAAAAAAGTCACTTAACCAACTAGATGTGGTTATAAAAAAACCAGTTTGAAGTTACTTAAAAATTTGTTTGACTTCCTACAGGGCAGAGTTCTATTTGTATGGCTTAATTTATATGTTTTGTCGATTTTTATTTCCAAACTAGCGTTTAATTTGTGGAATTGTTGATGTGGCAATAGAGTCATTTGACAATATATAAATGGATTTTGTTAGAACGTAAAACCAGTAAACCGACAAGTCGATATTTGGTCGGCCGCTTTTGATAATTAGTGACTTGTTGTCGGGCTGTAAAAATAGTGCACAATCAGATTTTCTTTAAATAATAAATGCATATTTTATTTATTTTTAAAGCATTTTTAAAAAAATGTTTAAGCATGTTTCATGCGCCTGTTTTCCAATAAAAAATGCATACAATTTCACATCGTAATCATCATAGATTAATTCAATAATATTCACGAACGCGAAACAGTGTAGAGAAAAGTTTAAAAATTAAATTTATAATTTAAAAATATCGTAAACTTTACTCGGAAAAATTTTTCTATTTTTAATATTAACTTTCTCGGTATTTTGAGTAAAAAATACTTTACCTAACCCACCGTTTCCACAAACAAGTGCAAGTTTGAAAAACTCAATACAATCATTCACACAATTTGTTTACTTTCAGCCAATCGGCTGTTTCCTCGATTTTTCGTTGATAATACGTTTACACTACTTGCAAGTAATTACTTGCAGGTGGAAACGTAGGGTTAGTTATAGAATTTCGTATCGATAAAATAATAAAGAAATTAATTTAACAAAAATCAGCAAAAAATTTCCAAAAATAATTGCCGTAGAATTGAATAATCTAAGAATCTTTCTGGGCTCGAAATACTATTTTTGGCATCAACGCAATAGAAGTTGATTTTAATATTCCCCAAAACCAACAAATATACTAAAAGTTTAGATTTTCTTATAAAAAGTGTAAACACAATTTTTAAACGCCACCAATTGGGCGTAAAACAGTTTGCAAATTTATTGCTGAAAATAATTTTTCAAAAATACCCTTTTGAGAACGTTAAGCAGTGGGAGATTTTACAAAATAAAAATGAAAATAGTTCTAGATTTTGTATTTAAGAACTTCAATTAGAGTTAAAGTTTTGGATTTAAATTTTTTCAAATGAAAATAACTTTTAATTACAATAGATTTTTGCAAAATATTTACCAATTTTCTGGTATTTCACAATAAAAAATTTCGAAAAATCATGATAAATTTAAGTCATATACATATTTTGAAAGTTAAAGCCCAATTTAGGTCAAAAAAGCAGATTTTAAATTTCAAAGTCGGTTATTTCCTAAACTATAAGAGATACGCTATGCATGCCGCTACCTTCTCAATGACATATAACAGAAAACAAGTTTATGATCCAAAAATAGTCCAGGAACAAATGTTTTGGGGAGTTTTTTCTGCAATCGAGAGATGGTATCCCGACCAAGCTAGGTCAATTGTCCCACTCATCTTTAGCTGGCCAAAAGACCCTCTGCTTTCCATAGGAATCTAAATAGGTATTTTGCCGATATTTCAACGATTTGGGACACACATGTGATTATTGTCTTATTGTAGATAGATTGCCGATTCGAGATTGCGAGATTCTTATTTTTCTTGACTAATAATGTTTTCTTTTCTACAAAAATATGTGATATTTTATTTAAAAAATGGAATTTTGTGTTCGTTTTTTAAAAATGTTTTGTTCTCTAAAAGGGAAGCATGTTTAATTCTAAAACATTCACCCTCACTTATGGCTTAAGGCATTGCACTCTTCACCCCGAATAAATCGTGAGTGTTGTTTGTGACCTGTAAACAAGGTGATATATGATGTTTATATTTATATGGGGCTTATATATGGTGTTTTTTTTTAATAACGGCGACGATTGCCTCAAAGAGCAACAAAGCTACGCGAAAATTGCAAAAATTTAAAAAAGTTTGCAAAAATAGCGAAAAACAGCGAAAGTTTTTATTATTTCAAACGAGCCATAAAATAGATAAACAGTCCTTAAAACTGTAAAGAATGGAAAAAATTCGGTAAAAATTGCTAATTTAGCGGACATTTGCAAAAAAATTTGTAACAGCGGCATAGTAGCAATGTCGAATATGTTTTAAAAATCGTTAAAGCTGTAAAGAATCACAACCCTTACAGATAAAAATCGCCATTTTTTTAGACTAGTTTTAAGATTTGCTAAGTTCGTTTCTATGGGTTTTCAAATAAAAATAAAAATTATGGTCTTACAAACATTCTAGAGCTGTACTTCTTAAGCAATAATTTTATTAAATAAGAAAACTCCAAAAATTACAAAATTATTTGACGTCTAAAAACTCCTTTTCAAAATATATCTTATATTAGATTCAACGTCTAAAGCGGCCCATACACTTGCAATATTATTGTATATGATATTCGCCATATTATTTCCATTTTGTCCTATATTATGCAATAAGTCGAACTATGTTTTCATTCATTCAATAAAAAGATGAACATAACCTATAGAAATAACATAAACAGCATTGGACAATGTTGCCAACATACTTCACTTTCTTTTCGTTGTGCAATAAAAATCAAAAGTATTTTGATTGTTGCCAATATATTGTGCCATCATCGTATATGACATACACATTGGCGATATAATTGTACAATACGTAAAACTGAGCAATTTTATTGCAAGTGTATGAGCCGCTTAAAAACCCTTTTACATACATACATAAATCTTAAATCGGAGACGTATACTTTACGGAAAATTATAATTTTTTGTATGTCATCCGTTACCATGACAGAAAAAAAATAATGTTCAATAAATTATGAATTCTTTTCTCAAAGTTTACTTTATATGTTTTTTTTTAGAATAAAAAGGTTTGCAAATATTTTCTCACTTGGTTCAGTAAAAATCTACACACACGCACATTTGAATTTCAATCCAACTCTTGGGATAAAAGTTTCGTCCGTACTTAGATACATACATATTTATATTTAGTATAAACATCATATCCACCAATGCATTTTATATGAATTCATCAATGTACTCTACTTTTAGGCCATGGAAATAGTTTTCAAATGTTTGCTTAACATTCCTAATGTATCTAAAGTTGAGATTTATTTTAAGTGTGCACAGTGAGTAAATAACACACACAATGTTATGGCACAAAAAAAAATTCATTTTCTACAAAAACATTAGAATATTCTTTCTGTATTCTATATAAAAACAGAATCTTCTTATCTATTTGCTTTAATATAACAAAAAAAATATTTCCATATGATTTTTTTAAAACAAAAAAAACTATAAAAAAAATTTTCCAGCGAAACTAACGAAATAACCTCTTAAAGTATCCAAATTGCATGAATAATTTGAACAATTAAAAATATCATAAACTTGAGCCTTTAAGAATTAAGAGCTCGAACCAAAATAAAAAGAAAGACAAAAACCGCTAATTAAAACGCATCTCAGAATTTTTCAATTATTAATTTACTTCATTGCTAGCCAAAGTATAGCTAAATTAAGTCTCGTAACAGAAATATAAAATTAAAAATTCTAATATGGGTCTTGCATAGAAAATATTCCTGGAAAATATTGAAAGAATAAGGATTTTTACAGTATGAAAGCTTCATAAATTGTAATTTAACATTCCCAGATTCCATTTTCTCTTTTACAAATATGAAAAATAAAAACAAATTTTCTTTCATTCATTCATGTGTAGGGTTGCCAGATCCCAAGAGTTAAACTAACTAGACAATGGAAAAATTCACTTAGATTTTTAAAACAACTGGGCAGGTTAAAAATGCACCCATATGGAGCTTTCATACCAAAACCACTTATTTAGAAGGACTCCTATTTAAATAATAAAAATTAATTCTATTAGATACTACACAAATGATTTTTCAAAATTAAATTGAAAATTTAACTGGACAAATTGTATTTTAGCTAGACAGAACCCAAAATACTGGAAAATGTCAGCTATTCCAGGCCATCTTTCAACCCTGTTCATGTACAGAGTGGTTTCCTTAGAGTGTCACAACTTTAAGTTGGCATCACTGCTTTATTTAAGCACCGATTTAACAGCTCATTGTTGCTTTTTGTGTAGTTTGCTTTGAAATTTTATTATGAATCGGAGCAACGCGAGCATATTGTTGAAATTTGTAACCAAATTAATTGTTCTGTTCACCAAACTCATCCTGCTCTTCTTTGATTTTATGGCGTACATAATCATCCTTCAGGGTAAGTAATTCGAAAAACATTAGATCGTCTTCGGACCACATTTACTATTACTTATAATATGCATACCGTGATATGCCGAACAGTGCGCAGTGAAGAATCTGTATCTGCTGTAAAGGAAAGCATTGAAGATGATCCTACTCAATCAACTCGTCGCCGTTCTCAGCAACTGGGGTTGTGTCTTTCCACTTTATGAAAGATTTTACGAAAGGATATTGGCCTTAAAACTTCCAAAATTAAACATTTGTAAAAATTAAAGCCAAACGATCATCGGCGAATGGGCTGAAGCACAAATTGATATTGAATTTCAATTTCCAAAATTTCATTTTCCCGATTAAGCACATTTCTGGTTGAATGGATACGTAAATAAGCAGAATTGTCGCATTTCGAGTGTGAAGAATCCGCAAGCTTTTGTCGAAACACTAGTACATCCACAGAAAATTACTGTATTGTGCGCTTTATGGGCTGGCGGAGGCATTAGCCCATATGTCTTCGAAAACGATTTTGTCAGAATGCGAAAAGTTGTTGAAAATTGCGCGCCTGCCGTGGCGGCCACATGGCAGAAATCATATTTAAATCATAGTAAAAATATATATCCTTGTAGAGATGTTTCAATTTCTTTGATTTTAATACATTTTCTTCAGCCATAAGTAAAAAAAATTAACAATTGCCAAAGAATTGAACAATTTGAGTAAGAAGCGCTGTTCACGTTATTTTCTTTTATGATAAAAATGGAATGATAAAAATCGACTAACACAATCATCTCATACATGAATGAACAAAAGAAAATTTTTTTTGATTCATCATTTTCATGAATTAAAAAACACAGATAATTTTTTAAATCTTTCAAACTCATAAATGAACAATGACTGAACGTTTCGGTAGTCTAAAATAAGTTGGATCTATGACCGAAATTTTATCACAACTTTTTTGCTTAGGAAAACTGAGAATGTTGTAGGTTAAAGTATAGAAAAGAATAGTTATTCCGAATGACTGTGTACATCATTGAAGTCACCCATGCTCACCAAAGCAAAGAATTCCAAATGAAACTCTTGTCTAAACAAACGAATAATACTTAATAAATCGTATTTTTTATTTTATGATACCGTAATGCACGATGTTAATTGTGAGTCTTTCATTATTTGACAAATTCAAATATGGAGAGGTGCGCAAATGAGCAACACGCCGAAAAGTTGGTTGAACAGACAGAAATGAACGGTGACTTTAAAAAGAGAATCATCTTCAGCGACGAGGCACACTTTCACCATTCGTTAACAAGCAAGAAAATCCACGAGTGATTGTCGAAAAGCCGATGCATTTGCAAGGATTGACTGTTTTGAGCGGTTTACAAGCTGGCGGCGTCATCAGGCCGTACTTCTTCAAAAATTAGGTCGCGCAAGCTGTTACCGTGAGTGGTGTACGCTATCGCAAGATGATAACACCCTCCTTGTGGCCAGAAATTGAGGATAAAGACCTAGACGATATCTTGTTTAAGCAGGATGATGCCTCACATCCAACGAAACAAGAACTCTTTTGAACTGCAATGGCCGTACGTCGTAGCAATGTTAATTAGACGTCACAATCATGAGATTCGACACCGTTGGACTTCTTTCTTTGCGGATATTTAAAAGAAAAAGAATACGTCAATAAGCCAAGAACAATTCAAGAGGTAAAAGATAAGACAATTCGACACATTGACGACATTGAACCTCAATTATGTCTCAGAGTCATTGACAATACGGACTATCGGATAGAGGTAGCCACCGAAGCCGTGGCGAGCATTTGTCCGATATTTTTTTGTTTCACACATAATTGTCATAGATCCTTCTATAAAAATAAAAAATATTAAGACAATTTCCTGCAAACTTTTTGTTTTATTCGCATACAATAAACATCGTGCGTTTTGGTCGGATGATACACTAAAATTGCTGCCTGCGTGTGTTGGTTGTTCTCACAGAAGTGGCCACCCAGTGGTTAAGGCCATGTTGAGATTAGGCCAACACAGCAAGTAATCAAGTCAACCTTTTTTACTCATGACATACAGTATGTAAAATATATATTCATATTGGTTCCTTTTACTCCTACAACGATAACAGGGCCGTATGTTATATGAAAAACAATTTAATTACAAATGTTGGGCGGCATAATAAACCAATTTAACCAATTTTCCGAAACAGCATATTTTAACGTTATTTCAGCCATGAATTTACCCCATCTTGTTGTGTTGGGTGTAAATGCCATGCATACAAATTTGACATAATTTACATAATTTGTTAATTTAACCAACTACCCTTCTTTGCCTTCAATGTTTACTCTAAGTTTCCTGTAAAAAAGTTTGTTCAGCGTTGAAAGAGAAACACAAATAAAAGTGTCATTAAAAATTAAGTTAACTTTCAAATAAACCTTCATCAACTTTAAACTAAGACTACTCTAAACTTTCTCATTTAGCATCCTCCAATTAATTAATATACAAAAAAAAAACATCCTTAATGTTTTAATTTTACAAAAACAAAAAAGCTGCAAAGAACAAAAACCAGCATTTCCGTTTTGCCAAACAACACAGTTAATCGGAAGGAAGCTTTTCCCATATTTCCCCGTTTTTTTTTTTAATTTGCTGCCATTATTGCTAAATTAGCTTACGCATTTTCTAAAAAGCTTTTACTGAAAGTTGCCAACACAATTGCCTAATTAAAAAAATGTGCTTCCAAAACACCAAACGAAATAAAAATGACAACAAGTCGTATAAAACAGTAAAGAACTCAACTGAACAGAAACGAAATTAAGGAACATTTTAAGTTTGATTGCGCAAGTTTGATGAAATGCTGCAATAGCAAAGAGTTGTGTGAGATATTTTAGCAACGTCAATTGAGAGCAGCAAAATACTCTTAAATAAATAAGAGAATTAAATAATTTCCTGTGTGTGTTAAAGTGTAAAAGCGTGTGTATTTTTTTTTTGTTACAAAAGGTGGCAAACAAACGAATGTCATATCGCAAATAGAACTTAAACGTCGTTTTTATTTTGTATTTTCAACTCAATTACCCTTATTGAGCAAAAAGATTGTCTGTATACAGATAAACAACTTAAAAAAGATACCAAACTCCCAAGACAACCAACTAGACATTCAGTTAGTATTCGAATACTGGTCAAATCGTTTAAAACAGTTCAAAGGAGTGTATAGCGCATTGACGGCAAACTAGACATTTCGTTAAAGATTTTTGCCGCCGGTTGTTAAAGTCCTAAGGATATTTACTGAACAAGTGCTTTTTATAATTTTTCAGTCTGTTTATTAAACTTCGTAACACAATTCTTAAAGACAAATACATACTACAATTTTACAAAACAAATTTTATAGCAAGTTTTGATAAAAGCCAAAATAAAGTGATTTTGTTTAAATTTTAAGTTGTTTTTTTTTATGTTACAAAAGATAAAATATATTTCATCTATCCCAACTAAGTATCTAATGAGCTCTTGAATTAAAGCCAAACCATAAATGAACAACACCCTAATTTATGATTTTTTTTTTTAAACCAACACATTTTGTTTTTAAATCTCCTTTAATGCCAAAGAATTCCTTAAAAAAATAAAAAAAATAAATACTTTTATGAATATTGATAGTCTAAAATCCAATATATCAAAGCAAAGTGAGAAAAGTTTTTTTTTCAGTTTCCAAATAAATAAATCAACTGCACTTAATAATCCTTCTCCAAAACAGGTCCTACAAGTGATAAATTACATTTATTGTCTATCTTTCATTCTCACAATTCTATTCTATTCTAGCGGATTTAATTCAATTGTAGAGGATGTTTTTTTTCTAGTTGCAAGTGTTTGTGTATTCTTTGTGTATTTGTATTTGAGTGTTTTGTTATCTATTGTAGGAGAGTGTGTATTTGTGTGTGTGTGTTAAATACCAAGAATATAATTTGTAATCCCTTTAAAACCAGTGTAAATATTAACTTCATATTTTCATCGTTCTCATCGATCATCATTATTATTATTGTCATTATTAACAGAGATGATGATGACCAAAACCATGACCATAGTAGATCAGAGAAGAGCGACAATTGTACCCATTAATCAACATCGTAAGAACTAGTGTTAATTTAATTTCTTGTTTTAGTCTGTTTTATTCGTAATATCTTTTTAGTAATGTAGACGTTCTGTTAAACTACTTTTACATTATATTTTTCGAAATATTAAGAACATTTTAAGACAAAAAACTTACTACCAAAATAATTTTTGGGAATACAAAATTTTTAATTAATAAGATAAATAATAAAAACAATAAAAAATAAAGAATTAAGCACGACTAACAAAATCTTATTAAACAAAAAATTTACTTAAAAAATTTTAAATCAAATAGTTTAAAAGTAGTTTAAATAGAATTTTTTTATATTATTTCTTATAAGTAGATTAAAGTAGATTTAGAAAAAAACCAGCTACAAAAATCTCAAAAAATTAATTGGTTTATATCGAAGATTTAATAAAATTAAAAAAAAAAATTAAACATTAAAAACTGTTATTTTTGTCGCTAGGTTAAGTTACTAAATAATAAGGAGTTTCATTTCTTCGGATAAAACACTTGATTTAAGAAGAAGAACATATCTAAAATATGGTATTGAAACAGTGCCAAGAAACGTTTTAAACTAGAAAACTGCTTTTTCACAAAAAGCTTTTAGACCAATAAAAAAATAAAAGCAATTAAATTTCATTACAAAAAAATATAAAAAAATTAGTTTTTACCTAAATTTAAAAATAAACGCTTTTTCTATAAGAAAACCTTAACAAAATGAGCTTTTGGACTAAACAAAGTTTTATAACAAATATCACTGCTTTCAAGATAACGCATTCAGCTTTCGAAAAGGCAATGTTATTGCACATGTACGTAACATCAGCTTATCAGTACAGCTAATAAATAAACATACAAGAAAACAAACATGTGTATTATGTGCTGCTGTGACGTCACAAAAACGTATATAAAGATAACGGACCTTAGCAATGCGTTGTCTTCACTGCTTCTATAATAAAATTAACCGCAATAATTTGTTTTCTTTTAATAAAATAAACAATTTTAAAAAGAAGCTCTTTTATAAAAATATCTTTCCGTTGCGGTGTTTTTGTCCGATTAAGGGAGGTGTGCACTTATGAGGAAGGTACACATTTACTTTTTTATAAAAATTCATTTCATTAAAGAAATAGAAGTGTTGTTGAAAAGATTGATTGAGAGTAGAGTTTA
Source organism: Pollenia labialis (assembly GCA_949318255.1). Lineage (NCBI taxonomy): Eukaryota > Metazoa > Arthropoda > Insecta > Diptera > Polleniidae > Pollenia > Pollenia labialis. Next base: position 117,259,146 of record OX439140.1, read on the forward strand.
ACTTAGATCGGTATAGTTTAAGCTATTGATTTTCAAAATCCTTTGCAATGTGTTCGATGTGTTGAAATGCCACAAATTAATCTCTGGCAAAACTTTTTAAACGCACAATTTGTTTTAATTATAAGAATTTATGGAATCAGATATTTCTACAAGTATCTCGTCTTTAAAGTCTTCAGAATGACTATTCCCTACAACTGCGCTTCAAATTAATATTTCAATACAGTCATCTGCAGTGTAGACGCTTTTATCTACTTTCAAAACATCACCAAATCCATTTGATTGGTCAAACGGTTGTTTTAAATTTGCACACGTTGCAAGTGGGATATATTGTTCTCGGCATCAAAATTCGAAATTTTATAACTAGCTGATTAGAGTCTAGCATTCCTAAAGCCATTTTGTGGTTCTAAAGCAGACAATAGGAGCTAATCAAATAACTTCTTCTTTTAACGTTCCCCATATAAACAGCAATTCCGTTGCCATCGTCATTCAATGAATATGTACCATTGTGTTAACATGGCAAACAGCAATTTTATTTATAATCGTTTTAATATAACGGGTGGTTAAATTTTAAGGACCGATGTTGAATGTGAATCACACCTAAACGTCAAGCTATTTTCGGAATTTCATTTGAGATTTCTCAATTTCAGACTAACTCAATTTGAACCATGGAAAGATACACAATCGAGCAACGCGTTAAAGTTATTCAGGCTTATCATGAAAATGGGCGTTCAAATCAAAATGCATATCGTGCAAAATCATCTTCAGTCAATAAGCAGAATTGCCGCATTTGGGCGAATGATAATCCAAGAGTGATTGTCGAAAAACCAATACACCCACAAAGAGTGACTGTTTGGTGCGTTTTAGGGGCTGGCGGCATCATCGGGCCGTATTTTCCAAAATGAGGGTGGTCAGGCAGTAACTATGAATGGTGTTCGCTATCTTGAGATGATAACGAACTTTTTATGACCCGAATTGAAAGATATAGACGTGGACGATATGTGGTTTCAACAGGACGGTGTCACTTGCCACACAGCTAACGAAACAATAGCTCTTATGCGCGACAAATTCAATGGCCGTGTTATCTCACGTGGTGGCGATGCCAATTGGCCTCCAAGATCATGTGATTTGCCACCGTTGGACTTCTTTCTTTGGGGGTATGTGAAAGAAAAGGTGTACCTCGATAAGCCCGCAACTAAAGGATGAGATAATTCGGCACATTAACCTTAATTATACCTAAGCGTCATCGAAAAATTTGGACCATCGGATGGAGATGTGGCGCCGAGGTAGCGGCTGCCATTTGGCCGATATTTTGTTCCATACATAATTGAACCATACCAATATTATCATAATAAAAAGAAATGACAATAATGTCCTAAATAATTTTTGGTTTATTCAAAATCAACATCGGCCCTTAAAATTTAACCGCCCTTTACAACTCTGTTCGTTGTATTTTAACGCCTCTGTCCGCTTTAATAAATTTTCAAATTTAGTGTCCGCAAACGGTTATGAGAGTGTCCGATTATGGGATTACATTTTGTATGAATAAACTAATGAACAGCTTCGATCAACAAAAAATGGCCGGTTACTGGAGGTGTCCGGCTTTTCCAACAAGAAAAGTATTAAATAAAAATACGGGTAAAATAAAGCTTGTCATCTATATAAATAAAAATCAATGTTGTTCGTTGGTAATTGCATCAGTTGGGAACGGCTGGACCGATTTGGACAGTTTTTTTTTCCTAATGATCGTCATGGTCCAACTTA